>JAOPHQ010001138.1:0-345000 GCA_030340625.1 Merluccius polli | reverse complement strand
AATATTCCATGTATGCAAAACAAGGATGACACACAGTAAGTGGAAGCCTCTAAATCCAAACAAGTCATCCCCCCCCCCCCCCCCGCCTTTTTTCTAATTTGCATACTAATACTGTTTGTGATTTAATCTGATGCCAGCACGATTGCTAAGCGGCACAGAGGGCTCTCGTCATGCAATAGTTTCAATCCATCACTTCAGCAGGCCTCTGTAGCCAAATGATGTAAAGTAGAGCTAAGCCAACACGTAGCGTCATCTTCTGCCTCTTCAGTGACATGATGGGTGGGAGGCAAATCAGATTGTCACTCGGGCGAACCCATCGCCATTGTTACACATGACATTTGATATCATTTAACCCGAAAGATGTGTTAATGCGGGCGATATAGATACAATGTGGAAAGGAGACACCATTGTATCACCTGCAGGGACATTCACATGTCATCATAATATGAATAATAATGAGCTTAGGGAAAATATGGTTTTGTTCCTTGCTTATTCCATATACCCATGTACGGTGCAGAGGGCTGGGGGGTGGCAGTGCTGTATGAGGACAGTTGTCTGGGTACGAATGACCAGCTTTAACACATTATCACATATGGTGAAAGTGCCGAGACAACATGATGTGATGTGAAAAGAATATGAAATGCATAACATGCACGCTTAAGGCAAGATGCATATGTTCAATCTCTTCCTCACGGGTTCAGATGGGAACTCAGAAAGCTAGGCCATGGACCCTTTAGAATGGCTACATATCTACAAGGACCCCCTACCATTGTTATAGTTTGCAACTTGAATCCAACCCATTGAACATGTACCCCAAAAAAAGATGTTGACCTTGTATTACTTGCCAGGAACTGTATTAATACCATGCTTTGGAAATCTTGTGCTCCCCCTACTGGCTCAATGAACTTTCAAGTTATGTCCCCATTGAAAAAAATGACACTGTGAGTAATTATCTCAATTATCTCCCTTGTTTTGTTTTTTTGATAAATTCTGTAAGAGTTTTATTAATAATTTTGTGGACCCCTTGACCATATGCCACAGACCCCTGGGGGTCCCTGGGCCCCACTTTGAGAACCACTGTGCAAGACACAATGGGGACTCCCAGCCGAAAGGTACTGGGTTCAATCCCAATGCTGACAGCCAACCTTGAGGAGGCTGACTTTGGGGATCAAACCCAGTACCTTTCAGGTAGGAGGAGCCTACCTCCTCTACCTGCTCTCTGATGACATGTGTCCAAAAAAACTGCAAGTCACTTTGGTTAACAGCACCTGCTAAATAACAACAAAAAATTACTGTTATGAGGTTTCCGATGACAAGCTTTTTTTTGTCATTTGGCAAAGTGAAGACTCTTGCTTACGGACGTAACCTAGGGGTCCACAGGTTAATCTAGTCCAGTGCGGAAAGCGCTTTTCCGGGCAGTGTTCCTGCATTTGTTCACACTAGCAACATTCCTGCAACATTCCTGGGAAAGTTGCTGCTAGATCTTCTGGTCTCCAAATCCTGCAGATAAACTCCTGCAGGATTTGGACTCAATCTTGTTTGTTCCCACTTGTGCATTTGAAGTGACAGTTCCCATGTACCCATTCATATATCTATATTTATAACTATATCTATAACTATATCTATATGTGGCCTGAAGTAATACCCATGCTCAATTGTCAACTTAAGAAGGCTTGTATAAAGAACGCATAAGAAAGGGAAAAAAAATCTTTGGAATGATGTTATGGATTTGAGTGTCACCCTTGCATCCAACCCCCCCCCGCTTTTTTATGTTATGCAGTGTTATCTTTTGAATTTCCTTGTTTAATGTGTGTTTTGTATTATGGATAATGATCAATAAAACTCTTAATAAAAAATACACACATATATATATATATATATATATATATATATATATATATATATATATATATATATATTAGTGGTGGGCATAGATTAATTTCTTTAATCTAGATTAATCTAACTGTAATCTTGGAATTAATCTAGATTAATCTAGATTAAAATGGCTCATTTGAATTCTGTCGAAGGCATTCATAATATGCGTGTGCTACCTAAATAATGACTAAAAATAAGTGTGTGCGGTTGTTGACGGGGGGGGGGGGGGGGGGGGGGGGGGGGGGGCTCCTAACCCAACTTTGAGAATAGATTAACGGCGATAATTTTTTTATCGCGTGATAAGAGTCTTGCGTTATCGCAGCGCGTTAACGCTGATAACGGCCCACCACTAATATATATATATATATATATATATATATATATATATATATATATATATATATATATATATATGGGATCGCAAAGTCTGGGATCGCAAAGTGCTGCAGCTGTTCCCAGCTGGTTGGGGATGTAGAGAAAGGAGACACCATGCCAGGTGATGGGGTTTGACTGTAAGTATGACATATATCACAAGTAATACTGTAGGATAGCAGGCACAGAGAGTGCTGCTGTTTGCTGTGCCAAAGTCCGAAAAGGAAATACAACCTAGTAACATCGAGACAAATAAGGAGACACATGCTAACGTTGTTGTTTAGGCGATGAGACTGTAATGGAAAAAAATAGCTTTAGCGTGTGACCTCAGGAATTGTTGTGTGGTAATATTTATCTTTTCAAAATATGAAGAAAAAACATGTGTAAGAGAAAGCGACTGGGTGGTATCACGTGTGGGGAGAGATGTGAGATAAAGTGTGTGTGTGTGTGTGTGTGTGTGTGTGTGTGTGCGCGCGTGCGTTCCTGCATGCGTGTGAGTGCTTCGCTGCGTGTGTGTTTGGCTGCTCGTGTTCACTCCAGTGAGACTCTGTAGTGAGGTGCAGCAACACGAAACCAGCATCCACATGTGAAAGCAAAAGACAACATGCAAGTGTGTGAGCAGTCAGCTGTAGAAGACATAAACACACGCTAAACCAATCTGTTCATACACACAACACACTGTATCATTCTCACCGCGACACTTGGGGGCATTTAATGTTTCATTTTTATGGACATCCATACATGGCTATTCTTTTTCTCTCTAATTATCAGAACTCAACTGAATTCTGGAAAATTGTTGTGGTTTTTATTTTACTATGCTGGAGTGTTTCTGAATGGTCTAGTGGCGTGGGCCACATCAATGGCTAATCCCTAATCAGGACTACAGAGTACTATATCATGTGCGCTGCAACATGGCTCGCAGAATGTGGGCTGGGTAATTTAATTTGAGCAAGGCTTATGATGGCAATCCAAGCCAGATGCTAGGATGTTTATGGAGTTGTTGCTTTGCGGTTAGCACTGTACACAACCTCTGTCACTCACTGCTGCTAGATTTTCCATGCCCTGTGCATTGTTCCAGTCCGAAAGACAGCCACAGTAATGCACAGAACTTGTACAGTACTTAAAAGGAGGCCAGGGCACGCCTCATATACAATCATAACTGCACGGCTGGATGTACGTGAAAAGAAACATGATTGAATACCGTTTCCCGCTTCACTGTTCCCTTTGGACACTTCACACCATCCATTCCAAACCAGGATTTATTTGGCAGCTTTTAAGATTAGAAAATCAAATGAAGGCTTTGCCGATCACTCAGGTATGGAAATTGCCACGCAGTTCATGCATATCTAACTGGTATTTGCCTTGACCGAGGTGGAGAAGCAGAATGCGAGGCCAGTTAAACGGCTTGTATAACGTGAGCTATGGGAATGCTCAGCTGATGAAATCAGCGCAAGGCTTGTGGCCTGATATCTTGTGTGTAAAGTGATTCTAGAGATGACGCTCCAAGAGGCACGCAGTCACGCTCATAAAAAATTCCATCAGGATAATATTTATAGGTGCCACCGCATGGACCGATTTAACAGCTCTGCTGGGGCCCTAATGGGAATCCAATACGCAAAGGGCCTTCTAATTGTTACCTGAGTGTGTTTCTGGACCTCTGAGTGTTCATCTATCTGTCTGTCTGTCTGTCTGTCTGTCTATCTGCCTGCCTGCCTATCTATCTATCTATCTATCTATCTATCTATCTATCTATCTATCTATCTATCTATCTATCTATCTATCTATCTATCTATCTATCTATCTATCTATCTATCTATCTAGTGATTTCCAATACCCGGTCTCATAAAATATGAAATGCACATGACCTGTTTACAGTAATACCAAAATGTACAATCCTCAAATGTTCCCATGGTACCCCCCCCATCCTTAGTCAGCAGCCTCCTCAGAAATCTCCCAGAGTGCTCTGCCCTCAGCTCAAGGTACCATGACAACCTCAGACTGCACCTGAAATCCTATGATGACTTGGGAAACTCGAGTGCGGTTGTGTGTGTGTGTATGTGTGTGTAGGGGGGGGGGGGGGGTTCAGCAAAAAATAAAATAAAATCCAGGTTTAGCTAAATCCTGTCGCCACGGCAACTGAATCGGTAGGTCATAAATTGCTAGCACTCGATCAATGATTTGTCAAATGGTGGCGTGAAACACGACGTTGTAATGCTTCAGGGGTTTGTAGATGTCATCTGGTTTAGATATTGTGATAAATCGTAATCATCATTCAATGATAAAAATGGTAACGGAGAAGGGCCATGATGACTTAGTTCACATCAAAAACTTCCATAGTGCAAGTAATGCATTTCCCACATGAATAGATTAAGTGAGTCTTCCATAATTCTCACTGTACGGCCATTACAGTAAGATATCCTTCATCTAAATGCCAAATAGGTCTTGTTACTTCAGTTCAGCTAGTTTTCGTTGCGTGAAACACCCCGACCCTACCCATTACATAAAATGAAAAACACGACAAGATTTGTAGTAAAAAGAAAGAAAGTGGCGTTCTGTCTTCGTGGAACACCATGCCTCCCGGCAGCTTGATTGATCACTGTGAGCTAGCGCAGATGGAAGAGATGGCCAGTAGTGGAAAAATGTTGGGGGCGGAGGGTGGTGGGGGTTGGGGAAGAACGGGCTTAATGAAAGCATCATGGCACCATGAAGAGCCTGTCCCAAGCCATCAGCGAGCAGCAGACCCTGGGGGTAGGAAGATAGGCTGGTGTGCGTGCTGGAGACTGGAAGCTCGCCAGCTGCACCTCAGGGCTCCCTCTCGCTCTCTCGCTCTCTCGCTCTCTCGCTCTCTCTGTCTCTCTCTCTCTCTCGCGCTCTTTCTGTCTCTCTCTGTCTCTGTCTCTGTCTTCTGTCTCTGTCTCTCTCTCTCTCTCTCTCTCTCTCTCTTTCTCTCTCTCTCTCACCATCTCTTTCTCTCTCTCCTCCCTCTCCGTCCTCTCTTGCTCTCTCCTTTCTTTCTTACACTCTCCTTCTCTCGCTTTCTCCTTTCGCTCTCACTCTCGCACCCTCTCTCGCTCTCTGCTCTCTCTCCCTCTCTCTCTCTCTGTCCCCCCCCCCCCCCCACTTGCCACCGGCCTCCAGGAGCGAGGTGCAAAGCCCCTAACACATTACATGTTGAGGGGTGAAGGTGAATTAAGCGGCTCGTTAAGGATGGCCGCTGTCCAAGCACGTCTGCTTTGATGCCTCTTTGCGTGTCAGGGGAGGAAGGCTTTAAAAGGGGCACATGTTTAATGGAATGATACACACACACACACACGCATGTGCACACACACGCACGCACACACACACACACACACACACACACACACACATACGCACATCTCACCTGGCATGCCCTGAGGGGCATGGTGCCGTGCATCATCAGCAGGTAAATTCACACCTTTAATTGAGATAATTACAGCGTTTTTCTACTGCTGTTCAAATTAATAAGAGTCTCAAGGTTTCACTTGATGTCTCTGGGCATGATGATGGGTAATTGTGTCGGGTTGCTATAGGCAACATCATGTATCATTGAGGTCATGCTATGTGTGTGCTGTTATTGTCCGTCTTCACATCATCCTGCATTTGGTGGATGGCAGAAGAAGCACTCGTAAAACAGGAACCGAAGAACACAAAGAGAAGGTATATTGTATCCCCAGCCCATGCAGAGAGCTGCTATTAACCTGTCTCTACAGGTTTCATAGTAAGAGCCCTTCCGCTCGCAGCTCTACGACTGTGTTGATGCTTTTATGCAGACCTGAGATGTCACGGATCACTTGGCTATCCTGCTGAGAAGGTGACAGATGGAAGAGAGGGAAACTAAATAGGAGGACGTGGCCCTGCATGGACCACCATGTTGCTGAGAAACAAACACTACCGTCTCCTTTAATGCAAGATGTCAAATACAAGTATAGCTTTTAGGCATTGCTAATTATAATTCACAACGATTAATACATGATATGGAAGGGTAAAACATTTTTGATAAAATTATGTCACTTACTTTCACTGTATAACTCAATTTCAGTCAGGGGTCATTGCCACTTGCAGATATGATACGATATGATGCACTAAAACATCCTTTCCAAGGTGTAGCATTACCAGTAAGTAGCATGATACACCTTACAGTGACCATGTTTACATTTTAGATTTGTGTTTTTACAAACAATCATTCAGTTGTTAGGTTTCAGTTTTATTAGTCATATGTAGGTTAACACAGGGTCAATGAAATGTGTGGTACAAGAAAGACATCAGTTTAGCAGTAAGAGCACTTGTCACAATAACAGCACTAGTCATTTGAAGATAAAATAAGATTGTACAATTAAAAATATAAGATTAAAAAGATTTGTGTGTGATGATATGATGATATTGATATGATTAGTTGGTGTCACATAGCAGGTAGTGTTTAGGAGTTGGACTCTAGCGGTCCAAAGTACAAAGTTAGACATTAACATGCACGTTTTTTGACTCTTTACTTAGGGCGTTGATAGGTCTCTTCATCTAGCCTCCATGAACGTGCTTTGGGTAAAGGTCAGACGGACCCATTCATTCATTAAAGATCTATTCACCCCATTGACCTGCAACAGAACACATAAGTATGCAGGGTAACTACTATTATTACTACTACTACTACTACTACTACTACTACTACTACTATACTACTACTACTACTAAACTGGATATTATATTGGAAAAGACAAGGTAAAAAAAGACGGATGCTGTACTACTTAAGCAATATTTATTTGAAGATAACATATAAAGTAAAACATTACATTATTTGAACCGATATAAAATGTAATCTTTTTAAAATTTAAAATTTGAATCTCTCTAAATAGCCACTGTATATCTTTCAACATGTGTCCTTCAAATTCAAAATGTATTCTATTATTCACAATACACAAGTCAGCCAAATGTCAACATGTACAATGGCTCCAGCCAGACCATGTGATGACTTTCCTCCAAGGCAAATCAGCGGCAGTCCTCTGGACGGACGCGGCTTCCAAATATCTCCTGTTGCAACGTTTCCACAACTGACGTTCATGATACGCTTCTCCTCGCCTTTCTGCACTGATCCATCAAGGGGAGAACTCCACTGGTTCCAAGGAAAAGCAAACAAGTCATGAATGGGTCAGAACCATTCTGGTCGCGCCGTCTCCCCACGAGGGACACTCATGTTACTGTAATGCTACTATGTATAGTTTGCAGCACAATGGCCGATGAGGTGTAGCTGGGAAATTAAAAGGTGATACAAAGAGAGAGAGTGAGAGCGTGTCAAGGGATGGACAGGATCGTTTATTTCTGTCTTGTATCTATCATCTCTTTCAATATCCGGTATCATTTTTAGTTTTATATCCGTGGTTTAATCTATCCAGTGTTTTCCACGCTTTTATTGTGACGTGCCATATGGAGGGCGCTGTTATCAGCAGTGTTGTGTATAATAACTGCTTGGTGACGGAGCATGACATGACCTGGATGTTTGGAGAACTTTGAAAAGAGATGGTTTTACATGTTGGTGTATTTCTGTCAACTACAGGGTCCCATGTGGAAAATGTAAAAAAAAAAGGGGAATACATGATAATGTAAAATGGCACATTTAATAAAGCTGTATGATGAATGTTCATCCCCGAATGCATGCAATAATCTTCTTGTGGGCAGTTAATAAAATATGATTTAAAAATACAATATTTTAGCATCGCTTGGTAACCATGTTTTGGAAATTTTACGATAATTGGGCAATTCGAGCCAAGAGGGGGGTTGTCAAGTAAATGAGTGCTGACTTTAGTGAAACATACGTAGAACAATATATAGCTTTGCAATATAGACCACATACCGTGTATTACCTCATCTAGTGACTGAGACGTGTATGGAAAACAAGGGGGCTCCTTTAAACCTTTGATGTGAAGGTTGTTCACTGCTTTTCGTTCAATTCCCAAACATGGTTGAGGTTTTGGCAGCCCAGTTGGAAAGCTGTTGAAGCTCTTGAAAGCCCTGGAACTGTGATGTATGAATTGATAGCCATAAAGCTCAGGTGCACTTCAACCCGTGCCTTCCAACAGAGTCTGGGAGGGTGGGAACACACACACATACAAGCTCACACACATTCACATGCACACACTGACACATGCACAAGCATGTGCACACACACACACACACACACACACACACACACACACACACACACACACACACACACACACACATGCACACACACACACACACACACACACACATGCACACACACATGCACACACACTCACTCACATGCACACTGACACACACATACATTCACAAGGGTAAACACACATACATACACACTGACACACAAAAACACACGTACACACAAGGGTACGCACAAAGCTACACATAAGGGTAATAATAATAAAAACACACACACACACATACACTGATAAGCATGCAGACACACACACACACACATACACACAAACACCACATTTGTTGACCTCGTGCTGAGGCAGTATGTTGCTGTTCCTGGGGTGACAGAGCAAAAAGCTGACACGATTCCCACAGTGAAATGGATGGTTTTCACTCAGTAACCCTGCCTCTGCTCATAGAGAGAGAGAGAGAGAGAGAGAGAGAGAGAGAGAGAGAGAGAGAGAGAGAGAGAGAGAGAGAGAGGGCCATAGTAAATACAATGTTTCCAGCAGCACGCTACAGCAGTAATGTTTCATAAATAGGCCGGATCCTGCTAGTTGTTAGTGAATTGTTTGGGATGACAAATGAACCAGCCCTTTGCTTGCATGGAAAGCTGAGCTGTAGAAGAGGCTTTGTGCACTGCGGGGGACAGTGAGAAACACAACACGCAACACACAACAACAGGGAAGCTCCAGCAGCCACCACACACACATGTCTCCATAGCATTCTTGGTTTGCTGACATTTGTCTTCATTGCGGGAGTAATGCAGACAGACAGAGCAAAGACACTGACTGAGCTGATGCAGGGTGGAGAAGGACCCGACGGATCTTGAAAGGCTAGAATATGTTACACTTTTGTTTTGTAGGCGCTGTTGTTGACAGAAGCCTAGAAGACAGAAGGTGGTTAATGAAGCAACAAGTGGATATCTTTTGTGACCATTTGGATTATTTTATGAACTGAGAGAATAAGGGCAGACTTACTGTTATAAATGAAACTGTAATCATATTTTATCTGTGTGTGTGTGTGTGTGTGTGTGTGTGGGGGGGGGGGGGGGGTAAATGCTTAATGTACATACACATTGAGGCAAGCTTTTTATTTTGAAGGTATTTGGAATAGGTGTATTGTGATTTGGATCTGATTTGGTGCCCAGTGCAGCCACTCCGAGCCTGTTGGGCTTCTGGGGTCCGAGTGGACCCTGGTGCTCTGGACATTTTACACTCGACAAAGACTGAAAGAAAATAACTCAAACTTACAAAACCCAGCATTTGTCACCATTTTGTCCATTGTCAACATTTTGTCCCTTTTGGTCTGACTTCTATCTCAAGTCTATTTTATCATAATAAAAAAAAGATTGTCGTTTAATTTATGTGAAAGGATTTCATTTAAACAACCTATAATAGGCCTTGCTTGGTAAACCAGGCAGTTTGTGGTGGAGTTGTCTCAGCTTGGCTCAGGGCCTCGGTGGTTGCAGCAGTGCTCTTTAGCACTCCGGCCACATGAAATGAAATCACAATGCTGTGTTAAAAGGTTCTGCTTCATAAACAGAGCAACGGCAGTAATGGGTTTGCATTACATTGCCTCACAGTTAACATCACATAACGGTTAAACCCTGTGCTGGCTCTTATGTGCCTAAAGAGCACATTCATGCCCCGCCCTTCCTCAGCCCCTCACCTGAGGAAGCTGTGCCGCTGGTGTTTATCTCAGAGGAAGCCTTCGTAGAAAACGGTTGATTTTATGTGGAAAATGAGAGGCATGCCCGCAGAATCGCACCCCTGCACCGACCGCGTCTACATTGGGGGCAAATATTTTCCACGAAGAAACTTCATTAAACATTGTAAGCATTGTAAACAGCCCGGCATTGTCATGTCTCAGATGCTAACCACCCTGTCTGGGGAGAAGGCTCATTTGGCTTTAATGGACATACCTTACTCTGTCAGCTTGCCCAGAGAACACCACCCCGCTCCCTGCCTCGCAACAACAAAAAAGGCCAAACACAAATGTTGTGCAGAACCCATTGTGCAAGCCTCTGTCGACTTTCATCTGGGCTACACTCAGTTTAACATCATTAAAACCATCGCTGCACTGTGTGACTCGCTGGCTTTGCACACGATGTGTGCAAAGCGCATCGTGTCATCAATGTGTTTGTGTGTGTGTGTGTGTGCGCGTGCGTGTGTGTGTTTGCGCAGGTGCGTGCCTGCATGTTGGCATCTGCGTTTCATCCCATAGCTGGCTGTCATCGTGTGCGTGTGTGTGTGTGCGCATATGTGCACACGCAGGTGCACGTTCGGACCTCACCCCTGGTGAGGATGAGTCAGTGAGAAGTCCTGGGTGATTTATAGGGGATGTTTGTGGACTTGAAAGGGGGGCCACCTGTGTGTGCAGGGATATAAAGCGGCCATTGTGCTAGCGGTGGGTGAGCCATTCTTGATGCCTAAATCACTGGCTTCAACTCTTTGAGGTGAAAGTCTCTCTTTATAAGTGCTGGTCTCACATTGCTGATTTTAAACCACCCCTTTTTTTTATGTGTCTATAAAACTGCTGACCTTTCCCAGTATCATGCCACACAAGTTTAACTCAAGGGAAGCCTCCAGATCGTGCACCGAGATGTCTCCACATCTCTATATGTTTACGCTCCCAGCGATAAGCAACAGTATATAGCTCAGGTTAATTTCCGTCTGCGGTAGACCCTCCGGAGGTTCGAACCTTCGACCGGCATGGTGGCGCCCACAACACCAGACCGGGTTTCTCCGTGAGGGAGAGTTGAAAGGGACGGTGAGTGTAACAGTGAAGCCCGGATCAGATCCGGTACCAGACTCCCCCTACAACCTACAGGGGATTTCCCTTCTGGCTCTGCAATAGAGTGCTGAGCTTTTTCATGTGGTGTTCGAATCCCGGTGACACGTACGTGACACGTATCATGTCGTTGGACCGCCGCACATGTGGCACACACATGTCACCTATGTGATATTATCCAACCAGTGGAAATGCCAAATCTTAAATATAGATAGAACAAAGAATAAAGCACACATCACATGAGTAAAGTAATGCAATAGGAGTCAAGAGAGATTTTATTTCCTTGTACAGATTATTTGTGATTGTGATCGTTTCATCAGTGCCATGGAGAAAGTCTTCCAGCCTGTTAGGGATAGTTAAACCGTCAGCTACACATGTTAAAATATGGCAACACTTTTCCTTTTTTGTGTAAACAACAAAAAAAAGAGATGTGTTTTAAAGGGTGCAAAAGTCTGGTTCTAATTTCATGTTCTGAAGTTTTTAACCTTACTTTCCTGGAAGGTAAAAAGTTATTTTGGGAAAATATGAATGTAGCTGTTAATCAATTTAATGCCTCTCATAAACTTTATGTGTGTTCTCTGGAAGAGCTGGACTTCATGATGAAGAAGGATGAAGATGATCTTCTCATAAATCCACCATCAAAAAGGTGTATTTGTGGCTAAAGTGTATAACTGAGGAAACACAGATGACAGCGCCACAACTCTTACGACTAAACCCTGCGGGTCAGTTGAGTTAATGTGAGACGGTCCGTTAGCCAATCGTACTGCAAACAGTTGCTTGAGCCAACTGCGCCCGGCGTTCGCCTGTCCTGTTCTGTGTGTGTCTGTGTGACATTGACCTTTGTTTCCACTCAACATAATGACCGTTCTCTGCCCTCCCACGTCCCGTTTGATCCTTATTTATGACTTGCTTCCGTTTATTTTTGTAACATTTTGTGTTGTTTTTTCCCGCAGCTCAGGGCATGCCGGACAGTGGTTGTATTGGTACACAAATGTGTATGTGTGTGGTGTGCGTGTGTGTGTGTGTGTGTGTGTGTGCACCTGAACGCTTTAGCGTTCGACACTCATCGACTAACTAATCTTGCACGGGAAGTGGCCCGGCTTCCTGTTCGCTCGACTTCACTTCCCACCACCGTGGCCGCCTGCTGCATTGTTGTGCCCCCCGCGTCTCTTCCTCCGTTCACACGCATATTGACGCATGCTTTTAAGATGCCATTCCACCAGAGAGGATAGAAAACTATCCTCCTGATAAGCTTTATTGATAGGGCAACGGCAACCTAAACACCCGTTGGAAACGCCTCTCTCGTCTGAAGTGAATGGTCTTTCCCTTTCCTATTTGACCTAAGTGGGTTCCCACATGTTTTAAGCCGTTCCATCCACACTTGCTCATAGTCAGAGCCATCAGGACCCCACCCCGCCCCCTGGAAACAGTATCTCCATGCTAACATTAGATACATCCCCCTGTTTACTCCAACACTGAAAAGTGACCCATTATGCCATTGTGTAGCGGTCGCCGTCCCCTGGGGGATGGAGGAAGGGGGGGCACAGGGCGACGCTATAGACACAAGGGGAATCCAAAAATGGCTGAGGGTTTCTCAAAAGGTAGACCTGGCTGGACAATTAATGGTTGGATGGAGAGCATTGGAGAAGGATCGGTTGGTGAATCGGCTGGTGCTAGGTGGTGCCAAACAAGAGCCTTGAGACGAACCCACACATGGGTGTCTGCGCCCCGTCGAGTGCTATGTTGATTAATGCAGGAAGCCGAAGGCATGGAAAGAAGTACAAGAATGAGACGTAGAAAACGATAAATGGAGTCATAGTTGGAGTTTCGCAACGACTACCAGGTGTGTCCAAGGATCTTGAACACGTGCAAATGAAAAGCATGTTAGGTTAACTACTACTACTACAACTACTTTTACTCATCAATGTTGTCGCATTGTTTTCCATGACGGATCAGAATATTGTACAGTTCAGTTGTGAGAACGGCTGCCTTTTTAAAGCAAAACTATGGTGACTAATATGTTAGTGGGGAAATATGCTTTCCTCTTCTGCCTTTGTGACTCAACCTGACAATCCCCTTTTATTACGAGGTGGAAGTAATGGAAGGCCACAGAGAACGGTGCTTTCCTCTGGAGTTGTGGGTGCAAATCTCTTAATCATTTCTGTGTGTGTGTGTGTGTGTGTGTGTGTGTGTGTGTTTTCCTGCTGAGTCACAGGATCCTTGCTGAAACCTAGCTGAACGGAGGCAACATTTCATCCTTCCACTGCCACACAGAACAACTAAACAGCTTTGAACTGCACTGCACATGCTGTGAGCCATCGTAATAATTCAGGGGTCCAAGAAGAACATGAGTCAACATATGAACATGAGTTCATCGATGACCAACTTACCAAAAACCATTTGATACACATCAATAAACCATATTACCATATATCTATCTACGTCACTGTGTCTTTGCTGGAACCTGTAATCATTACAGTACCTGCAGGTCAGTGTGTGTGTGTGTGTGTGTGTGAGAAATTAGCAACCCACTTTGTGATGAAGCTGGAAAAGAGCCCATGCTTGCTATCTCATCATCATCCTCACACATGACCTTTCAAAGGGACTTTTTTTGTCTATCAGGATATTTGATTCTTCTGATGAACATCTTGTGTGTAATCCATGTGGGCATGTTGTAACCTATCTGGTTCCAGAGTAGCTGCTAGACCCCCTAATGAAGGCCAGATTGTGGGAAAACAGGTAGTTAAAGTGAATCGGCCGTGACTCGCTGACAGACGTTCCCACCATAGCGGTGTATGACAAAGGGTGCTCCGCTTTCCCATCAACAGCACTACCATCGTAGACTCCTACCTTTCTTTATGCAGACTCGTACTCTTACCATAGTATCACCTTTTAACATCGGCGGTACGTGATGATTTGCTGTTTTACCGTGAGGTGATTCGTTGGTAGTCGTTTATAACCCTGACCCTCATTCATTTGTGGGCAGGACGGTCAGGGAAATCACACATTTGCATTCCTCCAATCGCCTCCGAACTTTACCAAAACACTGAAATGCCCAAAAAGAAGCCGCCATCGCTCTCTGCAAATTGCGACAGCTAGCGAACCATCGCGATGCAAAGTGCAAGGAATTGTCTTGCGCTAGCAAACCTCCAGACAAGTCAGGTAACAATTCTGAAGCTGACTTTTCGCTAGCTACCAAATCTATTTTTTCTCACACTCCACCATGTTTGACCGAGGCACAGAGCGAGGCAGGCGTATAACGTTAGCAAGTGAGCAGCCCTGCCGTGTGTGTGGGCAGACCGAGGGAGGGAGAGGGAGAGCTGCGCGTACGCTAATGTTACAGGTTGAGTAATGGCACTAGCACATGCACCAAAACTTTGTTTCAGCACCGCTCAATGTTGTTGCATTTCTAACCTAGGCACTATACGTATGACTATATGTATACCATATAGTTACCATAGGAGCGTGTAGTTTCCATAGGAGCGTATAGTTACCATAGGAGCGTGTAGTTTCCATAGGAGCGTATAGTTACCATAGGAGCGTATAGTTACCATAGGCGTCTGTAGTTACCATAGGCGTCTGTAGTTACCATAGGCGTCTGTAGTTACCATAGTCGCGTATAGTTGTCATAGGCGTCTATAGTTACTATAGCTGCGTATAGTTACCATAGGCGCTGTGGAGTGTGTGTGGTCGCTAGCTGGTCTACAGCCTCACCTGGCCTGAGTCAGACTGATGAGACTCTGGGTCTGGGTGGGGCTGCACACCTGTGGTGCAGAGCAATCATAGCACCCAGGATAAACCAGCTATCACCAACACACACTCAGGAGAGAGAGAGAGAGAGAGCGCCACTGTCATGGCAGCATGTTACACCTGCTCAGCAAATACCATCCTGCCATCTCCAAAAAATGCATTCTACAACCTCATCTACCACACTGCCACACTGGCCAGTCGCTCCTGCCATACACCACCTTAGTGGCTTTTGCTGGGGCCCTCTGACGCAGGACACAGGTAGATGTTGTATGCATTTATTGGAGATGGCAAGATAGTGAGCAGATGGAACATGCTGCCAGTGGCTCTCTCCTGAGTGTGTGGTGATAGCTGGTTTATCCTGGGTGCTATGATTGCTCTGCACCACAGGTGTGCAGCCCCACCCAGACCCAGAGTCCAATCCGTCTGACTCAGGCCAGGTGAGGCTGTAAAGCAGCTCGCAACCACACACACTCCACAGGTGCGTATAGTTCCAGATAGGCGCCGCCATATAATGTTAGTAAGTGAGCAGCCCTGCCGCGTGTGTGTGGGTGGACTGAGGGACAGAGAGAGAGAGCTGTGTGAACACTGTTACAGGTTGAATCCCATCACATCATTACAAAATACAGTACATTATTTATGAAATAATGCTGTGCTGACAATCGGTAGAGAATCAGGCTCTGTTGTGTATTATTTGTTGTTGTTGTTGTTGCCATTATGTAACACCAAAACTAATTACTAGCATCCATCTGCCTGGCAATAACAAGTTTTCTGGTTCTAATTCTGACTCTGATTCTCTGGAACCACGGTCAGGGTGAGGCTGGGATGAGGGGCGATAGGGAGGGCTGGGATGAGGGGCCAGAAGGATCAGGGGGAAGAGAGGTGACTTAGGGAGAAATGTTGCCCAAAGGGCACTTTGCGATATATATATATTATTTTATATTCACAATCTCTAAATCACCTGTATGTTCGAGCTACAATCTCTAAGTCATCTCTATTTTATATTCACAATCTCTAAATCAACTATGTTCTAGTCACAATCCTCTAAATAAGTGTCAATCCATATTGTATATGCCTTCGAAAATGTGTTTCACTTTGTAAAAGAGCAATGTTTTAGGAACTTTTTTAGGACCTTATGGCAAACCTTTGTTCAAAGTGATGTCATTACATTTAGTATGCTATTTTCCAAGCAAGAGGTTTTAGATGCAGGGCTCTGAACAGTCCTACAGCTGTAATGACTGAACAACAATCTGGGATTATTATGTAACATTCATTACTGGGGTCAATGTGACGTAAAACACTATAAAAACACCATGATCCAATCTAAGATCTAAAAATAGATCATTGAATTAATTAATTAATAATTCTTGTTGCTGTCATACATAATGCTATTATTATTATTATTATTATTATTATTATTATTGTTAAAAGTTTGTTAAAGAAAAATAACAGGACATATAACTGTACATCACTGTCACTTCTACAGTCAATCAAGTAGAATGCTCCGGATCAACTGACTATCCATCGTTCGCACTTGATGAAGTTTTTTATGAATTTCTCAAGCTGAAAAAGTGCTGTAATTCCAGATCTATACTGAAATGAAAAAAAGACCTTAAGGTGATGTCCTATGATGCCCCAGCGTTCACCACCACTGTAATTTGCGTTGCATCTCGTAAGACAATTTTCACTCTAATTACACCACAAAGCCTCTAATTAGCATCCAACATTGTGCCTTGAAGCCCCCCAAAAAATACAGAGAGAGAGCAGCGCTACATGCCATGTCTCTCCCCGGTTAATGAAGCAAGCTCTGCCTGCGTGAGACATGGGCTTAATTTGGGCTGCTGCTGCTGCTGCTGCTGCTGCTGCTGCTGCCTAGGCTACATCTACACCAGATCACTTCTTCTGGAACCATGTGGAGCCAGACCAGCAGGTGAGGAGGAGCTGCTGGCAGCCTGGCAGATCTTGGGGCCTGTTCTGGGCATGCAGCGACCAGAGCTTCCTGCCTTCCTGCGTTACGGACCAGACCTCTTCTAACTCCAGAATCCCACCCAAACTTTATTATGCAACTTGTATTATTTTTCATTTCATCCTCTGTCTCGCCCTCGCGCTGGCTTTGTACTTTTTTTTCTTTGGACAAACAAACCGAACGCTCCTCAAAATGTGAAGTCCCTTGGCTGCATCTGAGGATCTGATATTGTACTGGGCTTCCTGCAATCTTCTTTAGTGTGCTATTTTCCTACGTTACCCAGAATGACTTTCGCTGCCCCCCTCTCAACATCAGAAGCAACATTCTGTAAATTCCCCATTTATAAATTGAACAAATGAATAAAATTACAATATGTATAACAGGCCTTATTATTTATTGTGAAAGCTAGCAAGACATTTGGTAGTTTGCTATGCTACAATATGCCACACGGGTGATCTTCGACTGTCCCTTCATGACAAGGCCCCCCGGTTTAGAGAGCTGGTGACTTGGCTGGGAGAGCTAGCCTGGCAACGCTAACATTAGCTTGCAGCGGCTAACTTAAGCTTAGCCAGTGGTGCATTCTAGAACACTCACTGCCAGTTTTTTGGTGCTGGATTTTGACCGTGTACCCCTCGTTTTCAGGGAAATATTTTTGGGAAAAAAGGCCAAAACCGAAAAAAACTTTTCACAGAGTTGTAGCCAAGACATTGGTGAACATTTCAGTATGTAGCTATCACTGCGGCTAACAAGTTTATGCTGAAAGAAAAAAAGAGATATCCAATGAATCACTGCTCGACTGGTCCGGGACCGCAACCTAGATCGAAACCTAGATGCACTGGCCATATGCGCTCCCCGCCGCCAGAACAGACCAAATTGGCCGGGTCAACCGTGACTACCGGGCCATTTTCTCTTCAAACGACGCCATGCCTCGGCAGCTGAACGGAGATCACGGCCACGCCCCAAAACCGCAAGCCATAGTGCATTCTGGATTTGGATGAATATGCAGTGATTCTGAGACAGAACCCTGAGTTGTTGTCCCTTGGAAATACAACTAATATCTGATACTTATTGTTGATGCTTCAGCGATTAAACCCCATTATACCTACTGCAGCAATGTCTTTGTGTGACCTCGTAGCGTCTACATCAATCAAGTTTAGCTGCGGCAAAGTGAAATACTACACAAAAAGGTAAAATAGGACCTGGGGTGCTTTATACATCTGACAATAGACATATCTTAATGACGTCAAAGTGTTTGAGGCTGTGGTTTCACTTTAACGCGACAGGGTTATGCTCACCCCCACCTCAAACATGGCCTATATCAAGTAAATAACATCAAGACTCACAGTATTGGAGTCCAGAAATACAACTGGCATAACAACAAACCAACAAGTATGACATTAATTCAGTTCAGTTTGAAAGCTTTTAGTGAGAAAAAACACACCAAACTTTGTAAAAAAAAACAAAAAGGTGAGGTGAGGCAGTGACTCAATAGGTGCTCTGTTCATGTTATTATAGTCTTCTGTGGCTTAGAAAAGTTGTTGGAGCTAATTAGCCTAGCTCTGCGTTCCACTACAGCGCTATATGATGCTGCTGGGTGGTGAGGGGGTGCAGGGGCGGCTCGCAGCGGGGGGCCGGGGGCCAGGGGCCAGGGGAGCCTGCTTCAGGATAATCAACGCACTAAAGAGGACATCTGCCTCTCCACGTGGCGCTCCAAGCAAGGAACAAAGCGTTCCCGCTGTTTACCCTTCGGTGCCCCGTACCCGTTATTCATGCAGCCGTAAAAAACAATAATGGATTTGTGTTGGTGTGTTGGTGCCTGTGTGTGTGGCTGTGTGTTTGTTTGGCTGTGTGTGTGTGTGTGTGTGTGTGTGTGGGTGTGGGGGGGGGGGGGGGGGGGCTGTGCATGCGTGCACTGTGCACGTGTCTCTACCACTCTCCGTCTCACCCCTCCTGCCCTCTCCCTCTTTCTATCTTAATCCCTCTTTTTCTTACTGTCTCTCTATCTGTATCTGTATCTCTCTCTCTCTCTCTTTCTCCCTCTCCATTTCCCTATCTATCTATCTCTCTGTCTTTGTTTGTTGTGTGACACTATTTGCTGTAATTTATTGTTTCATTTATTGTTTATTGTTATTTTTTTACGATTGAAAAATCCTTAAAAAACTTGGAAAGTGGCTTGGGAGCAAATCAGGCGAAACATTCAAAACATAAAATAAGTTTAAAAAAAAGAAAACTGTTTCCCAACACACACATTGAGCAAGAGATCCAAGCTACCACGTCTCCCCTTTCCCACTGATCCTTGAACAGTTATTTGTTTCAGTGAGTGAAACATTTAAACTCTGGCAGTGAGATGTGCTGCTTTAAGCTCCGCTGAGAGTGGTGTAGCCTACATACACACACACACACACATGCACGCATGCACACACACTCACACACACACACGCACTCACACATACACATACATGCATGCATACACGCGCACACACGCATGCACACACACATTCTGTTTGTGCCTTTTTTTTATTATTAATTATTTATTTATTGTATTATTATTAATATTATTTTTTTAAATTGTATTATTATTATGGAGGTGAAAAGTGCAGGAACGCTGTGTAATATTCACTAGTCTCTGCCTCTCACTGTTTACATCGGTGCTTTTCATATTTTCATATTTTCCAAATTGTAAGCCAACATGGCCACTTCTACTTAGCCAAGATCTACTTTTCGTGAGAGTGAGTGACAGCTGGGGATAAACTACCCAGGCTGGGTGTTTGTTTATGGGGATTTCTTCTGTTTATCATTTTAACCACAGCATAGGCAATGATATTTCAACAACCTCGACAGGCATCTTCATTGAGCAA
This sequence comes from Merluccius polli, assembly GCA_030340625.1. Lineage (NCBI taxonomy): Eukaryota > Metazoa > Chordata > Actinopteri > Gadiformes > Merlucciidae > Merluccius > Merluccius polli. The sequence continues at coordinate 325,203 of JAOPHQ010001138.1, read as the reverse complement.
GGATAACTATTACAAATTGGTCTTTTAAAGGCCAAGTTTGCGATATAAATGACACATGATTTTGATTTTACAAATGCTGGGTTCGATCCCCAATAGCCTAGCTCTAAGCACTCGGTGCAAGATGTGCAACACCTCAGGGCACACTTACCTGCTCCTTAATGTCCTGTCTGAGCCATCAAACTGTATCAGCTGTATCACCATGAATAAAAAAGTATTGTTAAATACACATTTATTTGTAGATCATGTCTTCAAATATACTGATTCTCAGTTTAAACATTGATCGTGTTTATATGGTAATGTAAATATATGGTAATGCTCTTTTCATATGTTTCACACTGTGGAAAAAATACTGGTTTCCCCAATTTTGCAAATAACGTGGCAGAAAGTATGACGTCATGAATCTTAATTTGGCTGTTTTGGGCCTACAATGACAAGCCTCTGGCAGAACAATTTGTAATAGTCTGTTTTAGAGCACAGCTAATTATTTTCACATTCTTCAGAAGAACGTTTACTGTGTTGAGCAGTTCAGACTTCAGGACAAAAGACCACAAACTACCAAGATGAGCGATACTTACGTTTATAAGAACTGTCAGAAATGTGATATTGATAATAACATAATTTGTTATTCATGTATTCTGTCACACTTTTTCATTGTTCTGTTTGTCTGTGTGTATTTTTTGTTTCTCCCCTAGATGTCCTTCAACCTTATTATCCTTGATTGTGTTCCACCTGTGTTGATTGTTCATTTTTTCCTCCTGTGTAGATCAGCCCTCCATTTTGTTTTCTTATTGTCTGATCATCCTGTCTTGTCGCTAAAACCCACGTGTCTTAGTTATTGGATACCCGTTTTGGCTTACTTTAGATAAATCAGCCAGTTTCTTTGGCTTGTTGCCTTTGGTCATCTTTATGTCTTGAAGAATTTTTTGTATGTGGAACCTGATCCTTACATATTTTTCATGTGCTTTAGTAATTTCTGTCATACTCATAGATACTAAAAAAGGTATGTACTTTATTGTATTTGTATTGTATTTTAAAGCTCCTGACATGTCAAGTCAATTTTATGTGAATAGCCCTTCATCACATCTTGATGACACCCCTAACCCTAGCAGGGCTAGAAAAAACTCACTTAATTATCAGGAATAAATCTTGAGAAGGAACACAGAGCGAGGGATCCCTCCTTCCAGGGATGGTTAGGAGTGCAATGGGTGCCATACGTGAAACACGTAGTATTACAAGCAGACATTTTAAGTACAAAAGAATAGAAAAATGATTTTATCCATGGTGATGAGGTGCTAGCTGGTAGCTGTCAGGTGTGGTGGCCAGGCATCCAGTCATGATCACAGCAACACACTAAAACAGACGGCATAATGGTTAGATGGGGCAGGGTGGACGCGTACGCACGCACGTATTGAACTGTAACGAGAGCTGAGGGGGGACATTTCATTATTTATTTTTGCACTAGACTCTCCTTCTACTGTCAACATTGCATCCATTAATGTCTGTCCATTCTATGAGGTGGGGTTATGTGTTGTGTTGTTCTGTCATGAGCACATTCAGGCAAATCCATAACAAATAAGTTGTATGGTAAAGTATTGAATCTTCATCAATGTGCAGACATTTAAATATTGTCAGTTGTGGATGCTTTCAGTGTGGTTTGTTGGATGATGGTATCAAAGGACTGTGCACCTGGGAACCTGTGATCAACATTGTTCCAGGTGTAACATCCAAGGTGTAAGTTCTGGTTCTGCAGAAAGCTATAAGTCCAAATACGGTGACGTCAAGAGCTGAGGTTATCATGAGCAACTGTCAAGGTTTTTCACAGATCTCAACTCTACACAACCTTTTGTGGCCCTATAACTGTGCATGTCCATGAGCCTTTCCTCTTATTGGACTCACTAGCTGATAAACAATACATGCTCCAGCCTGCATGCACAAGACCAGATATCACCTGATATTTTTTACATGTGGGTATCAGGGGTGGGAAAACCATTGCGTTTGTGCCTCTTAGTAAGTTGTCATCACTGAGATAAGATTAACTACCTCACCTCACCTCACCTCACAGTTGAAGGCCTTGTTTTGTGGGGAAAATAAAACACCTTTTATTGCCAAGATGCTATTTATTTATTTTAAGTCAGTCCTAATGAGGAAAAAACGTTGTAGTGTGAAAGGTTGACACTAATTCAATACTCGTCTGTCCAACCACACAAGGTTCTTATTGATGATAGTACTGAAAAGTAGTTGTGTAATGCATTAAATTGGCATCGGCAGATACGTATCCACTGAGGGTTCCCTGTTTGTTCACCTCAATGCGTTTGTCTCCCAATTATTTGAATACTATTGTAAGATGGACGAGGGGAGAGAGAGAGAGAGAGAGAGAGAGAGAGAGAGAGAGAGGTGGGTGTACAGGTAGTGAGATAGTGATTCCTCTGCCACACAGGAGGCTGATGTGGCATTTCCATTTCCCTGATGAGTCGGAGGATGAGGAGGTCAACCAGTGGAGCGGGACCAGGGAGAGCTTTAACACTGTGGAGGAGGAGGAGGAGGAGGAGGAGGAGGAGGAGGAAGGGTGAGGGCTGTAAGTTAGCCCCAAGGCATGGAACGAACAAGTGTGTGTGTGTGTGTGTGTGTGTGTGTGTGTGTGTGTGTGTGTGTGTGTGTGTGTGTGTGTGTGTGTGTGTGTGTGTGTGTGTGTGTGTGTGTGTGAGAGAGAGAGAGAGAGAGAGAGAGAGAAAGAGAGAGAGAGAGAGAGATTGGGTCTGAGTGTGACTGATCACGCACGTGTGTGTGTGTGTGTGTGTGTGTGTGTGTGTGTGTGTGTGTGTGTGTGTGTGTGTGTGTGCGTGTGTGTGCAATCATGTGTGCTTACTTGCATTATTGTGTGTGTGTGTGTCTGTGTAAATGAGATTGTGTGTGCACACGCATGTGATCGTGTATGAGAGTTGGTGTGTGATGGTGTATTTGTGTGTATGTGCCTCTCAGCAGGAAGGGTAAGGGCTTTAGTTAGCCCCAAGGTATGGGCCGAACGAGTGTCTGTGTGTGTTAGAGACAGAGTGAGAGATTGTGTATGCGTGTGATCGCGGACGCGTTTGTGTGTGTGTGTGCACGTTATCGTGAGATCGTGTATTGGTGTGTGTGTGTGTGTGTGTGTGTGTGTGTGTGTGTGACTCTTAAAGTGGTGATCTGAGAGATAGTCTTTCACTGCCAGTGTCATTACGCTGGGGGCCACCGGTGTGTTCATGTGTGTGTCAGTTTGAACACAATGGCGTGTTTGGCACCTGGCTCAGACACAGTTGTGAGTCAGCAGTGGTTTGTGGGGGAGCTGTATCTCACTGTCACACAGACTGAAGTTGTGTTAACCTTTCAAACAAAAGGCTGTGACGTGTGCATGGCTTCCAGCTAATCCTAACTATTTGAATGTCATGTGTTGTCTTCGTGCCATCACTGTCATTTCAAAAAGTGTGTCAGGCGTGTATGGGGAAAACTGTCCTTAATCCATACTGGGAATAGTCTACATGGTGATTGGCATTTTTAAGGAAACAGTTGAGTTAGGTACAGTCAAGAATGGTTCTAGTATGGTCAATATAAAATGTGAAACTTTGAGAATACACTTACAATGTACTTAGAAATGTTGTTTGCCGTGGCAGAAAGGACCTGTGTTATTTGTATAAGTGGAGAGGTAAGTATTAAGAGGTACATATTGTTCATCTATTGCTAATGTGATTTTCCATATTGTGACAGGATGAGGCCCTTCCCCGGCCCTTTCTCAGGCTTCGAACAGCCCCATATTTGGAAGATAATCGAAGGCACTCAGGCGATGTTCAAACACTCGAGGTCAGTAGTTGAACTGCTGACCTCTGTGGTCATCTTCAAATCTAAACAGATTTGCTGATTTGCTAAATGTTGCTGATTTGCATTTGTAATCCTGTAATTCATTATAATGGCAGGTTATTACATGTCATTTGCATGCGCCACAATAAGGAAGGAAATATATATGTAAATATTTAGTTTTTATCTATCATAGAAAGACAATTGCTGCCCTGAGCTTTGCATGGCTTGGAGCCATCTTCATGCCCATTGTTTATTATCATGTATCATTAATCTGTTAAAGTGGCTTATTCATCATCATTAATTAATCATTCATCATTCAAGACAAACAATGATGATAGCATTGTTGGTTTGGTTTTGACTTACCATATCTCTAATTGTTATAACCAGAATTGTATAACCCTACAATACTTTGTCTCAAACCTGGACATTATGCAACATGCAGATGGATTAGACGTGATTAGAACATAGTATTGCCAATAGAAGCAGTACCAGAAAATATGTAATCGCATGAACCCAATATTAACACGAAAGAAGTGAAATCCACAACAAGCTTTTCGACTCTAATTCTTCAGCAGTGTGACTGAATGAAAAACCTCCAACTATGAGAGTTACACAAGTACTGCAGGGGAGCTGTGCTAAAACAAATGTAACTCAAGTATGCTAGGAAGTTAGAATGGTATGGGGCCACAAATATAGTCATTCATTTTAAATAAGCCTATCAAGGCGGCGTTTGGATGAACGTTTATAGGAAGTCCTCCTGACATGAGCACTTAGAGGGCAGATTAACGCCTCTCTGACGACAGCCGGGAGAAATGAGGGTTATTAGTGGTGCTAAACACTGAACCATTTTCCTTGCCAATTGTGTAAACACCCCATTTGCACCTGTCTTAAAACATTATTTTTCATCAGAAAAAATGAACAATATTGACAACAGGCGTCAATAAAATATCCAAACAAAGCGGCGTATCAAATATGATTGAACTGCCTGTCTACAGATCCTTGCTGTATTTAGGTTCAAGTCGCTCCTGTTGCTGGTCTGATGAAAGGGCCTGTTTGAAGATTTTAATAATAAAGTCAATTCAAGATGATAGACTTGGGAATGTTGTGGGGAACAGCAAACTCACTGTCTTACCAGACAGCAGCAGCCTGTGTGTGTGTGTGTGTGTGTTCTGTGTGTGTGTGTGTTCCTGCGTGTGTGTTCCTGGCGACTAAATGGCTTTTTTACAGCTAACCAGCGAGCACATTCAGACAGGTTGTGAGATCAAACAAGAACATTTTGTAACCAGGGAACATCTCGGACAAGACGTTTTTGTTTAACCGAAACCAAAAGAATGTTTGATATCTTCCCCCGTGTACTTATGTGTTTTGTAATTTGTATGACATCACTGTCAATACAATGGATTCACTTTGAATGCCCTGACGTCGAAGCCCTGGGTTGGGAAGGGTGTGTGTATGTGTGTGTGTGTGTGTGTGTGTGTGTGTGTGTCATGTTCGACCCACGCCAAGTGCCGTCGTTCATGCAGAGCTAGTGAGAATCCACGCACACACATACGGGGCTGTGCTGGCCCAGCCCCGGCTACACAATGAGTACATCCTTAGAGATGGTCTGTGTTTACCGGCAGGTTGTCAGGGAGTCCTCCACATTCAGCCAATAAGAAGAAAGGGATTATTTGCCTTGGCTGTGGAGGAGAGGTCTAATCAGACATGTGAGCACACACACCGCCACCGTCTTCTTCTTCACCACCCAACTCTATCAGCCCGTGTGTGTGTGTGTGTGTGTGTGTGTGTGTGTGTGAGAGAGTGTGTGTGTGTATATATGTGTGTGTGTGTGTGTGTGTGTGTGTGTGTGTGTGTGTGTGTGTGTGTGTGAGTGTGTGTGTGCATGTGTGATCTGAGGGGGCTGTTATTGTAATGAAAAACCAGCGGGGAGGTGCCAGGAAAGGTGAAGATGATACAAACGTGGCACAATCAAGTCCTTTATATTTCTACCGGGCCTCCCCTGGAGCTATGTCACTACAGGAAGTGTGTGTGCCTGTGTGTGTGTGTGTGTGCGTGTGTGCGTGTGTGTGTGCGTGTGTGTGTGTGTGTGTGTGTGTGTGTGTGTGTGTGTGTGTGTGTGTGTGTGTGTGTGTGTGTGTGTGCTGGGGGATGGCAGAGGTAGTGAGGTAACCTCACAAGTAAGTGAGGGCTTTCACTTCATTGTGCATTGTGCTCCAGTGCCAAGGAGCCAGGTCCTACAGAGAGGTGACAAAGGCGTATTATTGTAGACTTTTTTTTTTCTTGCTACAGAAAGGTCAGGTACAAGTCAGGTAACATATTTATTTTTACTCCTAAAATCTTTCTTTGAATTTTACCTTGAGAGCTGGAAGATTTTTGAATTTGAATGCATAATATAGTTAAAATGGTCCTGGTTTTGTGAGTTAATTAGGTGTCTGGTTTCAGTTAATGGTTCAGTGAATGTTTTAGGTAAGACATAGTGTCTGAAGTCTTTCTGGCACTGCTCGTTAGCGCCCTTTGCTGGTTGCATGGTGTAATGCAGTATTCAAACTTCCTTACCCAAATGAAATAAATAAAACCTTTTTTCTTCAATAATCACTTTTATGTTATGCTTTTGAGTGTGTCGCTTCATTGTATTAATTGTATTAACAATAGGGACATACAAATCTGGTACTAAAGGAATAAAACTAATACAAAATAATTTGATTAAAAAAAGAAGAAAGAAATGAGTCAGAAACGATACGACGGATACTAACAACAATTTTATTGACTTGTCTTTGTTACTGGAGATACTCTCAGATGTCTAGAAATATTATTAATATTAATGAAAAAAACATATTATTTAACATAATATAACATTAATATTAATATCGGTAGTAGGTATAGAAGAAGTGTCCAGGTTAAAAAATAAGATGCACTGTACTCACAACTAGGAGCAGAGTTTAAATAGAAAACTAGAGCATGCATTTTCTGAAGAAAATCTGTTGCATCTGGGCCGGATGATGGCCTGTGTAGCTGCTCAGACATCAAGGCATCTATGTATCTCTCTTTTGATATATGTGTATCACTGTATGTAGCACGCTAACAGTCTAGCATGTTAATGTGCTCGCAAGCAGTGCTGACTATTCAATGTATGTAATGCAGCAAAATGTGGGGACATTTTGCTGCATATTTTCGTTAATAACTTGGCATCTGAACGTTACAGCACACTGCACCGGACAACGCCTGACATTTCGGGCATTGGTTCACTGTTGATGCCTTGAAAACTATACAAAATACAGACCCAAGACAACAAGATGACATCTGGCTGACCAGACTGACCGGCTGTCCCCGGAAATGTCCCCATTTAAAGAAACAAATAAAACAATATATTAATAGATTTTTAAGTGGCAACGGTTCTAGTTTACTCATGAATATTAATTTTGAGACAGTTGGTAATTAGTATCGTGTCTATCTGATAGGCTGTGACGCGAGGTGCAGAAGTAATTATAGTGCTTAAAGGTGCTGTAGGTAGTTTTGTAGAGTTGTAACGAGAGACAGCAGAAAAGAGCTCCCTCCCTCCTTACGTTTCTCCGCCATTGAGTAGTGTTGCATTTCACACACTTGTGATTGACAGGCAAGATTGATTCCCCGAACCAATCAGGAAGAGATGCTCTGATTTGTCAGAAATTACCCTGGTCTAAAATCGAGACAGGCACGCAGTCAACTCAAAACAGATCTCACAGCACATTTCACTGACTAATAGCTGACAGATGGCTATGCCATTTCTATTACACTCAAATAATAGCTCTCAATAGATCATACCTACAGCACCTTTAAAGACCTGTCAATGTCTTTGCCACATAAATGTGGACTTATGAAATAAAAGTCCTCTGAAATAAATAAAAGTAGTCATTTGAAAAACGTATTTTTTTGAATAAAAACCTATTTATTTATTTATTGAACTAAATGGACTCATTTATATAATTATATTTACATTTATTTTATATATGAAATGTATGTATTTATTTAATATTGGCTTAAATGGCATGCCATACATCACAGCTGTCCCCCCTGCTCCTGCAGAGCCTCGCTGCTCCCCGGCAGGCAGGCGTCTCCGGTGCGGTCCCGCACCGTCTTCAGGAAGGTCATGATGCCCGAGCCCCCGGTGCCCCTCTCCTCCAGGGCCACAGGGGCCATGCTGATGGCCTCTGTCTCCCCCGCGGTGCGGCCCCGGGAGCGGAGCTGGCGGGCGCGTCCGGCGGGGATGCTGATGAAGCGGCTGACCATGTTGATGTGGTCGCTCCGCAGGGCCACCAGTTGGGCCACGCAGAGTGTGAAGGCCCGGCTCAGGCGGGCGTTGCTGGCCCGCTCCCCCTGGACGAACTCCCTCAGGGAGGGTTCCCTGGAGATGTCCTGAATGAGACGCCTGTGTGCTGGGGGCATGTAGTCCCTCATGCGGTGGAGGAAGTGTCCTATGAGGATGTTGACTAGTAACATCAGTAATTCTCTCTTAAAAACCCATGTTGATTTGATTTATTTATAATTGATGCTGGCATTTTCTGCTTTTTTAATCTGTGCTTCTCTTTTACTGTCTTGTCTTGTTGTTAATTCTGTTTTATTTGCACATTTGTTTTTCTGTATTCTGTATTTTGGCTCTCTCTGTTTTATTCTTTGTAAAGCACTTTGTAAGCCTTGCTCTAAAAAATAACTGTATAAATAAAGGTTATTATTATTATTATTATTATTATTGTTATTGTTATTATTATTATTATTATTATTATTATTATTATTATTATTATTATTATTATTATTATTATTATATTATGAACAATATAGATCAAAACACCAAGATGAACCATCTTACCGCTGGTGGCTTCATGCTGCACTCCCAGCAGCTGGTCGAAGCAGTGCAGTAGGCTGCTCTGGGCAGCGCTCCCACCAGAGTAGTGCATGGGCTCCGTCTGCACACCCTCGTATACCAGACCCTTCGGCATGGAGGGGTTGTCCTTCCACCTGGGGTGTGTCCATCCATTCGTACACACACAGGCACACACACACACACGCACACACACACACACACGCACACATGCACACACACACACACACACACACACACACTTATGTGCTGTCAGCCACCACCACGTCTTCCCCCCTAGACATGTTTACTTTAGTTGCATCATTGCTCAGTTCTGTGAATAAATACCCTTTTTGTATTTAAATGTTGTTGGTTTGGGTTGCCGGGTTGTAACATATATACATACACACACAAACACACACATGCACGCACACAAATGAAACCCATTTCAAAAGAACGTCCAAATGTATTACATTTCTCAAACTAAAACAGATACTAATGACTCAGTGGAGTCATTGATCGTAGTGCTGCAATATTTACCCAGAGAGATAAATCCTCATGATTCCATAGAAGATCGAAGGCTCCACGTAAACTGTCCACAAAAACAATACATAACAGTAGCTGTTAAAGGTTAGGTGGATGTGTTGCTTGATGTCACTTGCAGAAGTTAGGGCTGGGCAATATAGCGATATTATCGATATCTTGATGAGTCTCGATATCGTCTTAGATTTTGGATATCGTTATATCGCAATATATACAGTAAAGTGATGACAAAAATGAGAAAATACTCAGAAAACAGTCTATTGTGATACATACCATGATCGAGATATTAAATGACTTATATCGGGATTTTGGCCATCTCGCCCCGCCCTAGTAGAAGTGTTGGGGTTGTGTACCGTGCATCAGCTTGAGTGCGTGGGTCATGTCCTGTAGGGACTGCTGAATGACCTCCAGAGCGCCCGCCACCGCCTCGCCATCTCCCCGCCGCACACCGTTAATCACGGTGGGAATGCTCTGAGACGCCAAAGAAACGACAGCAGCAAGAATCAGCAGCTATAAACACTCCTCCATAGCACGCCATGATGACAATACCACAGATCAAATGACAAATCATGGTGTAATGCGCTCATTGTCTTGAAATAGATATGCTAATTAACTAATTATTTATTATTCAATGATTTACTTTTTGTGCAAGTTAAATTGATGAAATCAATATGTTTAGATCAAATCATTCTTCTAGATTAGCATTTCAGTTAAATTTCCAGATTTGAAGTTCGTCTTCCAGATGCTTCCAGATGGACATAGCCACATATTCTTCAACAGAGATGTTTGGATTAACATATTTACCCTCAGCGCTGGAACTGCTGCCAGCTCCACCAGTAGTGTGACCATGAAGAAGCCGCGGGCGCTGTCTCCTCCTGGCAGCGTGACCAGCAGCTCCAGGTTCCTGCACATATAGGAAACCTTTTCACACACACAGCAACCAGCACTTCACCACATATAGGAAACCTTTCACACAAACAGCCAGCAGTACTTGTGCTGCTGGCTGTGGTCCCGATGACCAGCTGGAATATACAACATGATGTTTTGTTGAGTAATAACTATTTCAACTTACTCCATGACAAACGGTCTGGGAGACGGTCAACATGAAAAAGAAGAGTATATTTGTATTTAATAATATGGATGCCATATGACAGGGGTATTTAACTTTGTCGTGGCCACATTACAAATACACTTGGTCAGTCTGACCCCCCTGTATAAAAAAAACACTTACTTTACTTACACTTACTTTTACTGGCATGTCTGGGCATTTATGACATGTCACTCAATTAGAAATTGCTAAATAAAACAGAACTAGTATTTCAAGTATTTCAACTTTCAAGTCACCCAGCCAAGTAATCCTTCGTTCTCAGGCTTACCAAAAAAAAAACAGTACAGTCAACCTCTTGCAGAACTGTCATATTCTTTCTAATACTTTCAAATAATGAACTCCTAGGTAACCAAGTTCACCAAAGCACCATGTGCATCAAAGATGGCATGAAGACCACATGTTCAATGTTCAGTGTTGAAATTATTCTACATTTCTTTATTGTTGATATATTTATTGGCAGCTATCTGTCTATATAATAGGCCTGCAATACAAGCTATAGCTGCTCACTGAGGCTGGAAAAGCTTGGCTCACCCATCGGGATCTTTCTTCCTCCAGTTGGCCAGCACGGCGTCTGCGTGGGTGAGGATAGGGGGCAGCCCCGAGCCCTGGGACACCTCCCACAGAGGAACAGCCAGATTCTGGGGTAGCATCTAGACAAAGAAGGCATAAAACAAGATGTCATCCAAAGCACTATACACTTTTTGTTTTGTTTTGATCGTGCTACGAACCCATGCTGTAAATCAATGTAAATTGAAATCTAATATAGGTTATAACATATTGACGTGCATCTATCTAAACCAAAGTCAGTGTATTACTGTAAAACCCATTACAATTAGTTATTTATTAAATAGTGGGACCATACTGGCTATTTACTTTTGTGCTCCCCCTATAATTTATAATGAAAGCTATAAAATATTAAAGTGAAGTAGTCATTGCCGATAAGCTCTGTAGTTCTGACTACTGACTAAGTAATACAAACTATCACGTAATAAGCAGGATATTGCGAGATATTAGATAAAGAACTATAGGGATGATAAAAGAGAGCAAATTTTGTAAGTATATTGGCTGCAGTGGAACGACTGCACAGAGAGGAGAAGTGGGTTTAATGGGATGGGAGAGATGGAGGGAGGAGGGTTTGAGCAGAAAACAAAAAACAACTTAATCTTATAAAAGAGAGAACACGTGGGCAATGATAATTAAAAAAATGTAGCCCTGTGTTGCAATTCAACCTTTTTCTCTAGTGTTAACCTGCCACGGCCAAATCAAATATATGGGATTTTTGTTAAGAAATCTCCAAATAACTTCTGTCCAATAAACGGTGACACATCACCCCACAGATAATGAAGGAAACCAAAATAAAGTGGAAAAAAGACACACACACACACACACACACACGCACACACACACATTGGAATTATTTTATTTAGGTCCACATAATACAAATGATTGTACAGGATGTAAATATTAGAAGATGCAAACAAATGGAATAACTTGTATGTACAAGTAATGCAACACAAAATAATGTGGAAAAAACATGCGCACACCCACACACACAAACAAACACAGGTACACACACACACACACACACACACACAGATACCTCAATGGTGCCATCCTCTCCCTCTTGCCACACATAGCCCATGGTCATAGCACTGAGGGCTAGGTGGGCCAAGCGCAGGTCCCGGTGGGTCTCCAGGTACTCAGTGCTCAGCAGTGGCATCTGGGGACAAATGGGACAGCCGGACCTCAACTCACACTATAGATACCCTTTAATATGCTTAGTAGGGAAGGTTGCCTCCCTGCACACTGACCTTGTCAATGCGTGAGCGCAGCATGTGAGACTGCACCAGATCTGTGATTCGTAAGGCAATGTCCATCCATGGTTGGTAAAACTCTGGCAGTTCTTGCTTTTAGTGAATTTGCAAGATATATGTAAAATAATGAAAATAGCATTCATAGCATAGCATAAGCACATATGTACAGTATGTATGTATGTAGGCCTATACCTATGTATGTAGGTCTATGTATGTATGTAGGCCCATGTATGTATGTAAATATTTATGAAATATGATATATTTAATCAAGACAATTCCTCTCTGCTCTGGGTGTGTTGATGAAAGACTTGACTAGCCTGCAGTTCAAGAGATTTATCTTCATGTACTTCAACTTAAAAATACACGAGCTCATGAGTGCTATAGTCCAACTACAAAACATACATTAAGTCTTGCAACATCTACCTACCTGCGGTGCTTGAAGGACGAAGCCCAGCTCGGCAGAGACGTGGTAGGGGTCCAAAGAGAACGGCAATTTTGAATCTGTGAAAACCGTAGCCATGGCGTTTGTGTTAGCAAATAGTGCAATAATCGCGTGATTACAAGAGTGACTCCTCACCTTAAGAGCTCAGAGCTAATTCTGACTGGACCCTGGACAGAGGTCAGATCCTTGTGTACACAATCAACATTTTTACTCAAACAGTCCCTTCTGTGGTATATATTTTTTTACCACATGTGCTTTGCTTTTAAGTTGTTTTACCTAGACATCCCCATCCATCTAACAGTGTAAATTGTGAACCATAAGACAGTGTTATATTCCTAAAAGAAATAATAGAATCAAAGAGAGGAATTACATGTTTTAGACCACAATGTTCATGACAGCTTTGTTTTTTAAGAAAATACTGAATGGTTGGAGATCGTGTCATCAAGTGACTTGTCTCATGGCCATCAAACTGCATTTGTCTGGCTGTTAGCTGAATCCAGCTGCCATGTCACCCCAATCCTTGTGTCCATACACAGGGCCCTGAACTTTAGGGGGCCCTATGCAAGACCATTTTTGGGGGGCCCCCTGACACCACATTTCCTATCCTCATTGCTTCAAAAGTGCAAATTAATGGAATTAATTTGGCTAAAAGAATGACAGTCTTATGAAGAATGCTGAGAGACTGAGTTGTTAACTAGAAAGTCTCAGTTGTTAAAGAGAGGATTATATGGATTTCGACTTCTGTGCGATTTACATTTGTCCTATAAAATCACAACAGGATCCTACAGGATTGAGGATACAAGGATCACCAGGATCTAGATTGGTCTCCTCTGTAAACTCATCCCTACCATGGATGAATGATGTTGCAAGACTGAACGATTATGGAAAGCCACAAATCTCCAAGTCCACCATCTGCATCTAAAATACCGCTCATCTACTTTTAACATGGTTAAGTATGCTAGAGCTGATTATTTTGCTAACCTAAATGAGACCCTCCCTAACTCTCTCCATTGCATCGCTCCTGCCACACGGCAACTTAGTGGCTTTTGCTGGGGCCCTCCGACACAGGACACAAGTAGATGTTGTTTAAAGAATGCATTTATTGGAGATGGCGAGATGTAATACGCTGAGCAGAGCTAAATGCTGCCATAACAGTGTCTCTCTCCTGAGTGTGTGGTGATAGCTGGTTTATCCTGGGTGCCATGATTGCTCTGCACCACAGGTGTGCAGCCCCACCCAGACCCAGAGTCAGGTGAGACTGTAAACCAGCTAGCAACCACACACACTCCACATACACTCCACACGTTGCAATTTACAAATCTATTAATATATTTCTAGAATCCTAACAGGGACATTTCCGTGAACAGGCCACCAGAAATGGACTGTCCCCGGAAAATCGGTCTGCTCTGGATTGGCTCTCTTCCTATCTTTCAGACAGGAGAGTCTCCCTGTCTGTATAGACCATTTTGTGTCAGACTCTGCTGCACTGTCCTGTGGTGTACCCCAAAGCTCTGTTTTGGGCCCTATTCTTTTTAACATGCTTCCTCTAGGGCAGATTATTAGTAGTGTAACGCTGGGTATAAGTTCTTGTTCATGTGTTGTTGCTTTGCAGTGTTTGATTGAGGGAGGTGTCCACCGTAGTGGGTAATTGGCTGAGAAGTTGTTCCGGGGTGTAAAAAGGGGTTAGGTGGTAAGTTTCTACATTACGCTCCAAAACGACGGAGACTGGAGGGGAGAGATGCAGGACCTGTTTAATGGAGAACTAGCTCACAAAGAGTAGCCTACCAGTTCAGAGAGCCAGCGGGTTAGCCACCCTGTTCATTTATTTTCCGGGGACACCTCAACCTCGGGTTAGCTGTGCTGCGGCAAGGAAATAAACCTGGGCTCGGTTGAGCTATCAAACGGTAACATCGCCTCCTCGCCGTTCTTCCTCCATCCGCCTAGCTACCACGCAACGCTAGCTTTAAGGACGTCTTTTACCACTGTTACACTGACAATATTCAATTGTGTTTTAATCCCGATAAGCTTGATAAATTGTCTATTTTACATGATTGCATAAACTATCAATAAATGGATGGCTGATAATTTTCTTCAATTGAATCCAGATAAGATGTAATTCCTGGTCATTGCCCCTGATAACCTTGTCCCGCTCAAACCTGAGAATCTAGGTGTCGTCTTTCAAGTCTGTGTTTTGACCATCATGTCAGGTTGTTGACCCGCTCCTGTTAATTTCATTTTAGAGAAAAATCACTAAGCTCAGATCTATTGTAACAAAACTGAAATGGAAATGCTTATTCATGCTTTTATTTCTTCATGTTTAGATTACTGTAATTGGCGAACCACCCCTTCAGCGCCCCCACAACTTATTTTTGTGTACTTGCAAAGCGCGCCCTCCTGGGAGGTTTCTGATGCCAGGCATACACAAAGTATACACAAACATTATACAACAGCAGCTATGCACTGGCTGTTATGAATGATTTACAAAATATCTTAATGATAAGAGCATCGACCACTGATTATTAAGCACTTAGCCTACTGTTAACCAATATTACCACTTACTGAAAATATCATTAGAATATGAACATAACCAACACACATTAAATGAAACCCTTACTTATTGCCTGTCTAGCTCACAAACTAGAATCAGGGCACCCACTCTAAACAAGGTTAAATGACCCACATGGTGACATGATCATTGACCTGACGTGAAAATCATCGCGCAAATGTCACCAATGTTTTGTCCTGTGCGGCTGCCCATGTCGCCTATGCCTGAATCCGACACTGCTTACACCCTGTAGAACATCTCATATTACCCCTTCTCCAATTCCCTTACACTGGCTTCCTATACATGTTAGATCCTGGTCCTCATTCACAGAGTCCTGCATGGTCAAGTCCCCTTTTACATGTTGGACTTAATGCACCCATACATTACAGCTGCTGATTTTAACCACACAAGCCTCTAGGTGGCAGCAGAGCACGAGTTGTTAACAAATGTTCATTCAGCTCAGCAAAAATAAAGGCCTTTTCATTAATTTAAAGACACTGATTTGATACCTTAGTTAGTTGATTGTTGGTAGGCTATAGCCTCTCCAACTGCACCTGGCCTGGGGTCTGGCCATCCCTCGGAGGTAGGTAGGGGCAGGTCCATTGACAGCCTTGCAGACCAGCACCATTGTCTTAAATGTGATGGGAGCTCCCCTCCCTGAGCTACTACCTTACCGTGGTGGAGGGGTTTGCGTGTCCCAATGACCCCCAGGAGCTCCGTTGTCGGGGGCTTTTATGCCCCTGGTAGGGTCACCCATGGCAAACAGGTCCGGGGGGAGGGGCCAAACAAAGGGTAGCTCAAAAGACCCCTTATGATGAGTACAATAAATGGTCTTGCGTGTCCCTCGCCCGGACGTGGGTCACCGGGGCCTCCCCCTGGAGCCAGGCCTGGGGGTGGGGCTCGGGGGGCGAGCGCCTGGTGGCCGGGCCTATACCCACGGGGCCCGGCCGGGCAAAGCCCGAAACGATGACGTGGGACCCCCTTCCCGCCGGCTCACCACCAGCAGGAGGGGCCAAAGGGGTCGGGTGCAATGCAAGCTGGGTGGCGGCCGAAGGCGGGGACCTTGGCGGTCCGATCCTCAGCTGCAGAAGCTAGCTCTAGGGATGTGGAACGTCACCTCTCTGGTGGGGACGGAGCCTGAGCTGGTGCGTGAGGTTGAGAAGTTCCGGCTAGATATAGTCGGCCTCACCTCGACGCATAGCAAGGGCTCTGGAACCAGTCTTCTCGAGAGGGGTTGGACTCTCTTCCACTCTGGAGTTGCCACTGGTGAGAGGCGCCGGGCAGGGGTGGCAATACTTATTGCCCCCCGGCTTGGTGCCTGTATGTTGGAGTTTACCCCGGTAGACGAGAGGGTACCCTCCCTCCGCCTTCGGGTGGGGGGACGGATCCTGACTGTTGTTTGTGCCTATGGTCCAAACAGCAGTTCAGAGTATCCACCCTTTGTGGACTCCTTGGAGGGGGTGCTGGAAAGTGCTCCCTCTGGGGATTCCCTCGTTCTGCTGGGGGACTTCAATGCTCACGTTGGCAGCGACAGTGAGACCTGGAGGGGTGTGATTGGGAGGAACGGCCCCCCCGATCTGAACCCGAGTGGTGTTCAGTTATTGGACTTCTGTGCTCATCACAGATTGTCCATAACGAACACCATGTTCAAGCATAAGGGTGTCCATATGTGCACTTGGCACCAGGACACCCTAGGCCACAGTTCGATGATTGACTTTGTAGTCGTGTCATCGGACTTGCGGCCGCATGTCTTGGACACTCGGGCGAAGAGAGGGGCGGAGCTGTCAACTGATCACCACCTGGTGGTGAGTTGGCTGCGATGGTGGGGGAGAATGCCGGTCAGACCTGGCAGACCCAAACGTATTGTGAGGGTCTGCTGGGAACGTCTGGCAGAGTCTCCTGTCAGAGAGAGCTTCAACTCCCACCTCCGGGAGAGCTTTGACCATGTACTGGGGGAGGCGGGGGACATTGAGTCCGAGTGGGCCATGTTCCGCGCCTCCATTGTTAAGGTGGTCGGTGCCTGCCGTGGCGGCAATTCCCGAACCCGCTGGTGGACACCGGCGGTGAGGGATGCCGTCAAACTGAAGAAGGAGTCCTATAGGACCTTTTTGGCCTGTGGGACTCCGGAGGCAGCAGGCAGGTACCGGCAGGCCAAGCGGAGCGCAGCTGTGGCGGTTACTGAGGCAAAAACCGGGACATGGGAGGAGTTCGGTGAGGCCATGGAGAACGACTTCCAGACGGCTTCAAAGAGGTTCTGGACCACCATCCGGCGTCTCAGGAGGGGGAAGCAGTGCATCGTCAACACTGTGTATGGTGGAGACGGTGCGCTGCTGACCTCGACTCGGGACGTTGTGGATCGGTGGAAGGAATACTTCGAAGACCTCCTCAATCCCACCGACACGCCTTCCGGTAAGGAAGCAGGGCCTGGGGACTCGGGTGTGGGCTCTCCTATCTCTGGGGCTGAGGTTGCCGAGGTGGTCAGGAAGCTCCTCGGTGGCAGGGCCCCGGGGGTGGATGAGGTCCGCCCGGAGTTCCTTAAGGCCCTGGATGTTGTGGGGCTGTCTTGGTTGACACGACTCTGCAGCATCGCGTGGACATCGGGGGCAGTGCCCCTGGATTGGCAGACTGGGGTGGTGGTCCCTCTTTTTAAGAAGGGGGACCGGAGGGTGTGTTCCAACTATAGGGGGATCACACTCCTCAGCCTCCCTGGTAAGGTCTATTCAGGGGTGCTGGAGAGGAGGGTCCGTCGGATAGTCAAACCTCGGATTCAGGAGGAGCAATGTGGTTTTCGTCCAGGCCGTGGAACAGTGGACCAGCTCTACACCCTCTGCAGGATCCTTGAGGGTGCATGGGAGTTTGCCCAACCAGTCCACATGTGCTTTGTGGACTTGGAGAAGGCATTCGACCGTGTCCCTCGGGGAGTCCTGTGGGGGGTTCTCCGGGAGTACGGGGTATCGGACCCCCTAATACGGGCTGTCCGTTCCCTGAATGACCGGTGTCAGAGCTTGGTCCGCATTGCCGGTAATAAGTCGGACTTGTTTCCAGTGGGGGTTGGACTCTGCCAGGGCTGCCCTTTGTCACCGATCCTGTTCATAATTTTTATGGACAGGATTTCTAGGCACAGCCAGGGCATTGAGGGGGTCCGGATTGGTGACCTCAGGTTTGGGTCTCTGCTTTTTGCGGATGATGTGGTCCTGATGGCTTCATCAGACCGTGACCTCCAACTCTCGCTGGACAGGTTCGCAGCCGAGTGTGAAGCGGCCGGGATGAGAATCAGCACCTCCAAATCCGAGCCCATGGTCCTCAACCCGGAAAAGGGTGGAGTGCACTCCCCGGGTCGGGGATGAGATCCTGCCCCAAGTGGAGGAGTTCAAGTACCTCGGGGTCTTGTTCACGAGTGAGGGGAGGATGGAGCGGGAGATCGACAGGCGGATCGGTGCGGCGTCTGCAGTAATGCGGACTCTGCACGGATCCGTCGTTGATGGGATCAAGTTACCATGCGGTGTTTGTTTATTGTGTTTCATTAGTACTGGCCCTGTGGTCACTTCCTGGGCCAACTCAAGGCCCAGGAAAGAGAGAGAGAGAGACAGACAGAGAGAGGGGTGGAGATTATAGAGCAGACTACTATGCAGATGTTTAATTCAATGATTCTGACAAGGGTGCTTAGATGGATATATATCCTAATTGAATCATGTTGAGGTAATACTATTTAATAAGCACTGCGGGAGAGATGTAGGCCTACAAGAGGCTAAAATGATGGGAAGGTAAGTTTGAAACTGTTTGAAAATGAAAGGATCTGTATCTGACATTGTAGGTATTGTAGCCTATGTATAGGATAGTGACATTAGTTAAGAACTTAAATAGAATACAGAAATAGAATATTATAATATTATTTTAAAAACAAAAAGTGGCACATGGTGCATCGTATTACCTACCAGCGCAAAGGTAAACCCATGTGGACCTGGTCTGTGTTGCTGGCAGGAAACCTCCGCCAGACGGCGGACGGGAGGCGGAGGGTCGGCGACGTTACGCCTCTTATCTATTATTGTCCCGCTGGGCCTGACGGGAGGTGTCCCTGCAGCCCGCCAACGGTCACACGGGCCTCGGATCGACACCATTATTATTAGTAGTATTATTAGTATTATTAATATTCGCGTCCGCCGGTCTCCAAGCCTCCTCGCCATCGTGTTGAAGATGAGGTTCACGGCGAGCCGCCGCCAGGTGCGCGCCGCATCCCATGGATCCGCGTCCATCCGGTCCATCCTCCTCAGACCCGCTGCACCACGTCCTCATGCTGCGGTAAGGACACGTCGGTCCCGGGGACACGAGTCGCACCGTCTCCGTGTACCTTGAGTCGTTTGCGAGGAATTACATACAACATTAAACGTTTAACGCCACTTTACAGCCGGTGGCGGCATGTTACATAACGAGTAAATGCGGCGGCGCGGTCGCCGTTTATGGAGAGGAGAGCTGCCTAATAATAACGCATGAATTATTTAATCTTTATTATAGATAGGCCGATTAACTGGGCCGTCGTTGCAGACGTATTGATGTGTTATCCGTCCATCAGCGCTGTCTACATGGTTCGTGATGGTGTTGTAATAACCGCCGTAGTAGTTGAAGGATTGCGCAACGCAGCCCCCCAGTCTGAGTCGGGGGTGATGAGCCATAATAAACGTGACCTGAGCCTGTTGGCCGCATACTGAGCCGACCTGAGCTGGGGTCTGTTGGGCCGAACTGTTGGGTCCAGTCATACGGTAAAGCCCAGGATACAGTCTGCCTATAAACTGCACTTTATGCACACAGCTGAATGGGGTCTGCTAGGTTTTGTGAATGGCTTGCAGGATACGGGAAGTCACAGCTGTGCGTCCATCACTGGACACCGAAGACCCTCTTAGCGTAGGCCTACATCTTTCATCTTTAATATAGGCCTATTCAATAATGAAATCGATTCACCGATCGAGTGAATTGTTGATACTGCTGTGAGTAGCAGTGTTTGTGTGTATGTGTACATAAACCTCGACGACAATTACGACAATTACATTCAATGTAATAGTCTGTTAGAAAGATGGATACAGCCCATAGTTGTCCACTCGGACATATGCATCACCAGCATAGCAGCCCACCGCCAGGCTGTGTTGAATAGCAACCCACAACATGGACTATAGCGTTGTTTCCCTCAAATGATGCACATGAAGATAAGATGCTGATGCTGCGTTGTGAGGAGCCTGTTATATAAGGTTGCCTGACATTTCGTGCCACATAGATGGAGGCTAGGCCGCTGTTCCCATGGAAACCAGTATGGACCAAAATAATCACCGGACTCCATTTTCCTCGGTGGTCACATTTCCACTGCTGTGTTCATTGGGTTAACGGTCAGAAGCAGAACAAGCATTTCATTGGTTACCAGTGCCATGCGTTTATAAGTCAACGTGTTGTCGCCAAGGCTGTATATAAATGCACCATATTGAGTTCACAGTATATGAATGACCACCTTTATTTTAAAGGCTGTAGGCCTATTCTTTATTCATGATGTCTGCAACGTGTGCACATTTTTGAGAATAACTAATATTAACTAAATAACTAATACAATGGCATCATGGCTTTAAGTAGAGTAATGCATGCAGTAAGGCTTTAAGTAAGCATCCATTCAGCTAAATATAATATAGTGCTATGTTAATTATTATTTTTATTATCAAGAATCGTCAAGTTCTTTTTTAGGTTATATTGTAAGTTTGGGTACAACACGCCTATCTTTTATTCAAGCCGAATTGTAACTATTCAAATCAAAACAAATGAATTTTTTTAAAATTATATCTTAACATCTGAATTGTCACAGGCAGTAAGGTCACATTAAGCCGTTGATATCTCTACAGGTATAATAAGCAACGTAGACATGAGCAACCACTACATTTATTTTCCTCTTGCTGCACAGGTTAAAAGGTGAAGCCATTTCATTATAGGCTAGGACTATATTATGGTGATGTAGCATTTTCTCTGGATTCTGGACCATTGCTTTTCTAATAATAATCGTTGGCTCTCTGTCGTTGGGACAGACCTCACCCGACAGATTCTGATATGGACTATGAGAGACCAAACGTCGAAACTATCAAGTGTGTGGTGGTGGGGGACAATGCCGTGGGGAAGACTCGCCTCATCTGCGCCCGTGCCTGCAATGCCACACTGACCCAGTACCAGCTGCTTGCCACACATGTGCCCACCGTGTGGGCCATCGACCAGTACAGAGTGTGCCAGGAGGTCAGTAGTGAAACCTGTCGATATTGATGTTCTTTCTGATGTTTTGTAAGGGCTTTTGTGACTTTATGGACAGCGAAGACTGGGGAATGACATGTAGGCCACCACAGGTCAATCCTGGGCCTGGGTCCAGCCACCAAGCCACCTCATTTCCTCAGATTAAATGTGTGAAACATTGTATGTTAATTGTAAGTTAACTTGTGAATGCATGATTAACACTTGACCTATTAGCACGAGGCGTACTTTTGATTTCCTCCTCAAACTCCATGTGACCTGTTAGGTACTGGAGCGGTCCAGAGATGTGGTGGACGATGTCAGCGTGTCCCTTCGCCTCTGGGACACGTTTGGAGACCACCATAAAGACCGGCGCTTTGCATATGGCAGGTGAGACACAACGTGTCTGTCTGCCCAGTCTCACATCACATGATGGCCCTGTGCTTTGATCAGGTGACCGGCCCCTTCTGTGAATGGGTGATTTTGTAATTGCAAAGATTTTGCGTAGCAAATAGGAACATTTCTACCGCATTTGGCACCAGCAAGGTGTTCATTTACAACCCTGTCAGCGAATCCGAATAGCGATTATTCGCTCATACTAAACAACAATTATTCGTCCATGTAAAAAATGTGAGTTGTGCACATCCCTACTCTCTACCCCCCCCTTCAGGTCGGATGTGGTGGTGCTCTGTTTCTCAATTGCCAACCCAAACTCGCTGTACCATGTGAAGACCATGTGGTACCCTGAAATCAAACACTTCTGCCCCCGTGCTCCTGTCATCTTGGTGGGCTGTCAACTGGACCTGCGCTACGCCGACCTGGAGGCGGTGAACAGGGCTCGACGGCCCTTAGCAAGGTAGCCCGCTGTTTGGCCTGATACCTGTGGGAATGCACAGTGAAATATATGTTTGCACCACTGCATATCTGAATACATTTAGTTTGGTATTCACTATTTTACAAATCAGCATGCAAGGTCAAGATTCTCTGTAATATGATTTATTGTCTCTGTTTTCCAGACCCATTAAATCAAATGAGATTCTGGCCCCAGAGAGAGGCAGGGAGGTTGCGAAGGAGCTGGGCGTGCCATATTACGAGACCAGTGTGGTCGCTCAGTTTGGTGTCAAGGATGTCTTCGACAACGCTATCCGGGCTGCATTAATCTCACGCCGACACCTGCAGTTCTGGAAATCTCACCTGAGAAACGTACAGCGGCCCCTCCTTCAGGCGCCCTTCTTGCCACCTAAACCGCCCCCACCGATCATTACTGTGCCTCCTCCACCCACCTCCACAGAGGAGCACCCGGTCCCGCCTTCTGGAGGACCCACACTGTGCCGACGTCATCCTGGTTCTGCAGGAACGACAGCAGATCTTTGCGCACAAGATATACCTGGCCACGTCCTCCTCCAAGTTCTATGACCTGTTTATCATGGACACACAGCCTGAGGAGGCAGAGCGGCCCCAGCGAGGTCCTTCTCTCTCTGGCCGAGAGCTGCTGATGCGGGCCGCTAGCTTCGACGTCTGCGAAAGCAGCGACGACAGCGACCGGGCCAACCTGCGGGCCTGCACCAGCGACGGCACCCTGAGGGACTCCCAGGGGGTTCACCAGGGCAAGCTGCTCTCCTCGTGGAGCAGGGCTTTTGTGAGCATCCGGCAGGAGCTGGTGGACGACCCGGTGACCTACAGCCCCAGGCCGATGACGGTGGTGCAGATGGACCACTCCATGCTGCTCGGCCCCTTCCGGGCGGTGCTGCGCTACCTGTACACGGGTCAGCTGGACGAGCGCGAGAAGGAGCTGATGCACATCGCGCACATCGCCGAGATGCTGGAGGTGTTCGACCTGCGGATGATGGTGGCCAACATTCTCAACAACGAAGCCTTCATGAACCAGGAGATTACTAAAGCCTTCCATGTACGGCGCACTAACAGAGTCAAAGAGTGCTTAGCCAAGGGCACCTTCTCGGGTGAGATGTCACTCTTACATCTAATGTATTCTTATTGGATAAAGAGAACAAGTAAACAGAACAAAGCAATATGGTAATAATAATGTGAATTGTCTCCATATTTCAGATGTAGTGTTCAAGCTAGATGATGGCACCATCATGGCCCATAAGCCCTTACTCATCTCTAGCTGTGATTGGATGTCTGCTATGTTCGGAGGGCCTTTTGTGGAGAGCTGCACCAAAGAGGTAAGTGTCAGCTGTTCAACTATGAAGCAACAAGCAAGACTGGTAGGAAGATAGTTACACATAAACCACATAGATACATATACATAACGCTCTCGCTGTCTCTTGTTCTCACTCTGGTTTTATAACTTTTGTGTATGTATTCAGCAGAATATAAAAGAATAATAAAACAAATATTTGATAGTTTCTTGTTCATATGGGAAAGATATTGACTAACCTTGACCGCCATGATTCAGCTTACTGGGTTTCTTGCAGAGTAAGCATATAACAGTCCACGTGCAGTACCACTTTTGGCTACACTCACTCCTGTGGAATGGTAGTGTAACTTCCGCTGTGTATCTTTTCACTGTAATAAACCAAGAGATTGACAGGTTATTTTTGTTTGCTGCCCACAGCGCACTTTATTTTTGAATAGAGAAAATGTCTGTTAATATAACTCAAAAGGATTGCTGCCGGGCAGTAATTCTTGCTCTGTCACCGTTGTGCTTGCCCCGGTCTCTTACAGGTGATTATTTTTAAATGGATGCAGAGAGCCATGCCCCCTCCCCTATTTCCCTCTCTCCCCCTCCCAGACATTGCCAACGTACCCACCCCTTCTTAATTAGGAATCAAATTACTCTGGATGGATGTTTTCAGTTGCCACGTTCTCTCCATTTGCATGGGCTTCCACTGAAGCTTTTGGTTCTGGGCTGCTGAGTTTGTATTGTGAGTCTGTGGGTGAAGAAATTGCTCTTCTGCAAAGCCATTACACACACATGCACACGGACATGCACATGCACACACACACACCGCTGACCAGAACAGGTTTGAATAAATTAGCTCCACAAATACAAATGGGTGGACACATTTTTACCCATGCTAATTACTGCAGTGGCACAGGGCTTGTGTCATATATTCCATAATAGTTATTTGCTGCTCTTTTATAGTACGCTATAGAAGACAGACAGATATGTGTTAACTATGGTTGTTGTTAGTAATCATATATAACCATGCTTCTATCCTGTTTATTATTCTACCTCATAAAGATATTGTGTTATTGTTCTGTCTCTCAGGTACTGTTCCCAAACACGACCCGCAGCTGTATGAGAGCTGTGCTGGAATATCTCTACACAGGCCGCTTCTGTTCTCGAGCCGACCTCGACGCCATGGAGCTGATTGTTCTTGCCAACCGTCTTTGCCTCCCTCACCTTGTTGCACTTACAGGTAAGTCCCAGGGTTTTTGTTGTTGTATCGCAAAAGCCTGTCTGTTTTTTATTGGTTGTTTTAATTGACCATTATATTTGTTTTTTAGAACTTTACACGGTAACAATGTTGATGGAGGCAGCCATGATGGGGGCTGATATCGATGGGGATGTCCTGGTGTACTTGGATATGGCGCAGGTAACGTCAATCAAAACCGTAGAGTTGTAGGGGTTTCTTTTAGAGCTGGTGATCAAGTATTGCAATATTTTCCTCGATGTTATTTTGTTTTAAGCAATTTCTATTTAATCCAAAAAGCTGAGAAAGATTGTTGTTGGCGATGATTAGATTTTACAGTTAAATTGTACATTCCTTTATCACAGTGACACATTTGTATTGGAGATTGTTTCCATATGGATGCTGCACATTGATGTATAACAAAACTCTTGCATCCCAACAGTTCCACTGTGCCCAACAGCTTACTGGCTGGTGCCTTCACCACATCTGCACTAATTACAACAGTGTGTGCCGCAAATTCCCCCGAGACATGAAAGCCAAGTCTGCAGGTAAAGTGCATAGAATCGCAAAGTGTGCCAAATCCAACACTAATGGCTATTTTGATAATGCATCTGTCTGAACAGCAACACGCTGTATGTCTCTAGCAGCTGATATTACAAAAAGTGTCTGGAAAGGAGATCAACATCAAATGATTTAGTCACGTTCTCAAACAACCAAAAAGAAACGAGACTAATCCCGCTTTCTTTGTAAAAAAAGAGAAAAGTAATCCTGCATGCTTTGAAGCTTATCACTCAGTCAGAGACTGTTGTCTTTCTAAATCCTACACAAACATTATAAAGCATTATTTTGCTATTCTGCAGAGAACCAAGAATACTTTGAGAAACAGCGCTGGCCACCAGTGTGGTACCTGAAGGAGGACGACCACTACCAAAGGGCACGTAAAGAGCGCGACAAGGAGGACTACCTGTACCAGCGGAGGCAATGTAAACGCAAATGGCTCTTCTGGAACCTCCCCTCCTCCCCTTCCTCAAATTCTCCTCCATCTGGGTCATCTGCTGTTATCTGATGGGGAAAGAAGAATCCACTGACTAAAATAACTTAGATTTTAGATTTGAAAGGTCCTCACAAAGGAATAATGTTTTATGGAGTACTCGACAATGGCAGTGTATGGACTGAATCGCAAGCCTCATTGACATGAACTAATTTGACAAATGGCACAGGAGGTATCTGCTCAACAAGCGATGATCGTTTCATTGAAAGCTCGACTCAGTGAGGTTTCTAAAAAAGGACGTCTGCTGGTACAGAACTTGCATCCATTGATTACCCCGAACTGATTACCAAGTGCTGCTTAGGAGAGCTGCAACAACCAGCAATTTTACACAAAACCCCACGTCTCAGAGATGCAACATTTTGCCCTTGAGTGTTCTCTACCAAACTCAGTCTACAGTAGGATCCCCTCAGCAAGAAACACTCCATGTATCAACTCAATACAGGCCCTCACGAAAAACAAAGCACTGATTGTAGATGGTTTGGATAGCCCAGAAGACCAGCCCTTGTGGTGACAACAGCTCAGACTACACAGACATAGAGGGACAAGATTGACAGTTTGACTCCTTTTGTGTTTCTGTTGTGTTTACAGATTTGTAATATTTGAATGTTTATGTACAGTTTGCACAGCTATTAGTAAAGTGATTATGGATACACTCAAGTAATCATCTCCATTATTGTTCGGTCTCGTGTGTTGGCATCTTGTTACACTAAAAGGGCTTTAGTTTACATGAATGCAGATTGTGTGTCTTCTGAAATGACACGTGAGATTCCTTGAAAGCCTTTTTTTTTTCTTGAAATTGCCAGTAAAAACAAACTGGGTTATTTCAATTTACTGTGAATGTTTGTATGATTGTTTATTGCTTTTGTTTCAGTTTGTTGAACTTGACAGTTGTTCTTATAGTCTCTAGAGACTTGTCATGCTCAGTGTTGCTCACACACCTTACATGGTATTCATTCGGTTTTAGAATGACTGAATATGCTTGATACACGTCACACTTTATAAGGAGGGTATTGGATGCTTAGGTTTACGCTACGCTGCAAACCTCCTGTAACGTGTGCTCCTCTTATCTTTTACGCCCGGTAAGCTTTTTAGAAATCTTCTGAGCTATAGGATACTCAGTGACCGGCTGAAGTTGGCTGTTTTATGCTGTATGTGGCAGGATAACTAGATGCCTGGGTGAAGCCATCAGCCTTCTGCTAAGCTCTGGTTTGTTCTTGAAGTCTTTTCAAGAACCTACAGTCACCCCTTGTAGCAGCATGCTGGTGGCGGCACTAGGAACACCGCGCTACTGCTACTGACGCATGCTGCAGGATGCTTCAGATACAAAGGTTTTCAAAAGTTAAAAAAAAAGTGTTTTGTTGAATTTGTGTTTTTGTGTATTTGTATTTTAATGCTGCTCTTCTCTTCCTGCTGTATGTGGATTGAATTGTTTGGATTTATTGTCAAAGGTATTGTTCAGATAAAATGCAAGAATCTTGCATTACTCTATGTGCAGTTAAGCCAATATTGTGTACTGCAGATGGTGATAGAAGGAACTACAGTATTACGCAATGGGAAAAACATACAATATACTAAGTGTGATCTTATCATACTTGTACAGTAGTTCATGTGCAGCTACATATATAGTAAGTAACAAAATTAACAATAACAATCCGACTACCAATCGCAACTATTTTACCAAATTCTGGTGCTAGCATCTATTGGTCGCACTCATACAGTATACATGTTTCTGCAAAAAAAACTTTTATTGCAGGCTTTTAGCAGCACATTGTAAAAGAAGGCTTGCGTTAGGCATGCAAATGCCTGGTCCGATCTTTTTTTAACTACGATTTTTAGATCTGAATAATTACCAACAATAAAACAGCAGAAGGCATGAACAAGGCTTGAAAAAATAGCTAAGAATTGTCATTTCATTGTCATTTAATTCGTGATTAAGACAAATGGTGGTGCTCTTGTGCTCTAAATCAGAATATTCACCTTGTTCATAGCGGCATTAATGTACCCCCCATGTAGTTTAGGATTATTTAACAGGGGTACTATAATGTCTATTATATGACTATAATATAAAGTTTACTCTGGTCCTTTTGCACACCTCTCCAACTAGCAAAGCGCTTAATGGCTCAAGTGATATATTCTTCAGCCGTTTTTCCCAGCTTATCTTCAGTCTGAATTGGGTGATATTTTTACCATATCTTTATTTTCATCTACAATGTCAAAATTCACAATGGCACATGTTTTAGTAGTGGCTTCTCTTTCATAGGTTTTGCAATGATAGGTGTAACTGGGCAGCATTATTTATACAGACTGTAATGTAAGTCATCAGTCTATTTATTTTCCCATCAATCTTTCTTCTTCTGCTGATGTTTCACGTTAGACACCTCATGCCTTAATGTACAGTGTAATGTGTGATGTTGGATGTAAATAGTGATGCTGTGCGGAGACTTGTTTGTGTGCTAAACATGTAATTTACACTGGTACTGGAAGTCATGTGTATATATGTTGGTGTACATATTGCATAATCTGAGTGTGAAATAGTTGTACATTTGGGAGGGGCTGTGAGAGTTTGAACAATGATTATGTTTTTATTTCTATTTATTTCCATCATTGAGACCACCTAGAATATGTTAAGACTATTCAGTTGTGACATTAGTATTATATTAATGCAGGGATTTAAATTTAATTCAGTTAGAAATGTTTATTTCTGGTTATAAACTTCAAATTAATAATAAATTAAATCAAAGCAAAAATGATTTTTAAAAAAGTATTTAAAATGAATATAAAATAAGATTATTATGAATTGTTTTATTAGACTTCGACTAGATCGAGAATGGCATAGAGAACAATGCTTGCTACTGCATAGTTAAAAATAGATACCAACTTTATACTATGCATATAGGCCTACAAATTAAGTGATTTTTACACAGATTTGCACTGCTTTGTAGCATTAAACAGTTGCCATTGGATTGCAAACGATTATTTTAGGGCCACAGCTCATAGCTTAGTAGAGAATATCAGGTAAAACGATTAGATCAGAATAGAAGAGGTCCTTTTCCATACATTTGGGTGCTATATCACCGCTGCAGAAAAGCACAAACCAAAGGTAGCTTCAGCAGCACCAGGAATAAAATGCTGCACAATCACAATTGCATAGTTTAAGAGGCCTTGTACTGAAATTCATTATTTTTAAAACTTGAATGTCTGCTCAGTGTTTAAAAGCCTGGATGACATTTTCCCTAGTCATCAGGTATTTTGTTCTGAAAAAATGAATTGTACATCTGGAATTCTGTAGCATGTGTTCTTGAAAATTATGTAAATAATGTTTACTAAATAAAAAAGTAGCAAATGTTAATGATGTCTTTATGGCTACTGTGTCTTTATATGCTTGGCTTTATTTGGTAACGTGAACCTACCGTCACGTCACTAGTGCGCACCAGCACGGTGAATAAAAATCAACTCCAGCAAAGAAACAAGTGGAAGAAAGTAGAAACCTTGACGAAACGACCGATGGTGACGCACTTCATCTGCCTTAAAGCTACTGTTGTTAATGTCGCTCATGTTGTACTGTGCTTACTGCATTAGCATTGTATCTATTTTGTATTTCATAATAACTAACATCATTTTAATGGTAAAACCGGTATCAATTGGATAAACACTAACAAGCTAACACTTACGCTCCTTTGATTCGCGGGTCTTTGCCAGTGAAATGCACTTATCTCACATTACTTAATGAACATTAAGCTGTATCACCGTCGTGTGGGAATGTGGCTAAAGTAGCTTCGGCCTCCTAGCCAAACCGGTTTATTACGCTGCTGCGCTAAGTGTCAGGTGTCGTCAAGCCAACGGCCTGCGGTCTCACCACCACCTGTCTGCAGGCGCCGCCAGGGCCGCTCGCGCTGCTGTCCGCTGTCCTCTGCGTCTGCGCAGTTCAGCACGCGGGAGAAACGGCTGACATGCCGCCGTTGAGCCAACTGGACGTCTCTTTCTTCCAGTAAGGCCACACACACACACACGCACACGCGCGCGCGCGCACACACACACACACACACACACACACACACACACACACACACACACACACACACGAAGGAATAGGAGTCAACCCCTTGGGTCACTAAGTGGGTCATCATCACAATGATTTGTAGCCTACATGAGGTATATATTCCACATTAATAATTTGACATGAATAGGCTTAATTGCTGGTGTGTTGTCTACTTTTTATTGTAGTGGTGGGCTTGAAGTTCACTATCCAGAGATAAGTATCAGCAAGTGTCTCGCTATTCCTGAGGTCTTCAGGGAGAAGATCAGCACAGTATGGACGGCTCCGCAGATTCGCTTCTTGTGTGCAGATAAGGTACTTTATATTTCAGATAAGGTACTTATACAGTATTTCACATATTTCACAATGTTGACTTGTGTGGTCACTGGTCACCCTGTGCAAAACAACTGTGACATGGGAGACTGAACTGCTTCAGGTAAGTGTATCCATTTCAAAACAAATAGGCCTATCCCATTTCCCTTCTCTGTGAGACATCACTGTTGGCCTGTTGGAAACCATAGCTTGAACGAGGAACTTTTCCAACACGAGTGCAGCAACACATAAGACAAGGGACCACTGAGACGTGCCTTCATTGCTATTATGCCAAACAAAAATACTTTTGAATACAATGCAATACAATACAATACAATACAAAGCAAGTACTCGAGATGTGTTAAAAACTTTTTTATTTCAATCCTCTTTACAGTTTATTCTGTATTTCACTGTGTTGTGTTGCCCTTACACCGCCACTCCCACCAGCAGGTGGCGCTAGTACTGCACGTTAGTGAGCATGTGGTTGGGCCCCATGAGCGATGTGCCAGGCAGCATTGTTTTCTTTCTTTGTGATGTTGAGTCCATGCGTGAGTCCATGCATACATTTCCTTCTCGCAACAATGCCCGGTTTTATTGTAAAAGACAACAACTATAGGCCTACTTGGTTTATTATTATTGAATATAATTTAAGGGTAGGGCCCAGCATTGCGGTGCTGATGGACCACTGCATTCTCTCTTCAGCAAGAGGGAAGCTGAAGAACAATAGTTTTTTTTTTAAATCTCTGTTTGGATATCATGCAATATCTGACAATAGATTGCAGCAAACGGCACACAAAGCTATGCGTGATTCATTGGAGTAAACCATTGACCTGATGTCCTTTTTACCTTAGAAACTTCCATTAGGAATAATGGAGTTTGTTTTTTAATCAATTTAAGATGAAAACAACAAAAAGTATAATTAAGTCGTAATTACACTTTACGTATTAATGCAATTAACATTATCTGGTCTCAACGTCAATTGTTCAACACTACCCCCTGTGAACTTTCACGAGTGAACCCGTGAATTCGAAACACATTAATTTGATGTATTTGTTTTTATGCTAATTAGAAAAAATGATTAATTAAAATATGGGCATGTTTATTTCTTTTGAGTAAACGTGGAATATGCCTATGCAAAAAAAAGTATGACCTTAAATCTTGATGTTAATTTATTTATGTTCCATCAATTAAAAAAAGCACACATAAAACCATTTAGAAGTGGTGTAGTGTACATATTACGCTATGTTAAAAAAAAGTGTACATGTTGAAATTATCTGCGCGTTGTCTGTTGAAAGTAAAATACATTTCTGAGTGAAAGATGGAGAGAATGAGCGGGCCATGCACTGTGCAACCCCACAGAACCCCTTGCTGTAGCAGACAATGAAACTGCATCAAGCACACACCAAATCCTGTACCCGCAAATTGAAAACTTAAATTGAAAGCCACCTCGATTTAGGGAGCTAGTTTATGAATTCCAGAGCTAAGCAGTCTAGGCCCTAAGATGATCTATCGCCCGTCTCTTGCCCAAACTCCATTTGATGTATGGTCGTATTATCCATAATGCTGTCTTACATGGTTCTCCTTTTGCGGCCAGAATTCTGTGTCACACAACAAAACAGATTACGTGTTGGATTAGATCAATACAAACTCATCCACTGGCCTTTGAAATCTAATCTTCCCCTCCTTGCTGACACTTAAGCAAACTCACGGGCGAGACTTCTCTGTGTGTGTGTCTGTGTGTGCGTGTGTGTGGTGGGTCTGCTGCTCATGGTCTGTGACTCTGTGCGGTTCTGCCAACCAAACTGCTGCTTTCTGCCACTCGGTAGCTGAACTACAGACGAGTGGTCAGTCCGTCTCCACTCCCACTGTGACACCCACTTCATTACCATGATTGGATGGGTGCCTGCTGAGTAATTGTAATGCAGCGCAGCATTGGGCAGCGGTCCAGCAAGCCCACCCCTCTAAGTGGATACTTGTGGCCAAAAACAAAAGCAAAAGTTCACGCAAATGTCCCCATTTGCACGCAAATGTGCAAATGTCCATCTCCAAATTTCAGAAATTATGATTGGAAAGTAGAATTTTAACTCTTAGCATGCTGGGAGAGATTGGGATATTGACAAATAGGTCTGCAATCAATACTCAATAATCAAAAAGTCTCATGGAAATCTACGATATAATATACATAATTCTAAAACTAATTAAATTAAAATGTATTTCAATCCATTTTAACATCATACAATACAATACAATACAATTTAAGTTGTATTGTATTGATTGCTTTAAGGTTGGTAATGTGAAATGTATCGCAATTTGTATTGGATAAAGGACTGTTGTACCGTAAATGTTATGAGATATTTGAGATGTAATATGATTGGATAATGCCATGGAAATGCTAGGGGTGATTGTGTGGGTAATTGAACAAGTGGTCAGTTATATTTGTTTGTTTCTAAATTAATTGGTATTCAACTTTTTTTTATGAATGTCAAACAACTTTTAGAGGTCAAAAAGATAATATCTTTCCATCTTTAAGTCAATTATTGTTCATGTGCGGTATGCTATTATGTACATTTATCCTTTGAATCAATTGAATGTTGAATCAATTAAAAAGTATAAATTAGATGATGCTTTGCACACATTCTGAACTCACAACATAATATAGTGTATTCGTTCACTAAATCAATAAAGCGTTTCTGAAATGCCTAAAGTGATTTTTATGTTTAAAGTTAAGTTGAATATACTTTCCTCAGAACTTGTGATTTTCAAAGTTTATGTTGTCAAAACACAGGAGCCAACAGAGTGCGCCCAAGATGTTCTGCCCAACTGTCCACACCCCCACAACTATTCATGTGTATTTAAGATGCTAATAACAGGATTTATAGGTTGAGATGATGGGCCAAGATTGGAGTAAACTCTACTTGTAATTAGAACATAAGCAGCCCCTTTTATGTTCGCTGCTTGAGAGGTCAGAGGTGAAACGAGGCGCTGCAGTCCTTTCATTGATTGAATCCTCTTCCCTTTGTTTCAGTGTACCACCTCAAGCTCTCTTGAGATGTATGCACTAGCGCATGTCTAACTTGTTTAAAATAGCTCTACCTTATGTCAATGGTTGTTGTTGTTCTTCCTTTTCTATACCTTTATTTTTTTTGGGGGGGGGACCAGAACCAGAACCACAGGGCATAAGGGAATTCAAAGCCCCTTTTGGGTAAACATTGCTGCTTGCATCTGTTGGATGAGTGGATGGATGGATGAAGAATTTAAACCATTACTCCGATTAGAGCTGCCTCACTATGATCTCCCGAGCTCGCTCACTTGCTGCTAATGGCTGTTTCCACTCGCTTTCTCTCTCTCTCTCTCTCTCTCTCTCTCTCTCTCTCTCTCTTCTTCTTCTCCTTCCTTTTCTCTCTCCCTGTGAATGATTTTTATGCTTTGCTGAAACATATGGAGGCGTTGGGAGAGGATTTAAACGCAACGACAGCCCATCCCCCCCCTCCCCTCCACCTTTTTTTTTTTCTTTTTGCTTGCATCTCTGTGTTTTCTTCTACAAGCCTTCGATTGGCGACGGGGCATCTCTGAGTGCGGATGTGCCCAGGGCGGGCTGCCGTCTCGGGCTGCCCACTCGCCAGAGCGCCCTGGCATGCCGGTGGTTCCTCCCCCCGTCATCCCCAGGAAAGCCTCCACGTCCACCCAGGGAGCAGGATTCCTCTCAAAGGTCTCGTCGGGTGTGAGGGAGAGAGTGAGAGAGAGAGTGCATACAACAGGGGGGATTCTTTTTATTTATATTATTATGTGGGGGATTGGCCTCATCTGACAAAATGGTCAAGGATGTATATTTAGACATTCGAGAGATGACTTCACTTGTGACGTATGACAGCGAGGGTCTAAACATGAAACATGTAACGTCTCTTTAATTGAATATGCATTGTGCTCAAGTGGGTGGTGTTGGCTCCGTTGGATTACATCACCACGGTAGCGCTCCCTGCCAAGACTCACAGAGTTCATTTCCCTGGCTAATGTTCCTCTTTGTCACTGCGGGACCCCGTCGAGGTGACCCCCCCCCCCCCCCCCCCCCCTTGTGACCCCCTCCTCCTTTTATTCGTTGTCCATTTCTGCGGAACCAGCATGATTCATGCGAGGCACCAGCAGACCAGTATCGATGCATATTCATTGCAATGGAACGTGCAATAAGCTGGCTAGGCCTGACGAGGAATGAGTTAGTGTATGATGTTATGTAGTCCAGTGCAATTTGATCTGGGTTTGTGCCGACTGGACTGGTGATTTTAGACAGAGGTGTGTGGAGGGTTCTTGTTTAACTGTTCTTGTCCCTTTCCCTTGTCTGACTCATTAGTTATTTTTTCGTCCTCCATCACACTCATCTATCTCCCATGCCTTAACAAATTAGTTTTTAACCCTATTTCTGAGCCTGCTATGTCTATCCCTGACGTCTAAGAGCTAATGCATAAAAAGTTGAACTCTGTCTTTGTTTAATGAGTGAGTAAATGGTTTCAGTTAATATGGAATATGCGTTGTATCATTAATAACAGAACACCAACAGATTATAGAAGATGGAGGATGCTCTTGTGTTTAACAATAAGTTTAGGTGCTAGCAGTGTTTTCAATGTTCGATTAATTACATGTGCTAAATTCCCCTTCAGGGGTTAATAAAGGTATATCTATTATTGCAAAATATGCAATATGTGCATTGAAAAAAAGCACACCACATATACGCAGTGTAAGTGTTTGAACTCATTGTAATTACGCTTTTAGAGAAATGCAAACCAAGTATGAGAGTATGAGAATTTATTACATCAAAGACTTCCAAGTTGCTAATGTAAATACAGACCAAACTTGTGCCTTCTGATTTATTATTCACTGAAATGCTATCCTGTCCTTTTCATATACATCAGCAGCAAGATCAGTTCAAACAGAGATTCATCATCTGCACGGAAGTGCATCTGCTGCTGTGAATGCTTAGACAAACACGCAAGATTAAATTTCTATTTATATGAGCCACAGACACCTAAGATTTGTCAGGGAATCATTGTGAAAGCCATCAGAGTGTCTGGGTTGCACTTTGGCAGAGTTAATACTTTCATGTTCCTAATGAGATCGGTCCATCGGGCGTATATCTGTGTTAATATTATCTGCTGAAATACCACACAAGTTTAACATAAAATTGTCAAAAATGTGTTAAGCACAGCTGGGGTTATGATTGTGACAACAAAGTAACCGTGTTATGATCATGGTTGTCATTTTGCAGACGTGATTTAGGCAAGCAAGCATTGTTGAATAAATTATGCAAATCAATTAAAAAAACAAAAAATATAAACCCATAAAGTCATTGACCTCGTCAGAGATCGAAGCGGAAGCCGTGATATTGAGCATTTAGAAGCTACTGATTGCCTCTTCACTAAAGTCTCAGGACCCAACACCATTTAGCAGTTCTAGGACTAATGCTTGTAGATTTTAATTATAAGATGTAATGGGGGGGGAAGTAAGTCAGTTTGACAAAACTATATAAAAATAAAAAAATCACAAGCCTTCTAAATGTTGTCTTTGCATTTCAAGATATTTAAATGGTGATATTATAAAATAATGCACAATTTTACTAAATGCAACTTGTTGAAGTTGTCATCACTATTAGCACTTATAGGTAACTGCATAATAGCGTTCGGCGTTATTTTGCATAAAGCAGTCCTATCCAAGTCCCCCCCCCCCCCCCCTCTACATTTAAAACTACCATAAAGTTATAATAAGTGATCATAGGAAGTTTCCTTAAGACTTAGACGCATGGCTTAGTGGCATTTAGCCCAAACTGTTTTGTGGTCCAGCACAGGGTTTAGTTACACTTCTGCAACCAATCCTCTGATTCACCTTCTCTAAGAACAGCTCGAGGGCTGCTCCAAATGCTTAACTCTCCATAATGCCATCCCCTTCATCTCCTCAGTGGTCTTATTGTCTTAACTCTGGATGCAGGCGTGGAGTGGAGGAACTGGAAAAGGGGTTAACACGCGTTTAAAAAAACGTCAAAAAGACAAAAAAACAAAAAAATGTGAAAGCATATACACATACACGCTTTGCTTTTTTTTTTGACTTATCTCTCCCCGGTGTGTGATTGGTACTGTCTACCCGTTGCTTTCCATGTGGTGGTTTCTTTGTGTTGGCTAATCAGTCTGCAGGTGTTTCACACTGCGTGTGTGTTTGAAACAGAGAAGGTTGGTGTGAAGAGCTTTAGCCGGGCTCCAGCGCATCATTGTTCCAGTTGACACGGAACAGGCTCCACCTGTTAATGGCGGTTGGTGCTCTATTGATAGATTGATTTATCAGTGGCTGAGCACAGGGGGAGGATCATACACGCAGCGGCTGCCACTTCCCTTGTCATCGCTGTGATCCTGTAGTTTGGAAGCAGAGAAAATAGTATGCAAATCATTCGTTAATCCCTTTACATTATTTGTTCCATTTCTCTCCTTCGTTTTCACACTTGATTTTTTATTTTTTTTGCACAGCAAGCTGACAGGCGGACTCCCTCACATTTTTAATTCTTAACGGGGGGAAAAAAATCATCCATCCACCTTGCTTTCAGAGCACACTTGATTTAATTAAGTAATTTAATTAATCTATAAGATTTACCTGAGCGGTACTTAAAAGGTACTCTTTATTTTGCTCTTCAAAACCTCTCCCGGGGAAACTAATCGATTTCTACTGTACACGTGAACATGTCTAATTTTTCACGTTGTTGCCGTTCTTGTCTTTTACTAAAGGATTATGGAGATGCCATTAACCTAAGCACATACTACTTTTTGGTAACCTGTATGCATGTGTTTGTTGTGGAATACCAAAAAAAGATTACCTCGATATTAGGATCAGCATCATCGGCAGTCATCATCCAGGCGACCTTTGAGTCTAGAAGTTTACGACACCGCAGGAGATTTTGTGTCCGGCGTCTCTGCATAGTTTGCTGTTCAAACAAATAATAAGAAATAGGTGGGATGGTCTTACAGCCAAGAAGCTTAAAATGCAAAAATCACGATTAAGCCGAATCTTCCTTGGCCAATGGCATCGCATTTTGGTGGGCTTGTGTTGATCGTCTCCACTGCCTCGCACGCCGCCCCTCCCCAAATGAAAACACTAGAGATTTAGGTGGCTTTTCACAAAATGTATCTCGACATTTATCCAGCTTAATCTTCTTAACATATTAAAGTGATTTGCTTCACCCTGAAGTGGCTGAAGCTATATCAAGCTCACCGCCCCTCATGGCACTAAGACCTTAAAGGCATTGTGGACATTTTTCACATTTTACATTTTCCTGAATAAGATAAAGGTGGGCAGAAGTCAACCTGCTTCTTGGCTGTGGAGTTTTGGCCATCTTACCATCAGAGAGAGAGAGAGAGAGAGAGAGAGAGAGAGAGAGAGTGTGTGTGTGTTATTAGGCCAACTGTTGCACTCACGACAGTGCGTTTCATCACATGGCTCTGCCAGGACTGCCCACACCGTGGTATGGAGGTTTAGCAGCTCTCGGCTCCATTGAAAGAGGTTTAGGTAGGTAGAGTAGGTGTTGGCAAGTTGCTTTGTTTTCTCTTTTGGTGGTTACCATGAGAGGCATGGATAATAATATAAAACTGAACCGTAACCACTAAGATGCCGCCGATTTACCAGTGCCAACTTTGTTCCCTTTCAGCAAATTTGGGTACTTTCCAGCAGATGATGATGATGATGATGATGATGATGATGATGATGATGATGATGATGATGATGATGATGATGATGTGCTTAACCTTTTCTCAAGACAGGGCACACATTAAGTTTGGGAATTTGTAGCGACAGTTGCAGTCTGCTTTCTTCGGATCCCCTCCTCCCAGATTGGACACAAAAGCCTTGGTACACAGCCACAGCACAGCCTTGGTCAAACCCAGGGACGTCTCATGCTATTATTGGATGAGATGCTCTATGTATTTGCTGCAGGGCAAATTATTTGTCTGTTCTAATGAGCTGAGCTTGATGTTTAAACTTTGGAGCTGCATTGTGACTCAAGCGTGAACCTATTCATTGTCGTCTTGGTATTTAGCTAAATGTCTATTACAGTTAAATCTAAATGATCATCCTATCAGAGATGTAATTTCTTTAACGAGACAATCAATGGGGGGAGAATGCAACATTTGATAGTGTCTTAGGATACCTCTTGAAATGCCTGCATGCATAATGATATTCTAAGTTATATTTCATTGTATGTTTCAAATATGTGGGCGGTATTCCAAAAAGAAGAGCGTAATGATGGACAACGTCAGGTTTGTTGTTACAGCTCCGTATCCCGGATACAGTCTGGCAGAGCTTCACAGGTCCTGACCTCAAAACCCACAGTGGAGAACGAAGAAACTCTGAAAACAAGGAACATTTTCTTGTTTAAGAATTCATATTAAAACTGTCTGATAGGTATTTAATTGGATCTAGACAATGGGAAATTACTCAAGGTTTATGTACAATAGCGGTACAATGAAGGAATAGTCAATATCTAATAGTCCCTTTTCACAGAGGCGTCAAGGTGTCATAACACTAATTAAGGGTCTGCTCCTTTCATGTACCAGGACACGGGTAGTAGACTCATCTTCACTAGCTCAGTCTGCTACCCGTGTCCTGGTACCTCATAGCAGACCCAGAATTAGTGATATGAGCAACACCTGTGTTGGTCCTACGATGACACCTCTGTGAAAAGGGTCAGTCGCCGGGATGAACTGCTTGCTACGTAGCCACATACAACCTCTATTCAGGTTACAAGTAACAGCCACAAGTAGCAGCCCATACGTAACATCCACAAGTGATGGCCACAAGTAAAGCCCAGAGATAGTTCAACTGATGAACGGCGTTGCCCCTGTCCACTTTTTTTCAATTATTATCATTCTCTTTGATCAAGTCTCTTGTGCTTTTGTGATGGTTGTCATATAGTTCATAAAAAAACGAAAAATCCTGCAAAAAAGTATTTATTGATTAGATCTGATGGTGCCCCCTACCATTTGACCTCTTTGGCCGACCATGAATACTCTTGCATTAATACAAAAAAAGCTTCATGACTGAGCAAAGAACAAATCAGAAAAGCCAATAGATAACACAGATTATTTTGTGTCTAGCCTCGCAGGGAACCTGACCTGTGTGTCTGAAATGTGTTATAATGTTGTAATAATTCAGATTGTGACTGAAACCTAAAAAATGTTGCTCCACATAGCACAGCTCCACACAGCTACTTCAAACAAACTGTGAGTGGCTGCTTCTTTACATAACACATAAATAGGAGAAATTGATTAGAAGTGGAAAGCTTAGAACTGTGTGTTGTTGTTTTTTTTCTTCCCGAACCATGAATCTTTTTCTTGAACAACTGCAGCTTAAATTTAGAAAAAAAAAATTCTGGCTTTGTTTTTTTATTTCTTTGTCCAAATCCTATCGAGGGGTGCTTCAGGTTTTTCCTTGAGTAAAAAGTTGATATTGTTGTGGAGAAGGAGAAAGGACTTTTTTTCCCCTGTCTGTGTGCAGGAATGTAGATTTCTTTCCCCCCCGTGAAATCCTAATTGTGCCTTGGAGGGCTGGTAGGGTATCTCAGCCCCGCTCGGCTCAACAGGATTTATGTCTGAGTATGTCTTTTAGCCTGAATGCGGATACAACCCTTTCATTGCACAAGCTGTTGATTTTTTTTTTCTTCATATGTGCTGATAGGCAGATCCTGTGCAGCCATAG
The DNA here is from genome assembly GCA_030340625.1 of Merluccius polli. Classification (NCBI taxonomy): domain Eukaryota; kingdom Metazoa; phylum Chordata; class Actinopteri; order Gadiformes; family Merlucciidae; genus Merluccius; species Merluccius polli. The sequence continues at coordinate 285,341 of JAOPHQ010001138.1, read as the reverse complement.
CTTTTGTGTGTAAAGACATTGGAAGTTTTGTTTGGACAGCTTCCATGTTGAAAATGTGTTTTTTATTCATGTATGTATATATACATTAAGTTAGAGTTAAATGAGATGACAAGCAGTCTGCTCTCTGCAAATTGACTATTAAGACAATTTGTTGATGTTCATAGCCATCTGACCAGAGAAAACCAGAAAGCACATCTCAAGATAGAATACATCTAACCATTCCTACCATTTGGTGCCAATTCTGGTTTTAAGATACTATCTATAGGAATTAGGCAGGATGCATTCTAGAGTCATACAACATATGTAACAATGCTATAGGAGGCTCTTAACACCTGTTTCCTCCCATTTAACGATCCAACTCACTCTTCCCTCTCGTTCTTTAGTATCGGCGGCAAGTAGCAACATGGAAAATAGCTGATATATTCAAATGAATCATCAGTGCTGGAAATGATTCAATATGTGCTGCATTCAGATGGCTGATATATTATTCCCTTGGGCAGCGTCGGCGACGGAGCCGCGCAGCCGTTTTTATGTGTGCTTTCTTTATCAGTGTGTCAGGCAGAGACGATGAGCTTGTTCTGTGTGAATGGAGGAGCCCTTGAACCATAAACCTGCAGCCCCTCTGATAACAGTTTCCACATTGTGATGTCGCAAACGTTTGCTGTCAGGTCCCCTCTGACAGGGCTAAATATATCAAAATTTACTAAATAAAGGGCCTGTCATAGAAATTACTTTTATTTCAGCCAGCTCTATGACATTTTTTTCTTCTGCTTTTGTATCCCCGGTCTTATTTTGCAAAGATACATTAATTTATGAAAAAATAGAATGAAAAAAAGAAATCGTAGAAGAAACACGTTAGCGTTAATTCCTACTTCATATTCCAGCTTTTAATAAAAAAAAAAGGTCTGCAAACCATTCTTTTTAGTTGTGACTTTGTATGTGTACATGTTTCGCGGTGAATCCCGTCTGCACAGCACGAGCTGTGATGTGTTGAGTCGGACCTCCTGGTTGCCTTGACGTCTGAGGGGAGCCACGTCGGACCTCCTGGTCGCCTTGACGTCTGAGGGGAGCCACGTCGCGGGAGGTGAGATGAGCGCTGCACTGATTACCTCGGAGCCCGCGTGATGACACGGGCCCCCGATTGTCAGACTGGTGGGCTGGTGATACTGGAACACAGACGGTGCTTGTCTGTTTGAAATATTCAGTTTTGAGCTTCCAAGCCCTGGGCACTCCTCGCTCCCGGTCTCCCAACACCCAGCTTCGCCCACTGAAACAAGAGTCTTCCATACTGGAAAATCCAGGCCTGTCAACTGGCAGTCTGGACTTGGTTCAGCCTGCACGCCAAGCACCACCACCACCACCACTGCCACCCCTCAGCAGGCACTAGAGCTAGCCTCCCTGTGCAGAAGCCTTTTGGTCGCCGGCCATGGATGGCGTCAATAGCATCTTCCTACACAGAAGTGACTGAACGGAGGGCACACGAAAATGTGGGAATAATTTACACTTCCGCACTGTACTACCATCAGAAACCATAATTAATCATGATAGAAAAAATGTGGAAGCCATCTTGGCTGGTGAGACACCCAGTGCCTGTGAACAGCACTGACACCTTTGACAGCTCCCATGGCCAAATGGGAAGAGGTGTTGAATGGCTACAATGTAGCTTGGCGGGATGCGCCCCCTAAAGTGGAGAATCGTCCTGTTGCATTATGTTTTCCCACAGAAAGCATTGGCATACTTAGGACTTATTATGAATGTCATAAGCCTATGTATTTTTTTTTTACAGTTTTACAGTGTAAGTTCATGTGGCCAGACAGGCAGTAGGTTTTTTGTTGAACCTTTGTTCTAATCTAATCTAGCATGCAATATTTCACTAATTAATGTATTACACATTTGTTTCCATAGTAACTAAATAGCAGCCTTGTAAAACCGCTTACAAAAATTGTATAGTATATTTCTGTAAGTAATTAAAGAACAGATAGAACCCTGGAATAAGCTGGGCCCATTCAATTATCCACAGGCATCATTGTTTCCAATTGGATCCTTTAAATTAGCTGTTCTTTTAATCACAGATTGTAGGTGAGAATCCAAACCATTAACCTTTTTTCTAAATAATTTGGTTTCCTACGCACATGGCAATTAAAATGTGCTAACTGTTAGTCTTGCTTGTGTAAGCCTCACTTGGTTGTCAAAGTGGCAGATACCATACTTTTTAATGGAATGATATGCCAGACAGATTAATTATACATACAAGTCCACTGCTGTAATTTACCCTGCTTGAACTTGTTGTGCTCCCTGACTTATGAACAACGTGTCAAAAACATGTTTGTTCATGGTTCATTTAACACGGGCCGGTCTTTAAGTTCAGAATTAGTCCGTGCCTAGCTGTGCGCTATTGGAGAGCAACCCTGCTTTTTTGCTAGTTGTGTCTGTGTACGAGCCAGTGCATTTTGCAGAATAGCTTCCATCGCTGTGAGTAGGTGTGTGTGTGCAAAGCCACCACTAGAAAGTGTCGAAAGCCTCAGCTAGCAAGATCGTATCCAGGGTGACTAATAAGCTTAACATGAAGCACGGGTATGTTCGTAAGCATGGTGCGGTAAAAGAAGTCCTCAATGTCGAGAGAAATGCAGAAATTGTTCCTTAGGCTGCGGCTAATTCCATCACCCCCCTCAAGCTTCAATCAGACTGTGAACCGGCATACCAGGACTTCTCAACAGAAATAAAGTGGTTTGCAAACACGGCTAAATACAGACTGCATTTCTACTTTCCCAAGAGTGTGATTGCAAGAGTGAGTGAGTGTATGTGCCTTTAATTGCTCCAGTAAATGACAATGTAGAATACATTTGATTTGGGATTGAGCCCAAGAAAAGGTAGACGGTAATGTCTGCATTTTGCATCAATATTTTGACATCTTAGAGATGTGAGTCTAAAACAAAATAATTGTCATGTGCTTATGTAACCATTACGCTTAACTTTCAAATTCCACTGTGAATGTGCAACTTTTTGGCATGTGACCTGATCGCATTGTGATTACTTATTTATTAATACCAAAAATTGGGTTGGTCTTTTGCATACATTAACGTCCATGTTTTACTTTCTTTTGACTATTTGGTTCCTAGAAATGTCGATTTTGAAGGCACTTCATGCTGCTCTTCCGTGTAGGAGGCAGGCTTTGTTAAAAATAGCCAGGTTTGGAGGTAGTGGGCAGTTTTCACTAAGAGCTGCATTAGACCACAGTGAGAAATATTAAGCATTAGCCCTTTCTCATAATAATGTGCCCTTGACTGATACATGTTAATAATACAAGTATGTTAAACAATACCTAACATTGTTTTTAAATTATCTTTAAGTCAATGAGGTGTGACATTTTGTGTGGTTCATAAATGCAGACTGTTAAGGATTGTCCTGTTTTGGTCTATGCAAATAAGATGCGTATCAAAATAAGTGTATAAAATACAAATGACATATGAAATATGAAATGAAATAACTACACTACTACAATAGGCTACGTCTAATATACAAAACAACAAAGAGAAATGCTGTGAGGTTTTGGGTATAGGTTTTTGTTTTGTTATTGCGAAGCTAAAGATTAAAGTATTTAGTTGACTGAAATAAGAGAGATAAGATTGTTCCTTCATAAACAATGAAATGGGATGAAAAATTATGCAAACTCCCTTGAGACTAGTTTAGAAAACTATTTGATTTGAATCTTGATGATTGGTTGATAATGTATCATGCAAAAACACCATTGCAAATATTTATCTTTTCTCAGTTTTAGGTCATTATACAATTAATTGTTGTTCTGGTGACTTGACAAAACAAGCACCTTAAGACATTTGGCCTGTGACTCGTTATTATGCATGACATTTTATATGACACAATGTCTGCCTCTTAATATTAATTTGCTTCTGTCTCCAACTACAAATGGGCAACACTTACTCAATGTTTTTTAGAATCTACAAATTGCAATATTACTCCTCATTTTTGCCAAGTATCACCAGTTTATTCTTTATGATATTATCTGTATTTTAGTTCGCTGAAGGGTACCCTGGTCCAGGCTTATTCCTTTATATCCTAAGGTAAGAGGAGCATACAGTGTGTGTGTATATATAGAAACACAGCAGTGCGAAGGATGTGAGGAGCCTGCCAGAGGTCACAGTAAATGGCCTATGCAGCGGTAGCATATGTACGTATACATTTTAATGTATAGAAACACTTGTTGGGTCCTTGAGGCTACGTACAGACAGGGCTGCTTGGTGGCGGGTTTGGCCCGAGCGGTCAGCTCTTCATTGCTATGCAAAACCGCAAAAAAAATTCCACTCTATATATGAAAGCCCGATGTGAATAATTTCCCATATTTATTCATGTTAACGTTTCATTAGAATAAGTCTCAGGCAAATATTTTTAAACACAGATGCACAGTTTTTTTCTGCGTGTGTGTGTGTGTGGAACCGTCCAACTGAATATTTGAAGACCTTACACCAATCAAGCACTTTTTGGTGAGTTTTGGTGGTGGGGGCAGATTAATGTGTTGCCCCTTGCAACTGCCTGTGAAAAAAAACTTCAGTGGTGCTGGTCTCTGATGGGGAAGAAAGGGTAACGAAGAAGGGAAGGAAGACTGGATATTGGGGGGGGGGGCAGTTATTAATGTCAATGAGGACCTCTTCACCTCAAAGTGCCCCCCCCCCCCCCCCCCCCCCCGTTTTGTCTCCGTTTCCATCTATGGCTCTCTGCTGCACCACACACTCGTTCCAGACAGGATTCAATTACAGTTTTCCTGGCTGACCCTTGACCTCGCGTGCGCCAGCATGAACCTCCTCCTCTAAACCCTGATGGAACCAATGTCATTTACCACTGTTAACCTGCCCCATTTGGCTCTCCCTCTACCATAGTCCTCACTGCTGTCCCCCCATCGTAGTCTAATACTATTGTGTGTTGTTAGGTATCGTGCTCTTGAGCAGATGTGTTGCACTCTAGCTGGAACCCATTCCCCACGCTACCATACAACAAACATTATTTTAAATAACGCTGAGTGTAGTTTCTCCATTTTGCAGCTTCAAAAATAATTTCCTCGCCACTTACATTTTTATTCCCCGGTCCTGTTTTAAAATCGAGAGGATATATATATGTATTTTGTGTGTTATTTACATATTGATCTTCCAACCTTGCTCTGAGCTGCAGTCGATGGTTGATAAGCCACCGCTGTCTCCTAATCACAACACAGATACCTGTTAATTACCAAGCGGGTTCAAGTATTTTCGGTACTTAGAGGAAGGATTTGAGATCGATGCTTTGCGTTGCTCTAGGTCGGCCGGCGGGCACGGTTGACCGTTTAATGAAACGCTGTGGATCCCGCGCACCGAGGCTAAAGGAGACGCGGTGCGAAGGGAGAAGATAAAACGCTGCGTATATTAATAGGCAGCTGCACGGACGCCACTGTACGCTACTGGGTCAGGGATAAGATGTGAACTTGTAAACTCACAGTGGGGCTTCCCTCCCTCCCTCCCTCCCTCCCCTTTGCTCTCCTTCCCTCTCCTTCCCTCTCTCTCACCTTCCTCTCCTCTCCCTCCCTCCCCTTTGCTCTCCTCTCCTCTCTCTTCCCTCTCTCTCACTCTTTCTCTCTCTCTCTCTCTCTCTCTCTCTCTCTCCTCTCTCTCATTCTCTTACCCTTTCCTTCTTTCCCTCTTGCCCTCTCACTCTTTCTTGCCCTCTCTTGTGCTCTCTCTCTTTCTCTCTCTGTGTTTCACGCCCTTCACTGTGTCATGGGCGGGAGCAGAGCGGGGCTCAGTAGCCCAGGCGGCTCAGAGAGAGAGAGAGAGAAAAAGAGAGAGAGAGAGAAAGAGAGAGAGGGGGAGAGGGGGAGAGAGAGAGAGAGCAGTGATTAGACGTCTCTGTGATTCTCAGCCCCAGCAGAGTTCACTCAGAGGTAAGTCGGTAGTTTACGCCCTTGGAGACACTCCCTTTTGTTCTCCGAACCAGCAGCAACCAATCCTCTGCAATGCGAACACTGCATACGCTACACATGGCGCTATTGGCCGAGCCGGGCCGCTTATGTGTCATTTCGTTATCCTTCACAGAACTTTTTGTAGAGTAACATGCATACTGTTGATGAAAAGCCATTTAGCTGACACTTTTATCCAACATGACTTCAATTCATGACAAAAAATTTGATATTTCTGACTTACTGTGCGTTCACACCAAAAGCGCACAAAGAGGAATCCGCCTTGTCCACTCCACCTAAGTCGCTTTTGTCGCTTTTGTCCCCCTTCAGAATGTTCGTTCTTGCTTCTAAATTTAAAGGCCCGCACGCCACACGCGTTATACACCACCACGCAACTACTGCTGTAGCACAGCCCATTTACCGACATCGCTGATCACGGAAAGTTACTTGATGGAAAGTTACTTGATAAAGTCATTAAAAACAGAATTACTCCCCAATTATATCATGGTCTGGGTGAATACTCGATTCTGATTGGCTGGAGGGTGTAGGTTAAAAAGTGTTAATTTACACCTAGGAAAGACGTTGACGCTATGAAGACTCTATGGCCACGTTGCTTGGCAACGCCTGCATACGGGAGATATTAAATAGTCCGCTTGACTTGTAAAAATAAAAAAACCCTCACGATTTTAACTCTAAAACACATTAAAGTCTTATTAATTGAGTAAATATTTAATTCTTTCGTAAGTGACCATGGTACTTCGCGGAAGCAACCGGTTCACGCCTCCGCGTCGTCCATTCATTTCTGTTAATGGACACCTCGTCGGGCATTATCCCTTACTTACTCCCCAATCATATTTACGGAAATGATCATCCCAAATAAACACTGATTTTGCCAAATGTAATGTTGTCAAATCATAGAGGACTGGGTGTTCTGCTACGGCAGCAATCAGCATTTCCAGCGACACCTTGGAACGAATGTTTGGTAGGAACTAAAGTTACGCGGGTTGTTCTCTGGGACAGATCTGACTGAGGGCCGACAGCAGAACGAGACATCCCCATTGGCATCCCCCCCACCTTTCCCTCCTAGACGCGTCATAGCTCATTTACATAATGTTGGAGGATTTTTAACTTTTTTAATCCTTCCTTAAAAGTCGCCTATTCCACCCGCCTCCACCTATTCCTCTTTTCCCTCTTTGTCCGCCTGGCTCCCAATACACAATGAATGACTTCCGGGATCATTTTCCTCTTTGTGCGCTTTCGGTGTGAACGCACAGTTATAGCAAACGACCAACACAAGGCTTCTTCCAATAAAACATTGGAATAAGCTCATCTTTAATGGCTACCATTAAACCGCGTCAGAGGTACAAGCTCCTAACTCCAGCGCTCCTGGAATCTGAAGCAGGGTCCCGGTGGGACCATTTGCTGTGATCACAGCATACAGTGGGAGGTTAATCCCATGGGAATACAAGCTCAATTTTCCCGCCTACAGCGCACACCTCAGGCCCTCTCATCTCAACCTGTTTCTCTCCTCGCTGACACGTCGGGCCATTGTTTGGGTTCTGCAGACAGGATTGAAAACGAGTGGACCGCAAGCTTAGATAAACGGTGACTTTTAACAGGCCAAGTCTTGGATTGGAGAGTCCTTGGTACAAGAAGAATTATGCAGCATTGAAGTGCAGATTCCTAACGACTGGTTGTGTGCGGTCTGCATGGGTCATACTGTTGAACGTCACCTCCATTAATGATATGCTTCAGAATGCTTCAGAATAAGCAATGTGATGTCAGCTCTCATAGGGCCTGAGACTGACGATCCATCAACTCTTCTACTCGCTAATAAGGGCTACGTGCTGCTTTGTGAAATAGCCAATGGAGTTGAGAGTCAAAATCTGACTTTCTATTTTGGTCATTATGCGTTTTTCGATTAGCCGTCTATTAAAATTAGCCCGTTAAAAACATGCTCTGATATACATTTGGTTTGTGGAGTCACTGATAAATTATTTCAGATAGCAGAATATGCATCTGTTTTTTTTCTTCCCTGGAGTGTTTCATGCATGCATGTGTGTGTAATTAATGTTGGTTCTGACAGATGGAGAGGAAGAAATGTTCCTGTAAGAGAGAAGGGTACATGCCACAATGTGTGAACTGCAAGCACGGAGCCTCTTCTCATTTTGTTGCCATCCGTGCCAGCTGGACTAGCCAGACTTTACAGGTAGAAAGACGACCACAAAATATATACTAAGTTCTTTAAAAAAAACACAAATATTTGTTACTGTGTATTCAAAATTTTTTGGAGTTTTCATTTTGACAAAAAGGCAAGCAAATTTCCAAATGTAGCCTTGTAAGAATTAAGGTCATTTGCGCTATCCACAACGTGTACGAAGTATCAAATTGAGCGCTGATGTGTCTAACGTTTGATATGACTTCAAGTCATTCCTACTTTAAATGCTTAAATTGCCTTTCATATGCACATGTGTGCGTGCGTGTGTGTGTGTGTGCGTCGCCTTTTTTAAATTTTTTTAAGCTACGTTATTTCTGAAAGCTTCAGTGTCTGACTTAAATATTAGTGTAACTACAGGATCACATTGCCTTTGCCTAGTAGCAAACATGCACAAATGAGGATTACAACTCTGGAGAAGGCAACAGGTCATGGTTTAGTAAGCTGCCCAGGGGGGTCACTGATATAGAGTCACGTTTGACAGGCTGTGGAGGAGGCTCTATTGTTGCTGGTGTGTCTGCGTGTTACCTGCAGGCTCTATCGCTGAGACTACAGTATTATCCTATTATTAGGCTTAGTTGTTTACGCTTATTACCGCCTGTCAGGTAGGCAGAGCATCCCGCGGGAAAAAAAAGGCTATACTTTTTCTCCTCATCGGCGTCAAATGCACAGGCTTAGGCTAATTTCTGGAGTCCTTTTGTGGAAAAAGATGGGCCACAAAAACACTAAACCATTTGTTTGTATGGACATTTCATTTATGTGTTAAGTATGTTATTTTTTTACTTGGTTCTGCTACAGCAATGTTTTTGGCTGTGAATCTGGTTCGACAACAAATTACCTTCTGAGACAAACACTATATTCCCTAAAACGATGTTTGAAAAATAATTTGCCATACATTCTGTAAAGCATTGATTGGGCTGTTTGTAGAGGAAGTGGACAAAATGTGGGGGGGGGAAGCCCATCATATGGTCTGGCAGATTTTAGGCATGGGACCAGCGAGGACAAATGTGCTCTCACAATAATTCAATCTGCTCTTATAATTCTTTAACTTTTAGGGGCCGACAGAATGGGATAATTTTTCCCTGGACATAAGCCACAGAGTCAACGTCCAATAACTGTGATCAAGTGTTTAGTTAGTTAAGACGCTTTCTCTCTCTCATTGTTTATTGACAGCTTGAGGGGTATAAAGAGAGTGGGGAAGTGACGAAACGTTTCTGTAAATATGTTGCGAAGAAGTGGAATGGTACCAGGCCAAAGCTATGTAATTATGCCAAAGTCATCGTAATGATATTGTGTTTAAGAGATAGAGAATGGGAAAAATAGGAAATGTAACTGCTATACTATTGCAGTGTTATGCTAGGATTCAATTCTTTGTTGGAAACCAAACCTTCTGGTGTAAATTGGCCTCGTGGCAATTGGAAATGTAACACATTGAAAATGAAGCAAACTGGTGGATCTATGAATAGAAAAATGTACAGAGCAGTTGCTAGTTGCCTTAAACTACTGTACTCTATCTAGAAAATAATGTTATGTTGTCAATAACATAATGCTCTTGTAAGCCCAGTTATGTTAGCTGGCTTGCAGTGCCTTGAGCGATGTGTTGCACAAATCATACATTAGAAACGAAATATGATCTGGTATCTATTCATGTAATGCACTTATTGGACTTGTTGAAGTACCTGGAGGCCACTCGTGAGCTGTTTTCTGTAATAAGTGTACAAAGATATTGTTTCCAATGTAACACGGGTCCATACTTTGTGTTTTTGTTGTTGCAGATGAAGAGATATGCTTTGGTTATGGTTGACCCCGACGCTCCGAGTCGCTACAACCCATCTCGTGCCCATTGGAGGCATTGGCTGCTGGTGGATGTGAAGGTAAACACATGACGACCTCTGACCTTTTAGTGCCAATTGATAGGACAGTTCTATTTGATTTAATAATAGCAGTTAATGGGCTGTGTGCATGTATAATAGTGTTATTAATCTCATCAAATTGTTCATTTGAACAATCTTCTGATCTACACTCACTTGGCATATTTTCTATTTACAACGGTACTCGCAATTATCGCAATGCTGTGATAATTTTGAATGGTTTTCTAAGCCTAACTCAGTGGAGGAGGGGGGGGGAATAAATGCCTACTTCAAATATTGTAATTTTTTTTCTCCATCTCATGTATCTCGTGCAATAAATGCGTGTGACAAAAAGTGTGGGAGGAAGTGGTTCTAAATGGCTGTGAAAGTTTGCGAGGCCCCTGTCAGCGGCAATTTTCCCTCTCCGTGGCGAGGCTGGGACGTGTCGATGCAGCCGCGTGAGACTCGAGACCGAGGAGAGCGCCGCGCGAGGCGAGGAACTCGCTCTCTCCCCCCCACCCTCACTCCCTCCCTCCTGCCCTCCCGTCCCTCAGCTCAGCCACCCCCCCCCCCCCCCACCCATCGCTCCAGTGCAGCGAGATCTTGGCAGAGCTGCTCTCCCTTCATCTGTTCCCCCAGGCAGAGCAGCTCCCCCAATGATCCACACCTCTCCATATTTTACACCCCCGAAATGGGCACCGCTCCGATCCCCCTTATTCCTCTTCATATTCCGCTCCTTTTCATCTGTGCGTTTTCTATGCGTGTGTGTGTTGTTGGTTGTTTTTTCTTTTTTTTCTGCATCTTCTTCACATTCTTGCTTTCCGACGCCAAATGCGTGTTAAGTTGTTGATTGCCTCAAATATTTGGGGGTTTTCAGACATTCTTTAATCCCCCTGGAACCCGGAGATCAACCCAGTAGATTAGGACTAGCGGTCTGAGGAAAAACAACAAACGCACAAAGACGCTACCGTACCATATCGCAGATCTCGTCGTACACTCACCAAATGCCACATTCATTCAGGATCCAAATATGATGTATCTGGGATACATATCTCTGTTTGTTTTTAACCAACGATCCCGGCATAGGATAATGTAGCTCTGAGTGATTGTGCTAATCAGTGCTATACTGAAGAAATGATATAGAGCACCGTACTATGCTTGCTTTTCATGACTGCAACATGCCACTCACATATGCTAATTACATATTCTCCCACACACACTTACACAAAGACACTTACACAAACACACACACACACACACACACGCATACAACATTTTTGTACTTGAATATTTGGGGACATAATATACAATGTTAATTTGACATGGCCTTTGCTTCTTCTTTCTTTTCTTTTTTTTGAAAGCTCATACGCTTACAATTTGCTCCACTTGACCAAGTGGGAATAAACAAATGTCTTTCAAGTACTTAGACCACGGACCACATCCTCTAAAGCAATTCAATTTCCTGTCACTTGTGTGGGTGTGGAACAGCATTACCTGCTTTGTGATTGGCCAGTGCAGCAGAGATGTTGTTTTTTTCCCCTGGTTGTGGTCGGTGGTTGGTCAGAGGAGTTCATGAGCCTTTTGAGTAATGGCAAAACCCTAGTGGGAGGTGTTTAATTGACTGGGACAGCAAGGTGATAGTCAACCTTGATCCTGAATTAGATTTATTTCATTTTAGTCGGGGTTCCACTGAATGCATTGGATTGGGTGTCAATAGATTTGGGAATAGCAGCATATGGGTCAATTTACACCATTTTGGAGCTTTTTGTGCTTTTTTTAGTTCTAGTATTTTTTCGTTGCCCAGTGCTTTAGTTTTATTTGAGTGTTCTTATTTTCTTTCATCTCTACGCTGGGCTTTAGATGTAAAGCACATTATCACCATCAGCGCCTTGCTTCAGAAACTAATTAGGTATTATCTGCTGCTATCTTTAATAATTCGAAGCGAGAGTATTTATTTGTTTGAGTATGTTCTCCATCCGGCTCCAAAAGGCCAAAGCTGTCAAATGTCAAACGGATCAGCGCGCTCAATCTTTACTCACAAACTATAGGGGTCCTCCGCAGACGTTTCTCTCGCTCAAATATATTCATTATTTCAAGGTCATCCGGGGTGCGCCCAGATTACAATCAGCCCAGCTACGAAGTGGGTCATCCTGTGTCTTGCAAAGCGGCGTGGATAGATTTACATTGACATCCACCATCAAGACGGCTCATTAGTAAATAAATGATAATAACAATAGCAACAGTTCTCTCCTTGTTTTGAGCTGCCGCCTCTTGCGCTCGCTTTTCTCTTTTGGCAGAGCAAGAGATTCTGGGTCCGCTCATGGTGTTTTGAGGGTGCCAACATACACTTCTTCTAGTCTGCCGAGAGAGCCTCTTCAGATCTTGGCATTTCTTCCTTCCGGATTTGATAACAACTGCTTTGAAAAATGCTGTCTTAGTCCAGTTTTCTTTCTAAGCCATGTCTTCGATGACATATGATGGTGTGCTTGTCATAATACCAGCCGATCCTGTGGTATAATTCAAATAATCTGCTTTTTAAAATGTTTTTGTCACAATATACCCATGGAATTTAAAGGCTATGATGTCAGATCTTTCAGATGTAATATATTTTACATAAGTTATTGTAATCTTTTGCTAATGTGTTATATAGTGTAATATAATAGCATATCGCGTTAAATATAGCAGTAATTTTAATCAGTATCAGTGCCCAATCTTCCTACCAGGCAGTAAGCTTATTTAAACACTCCACACCTTTTTTTTCTGTGTGCAATTCCTTTCATTGACCTCTTGAGATGCAGAAGGAGCTATTTAGAATCTGCGCAACACTTTCAGTATTTTGCATCAATTACGGACAATTACCAAAATAACCATCAACAGATTGTTCTCGCTCTCCAAGGCAAATTCCAGATTGCGAGCCTCTCCCTCCCTCTCTCAGCTCTCCCAGAGTCTAAACCAATGCAGATGTTCCAGAATGGTCTCGCAGCAGTAATTACCGTAACAAGCGAATCATTAGTATTTGAATAGAGTCACTTCATAAACACAGTGCCGGTTGTTACTTTATTTATTTATATTTTTGTCTCTTTTTTTTTTGTTGCTAATACTTATTGTCACTTAAAAGTTTTTGACTGCTTGTCATTATCATACAATGCACCCATGCGAAATGATGGCAGGAGTTAACGCCATTGTCCCAAAACTGAGGAAGGCACACTAGTCAGTAATGACTGGAAAGTGTAAAAAGTGTTTAAAAAAGCTGAATGCAATAATAACACTTTTTTTCCCCCCCCCCCCCCCCCAACACATTTATCTGAAGAAGAAAAAAAAAGTTCAGTTTTTAGGCAGGCACGGTTCAGGCACAGTACTGGGTATAGAAGGCAAGGAGTCATGGGTCTGGCTCTCAGAGTGGGTTCAGGTACCCATCTGTCTGTGGCCTATGCAGCCCTCCTCGGGTTGGGGTTACGTTTAGGGGCAAGTGGAAGCGGTCATGTGGCTCCTGAACTTCCTCTCCCTTGCGTTTCAGAGGGGCCAGGTGGACAGTTCGATAAGTGGAGCGTTATTATTATTATCATCATCATTATTATGATACGAGAGGGAGATGCTCGCATTTAGAATCCATGTTCTTGTTTTTATATCATATTGCTCCCGAGAGGAGCCAGAGCCTGTGTTCTGGGGGGGGAGAACAACAGTAAAGTATTGTGGCTGTTGTCTGAGCAGCTGCTATGCTATTTGTGATGGAGAACCTCTAGGCCTGCAGAGACTCTCTGCCCCGCACCTCCAAATGTCCTCTGGACTGCACCGGATCACGCCGACTTCATTTTTGGGAAAAAGTCAAATAGTCAAAGTTTTGCAGTGCTGTAGATTGTTTTTGCCTCCAAACAACAGAGTCTGTGTTTTATTTTTTTGCTGAAGTGCAACTGATGCACAGTTGGATAAAGTGCTTGTGTTTGAATTTCTTTTTAACCTCTTCATTACCCTCACAGTTGTTTTCGCCGAACAACTCTCCAATATCGCTAATAAACATACATAATTGCATTGTTCCTTATCCTGTAATTTTCCCCACTGGGCCATATTATGATTTCCGAGTTTGCTTTTTTTTTTTTTTTTGACGGACAGCTGCCCCATATGGAAGCCAAAAACAATTTCCTGGAGGCCAGGCGCACCACAAGCGAGACTCGACTTTGCGAGAACAAAGAACTCATTGGTATTATTCATAATTAAACTCTTATTGTGTGCACCGCCGCTGAATATTTCCATTCTTCTCCCTCTCCGCGCTCGCTCCTCCTGCCGGTGCCGCTGCACCTCGTCGCTGGGAACATCTGCCTGGCGTCAGAGAGGAGCCTGCGCGTGCAGATTGGAGCAGGTAGAGGAGCACATTGTAGCCTGGCTAATGATGAGAGTGTCTGCCCTCTCTCCCTCTCTCTTGGAGGAGACGCAAGCTGCTGCTGCCGCCGCGCGCTCGCTCACTCCACTCGTACGCCCAGGGAAACAGATTTCCAAACATATGCAGCGTGTTTTTTTAATCCAGTTGAGCACTTCGGTTGCCGGCAAACACAAATAACCTTACGGGACATCCATATCTTATGACAAGGGGTGGGCGCGCACAGGAATTTACCTTTTTTTTATGTGATTGTTTTTTTTCCCCTTCCGAAGTTGCTAAACATGCTCATCATCACCCAGGTTAACAGTTTGCTCGTTTACAGTTTGAAAAAGTTTTACGGTTGACACCGAGTCATCTTTATAAAACATAGACTGATACGCCCGTTAACCATTCTTTGTGGAAAGGGTAAATGCCTGAATATTAACATCTTTAAACTGTTACATTGTTGTTAATGGCTTACTTAGTAAAAGTAGTAGCCCACTTTCTTTTTTGTCAATCCCTTTTTTTCAAAGGGATTGACAGTGAGCTGATTTATGCTAGATTAGCAGGTATACGGTTAGGCATCTTACTCAAGCATGCCTACAGGTAGACTGCAGAGATTTACAACCTAGCCACTAGACTATCCTGCCCCCTTAATGTATCTAAAAAATGGGTTGAAGGAATGGCAGACTGTTAATGTCAATCAGTTCAGTTCAGAGTCCCTGTTATCTGCCACTGCACATGCACATTTCACAGATGTCTTGGTACTCGCTGACTGAACTGACACAACACTGTTAAACAGAAGCTCAGCTGGAGCCACTTGACTTTTAGGGGCTCCCTCTGTTGATGTCCACACACATCTTCAGCCAGAGAAAGTTCATCTCATGGAAGTTTTCTCACATGCACGCTCCCTTCGCGACCCCACCCTAGATCACCACTTGGCTGTATCTCAGTGTGATGGCCTTTCTGTGTCTGCTTTTTGTCTGTGTGCACGTGTGATAGATCAAGATGTAGCGATGTGTAGAGAAGATAATTCCCTATTGATACCATTGACCCTTTTGTTTGCGAGCAATCAAGTAATGCCGTCACGTTTGCCACTCGTCACCAAACTTTTGCTCTTCTGCACTGTGTGAGATGACGCTCACACTCTCTGTCCTCTGCCACCCAAAGGGAGGCAACTCTTCCATCCCCAATTTACACATTACACACATTTTAAACACACACCCTCACACATATAAACACACACTCACACACACCCACTGCGTGCATGATACCCTCCAAAGCCCCATCTCAGCTTTTAAAATGGGCCTCCCTGCAGCACCTGCGATGGTCAGCATCATGGCGATCAGCTTCTCTTAAGCTGTTTTTTGGGGGGTTTCCTTAGTAGAATGCTTAAAAGACAAAGGACGGATACCTCAAAAAACAACATTTATTATCCGTACATTGTTGGCACATTGTTTTATTAGAACGTAATTCTGCTGGCTCCTTACCAGTCCAGCCCTTCCTCTGCCTTGCTCCCAAATTCCTCTCACGTCTCATAACTGATTTGGAGGAGGAAGTAATATTTGTGTGTTGTCTGTATTTTCTGTCTACACATTGTACTGGATATTTAAGAGTGACAAAAAAACATAAGGATAACCTGTAGGCCTCTCTAATTCCCAGTCAGCCATACCATAGACTGGTGTTAGAAAAAATGGAAAAGAAAAGAATGCCGTAAAACGCAGTTTAAAAACACGCTAGTGCCTCACATAAAGGCACTTCTTTTAATATGTGCCCCCTTTTCTTCACACCCACCGCCATTGTGTACAAAATCCTGTTTTTTTTTCTCCTCCTGAAAAGATTTTTCTAGTCTCAGCTACAGACAATGTTCCCCCACACAAGCTGTTGTCTTTGTCAGGAACACCCCCCACCCCCTCTCTCCCCCCACCCTCCCCCCCCCCCACCCTTCCCTCCTGTGCTGAGTCCTTCCTATGGCTTTAGGGGTGGGGGTCTCGCTAGGTGAGGGGACTGGCTATAGGGGGTTGCTTACCTGCCCCTTGTATGTGTGTGTGACAGCTGTAGGCAGAAAGCAGGGTAGGGGGGCGCATGAAACAAATAATGAAAGGAATACAAAGTACAGGTAAAATAGGGATTTGGGATTGAGTTAATGGGGGGGGGTGTCCTTGGCTCTTTGGGGTACCGTTGTGTTGATTTTCCAAGTGTATGGAAGGGGGAAGGATGCATGCTGATAAAAACAACTGCGTAACAATTATGCTGACCTGAAATAGCCCTCATTTAAGTATAGAGTATGCGTGCCAATTAATTGTACACAAAAACAAAGGCTTGGAGAGGGACTTCTTAGTCCTCGCACCTTGACTTGATAATTAATATGATGGCTGCTACGGATGGAGAGATTGGTAGATGCTTTAGTGACCTTACTCCAGAATAAGAACACATTGCTTCAGCACAAATTGTACTTCAGGACTTTCAATAAATGAAAGAAAGATACATTGGGTAACACAAATATTACAACGTCATAGCCTGTGGACTTCATGAATATGGAATATTCATAGAAGGCACTGTGCCCACAGTGTTTATCTTCATGTCGTCATATTGGGTACCTGGAATGCTGCAAATTTACCCAAAACGATGGCTGAATGAATCGATGGCCGTCCATCGGCAAAATACCTACTTTACTTTAGCTCTGGTGAACTGATGAATTTCATGAACTCTTCTTATTGTTCCTTTTCCCACTGAGACTATGGTTCCACCGCAATTAAAACATCAACAACAATGTCATCAGCCAGACAGTCAAATTGTCTTTGGCTGGCTATGGACAAATAAATATATGTGACGTGTTAGATATTTTACATCAGTGAAAGGAGGTCAGTGAAAGACTGAATCTGAGATCTTATGGTCCTTGGTGGTGTAACAGGCCACAGAATTATGTTTGTCTAATAAATAACAACATAGCAATTACTACATGACACATGTGCCTGTTTGGTCCTGTTACATTTTGCCACAACTCAAAACTGCCTTTCAACATAGGCTATTGAAAAGATGCAAGAGACTGTCTGTCTGTAAGTTACCCAAGCTTCTCCAGAATTGCTGTGAGCTGCGTCAAGAGGCCCATTGTTTTAGGCATTATAGTGGTGTGAAGGCTCTTCATTTTTGCTTCATAAACATTTTTTCACCTGGCTTTTTTTTGTGCCTGAGATTGAAACCCTTGAGGTTAATATCTATGCATCACATTTGTAGCAACATTTCTAACATTGTCTTAAAATGTGTGATTGTGGAATATATAATTGATTGTGCTGTCAGCTCAAACTCAGTGTTATGTCTCTGATTGGGCTTTCTAACTCGTTATTGTGCTTACTTATAGCAAGATCTCCCTACAAAAGTCAAAGCAGTCTCACAAAACTGATTTCACTTAGCCAAACAGATGTCCATAGTCCTATAATTGCCTGCTTTCACTACACCGGCATATTGTATGCAAAAACAAACACTTGTTGGGGAACATGTGTTTAACTACGTCTATCACTATTAAATAGAAAATTAACACCATCAAAATATTGAATACACACGCCCACAAACCACTTATTGGAGATACTTTCTGGCAGTACCGGAAATAAACATTTTCCCTTCCCTGTTTTTCTGACAGGTGTGTATCTGTGTGTGTGTAGGTGTAGGTGTGTGTGTGTGTATTTATAAATATATATTGGTTACCAGTTTCTGCTCATAACAGAGCATGGAAACACTTCAGCTGTTAAAAAAATGAATCCCCTGACTTGTAACAACCGTAAAGTTTGCCTTATTTTTCCTCACATTCATGAACGTATGCCTTTATTCCAGAGCAGTGCCATGCTAAAGGCCTTTTACAACAGATGAAATGATGTTGAGTATTAGATCTAGAGTCCATTCTCTACATATTCACTTGGCAGCACAGACACCCCAGCCTCTTCCTGCAGCCATCCAACTGTCCAATAGGATTTGGTAATGGTATTCTCAGGAATGTATTTTTGTTTGTGTGTGTGTGTGTGTGTGTGTGTGTGGGGGGGGGGGGTCGCATAATGACATGTAATGCAACATAGTCGATAACAAAGCTATCGGCCTTTTTTTTTTCCAACATGGAAACAAGATGTAATCCAAACACTTCCACAGAACTCGCTGTGGATGTGTTCATCTCGCTGCTGTTGATATGCTATGGAACTAACGCCGGTGAATATCTACCCGGACCTCTGATCCACGCTATTGACCATTATCATAGCCAAGAGGTTTGTAGCACGGTGGTATTTTTACTCCTCTCGTTGGTGAGAGAAACCTGTTTACATTTCCAGGGTTTTGTATAGTTCACTCCTCGCCGTGGCTCCGACAGCTTCCAAAGCGCCGTATAGATTTCTTTCAGCTGATGAAATTAAAAAGACAGCAGTGTGTGTGTGGTGTGCCTTCCAGCAACGCGATTTGCCTGCGAGTTCATGATACGGGTTGAGAGGGGAGTCCCTTTGGGGGGGATTAAATAGCTCCCTCTCTTCCTCCCCCTCCTCCTCCCCTCCTCCTCCTCTGCTCCGCGCTCGCGGTGCACAAACAGCTTGCAGGGCTGCTCCTGCACTGCACCACTGCACAACCATGTTTGCCACAGTTGCTGCTCACAGGTAACAATAAGCCAAGGTCAAAGGTTAAGAGGGATTGCGGAGCTTGGAATCTTGTGTGTTCCTCTGGCAACGCATGCATAGGAAACAATGACAATAACCGTAATGGTTGGGGGAAGAGCGAGAGAGAGTGAGGGAGGGGGAGAGAGGGAGAGATGCAAAAAAAAAGAACAAGACCAGATCTCTGCCTCCGACAGGCTCTTTTAAATGGGGAAAGGAGATAATCCTTGTAATCTTTTAATCGCACACACTGTAGACACGGCTGGGCCTGTGCCTAAAGGAAACCTCTGTCCTGATCGGGCGCAGATCATGGCCACCTTTCTGGGTGCTGGTTTCTGCTATAGTGAGGTTACACGCCGTGTCCTCTCAGCACTTTGTCTCCCGTACCCTCGTTGGCCTATTAAAATGAAACCGACTCCAACAGTGCATCAAATGGAATGTTGAAATATGCAGATATGAGCAGTGCTTTTTTATTTTTAACTACCTTTTCCACACAAATGTACTCAGAACGATGTTGGCTATTTCATAACATGCACGCTACAGTATATTTTTCCACTGTATGTGTGTGTGTGTGTGTGTGTATGTTTTTTAACAAAAGTAGGAATTAATCATGAAGATGCTTTTTATCCCAAAATTGCTATTCAAACAATTATGTACTTAGTTTCTTCTAACAAATGCATTCCACGTTATTGTTTTGCCTGGGAAGCAAAGCACCCAAAAGACTAAAACCTTTCATTCCAGCGAAAGGCCGCCATTGGTCACCGTCAATAAAAGCATAAAAGCATTTATTTCCCACGTTTGTCAAATTAACCGTGTACTCCATCTCCCATAGGACTTGTGAGGTTCATTAACCTTTCCGTGAAGTGGGACAGGTTTGCGGCGGGTTACCATAACCCCTGTCCTCTGCCTGCCTCAATTATAATAGAAGAATTAAACATCCAGCCATTCAAAACAGTCATTCTGCCTCTCACATCCCTTTGTGCCCGCTCTCGGCTGTTAATGACTAAAGACACTGAGCGTTATACACACACACGCACGCACACACACACAGAAGCACAGAGAGCATAATCAAATGGATTCTCTTAACGCTTATCCATGAATGTTGAATATTTGCTATTCCCAAAAGAATGAATTATTTTTATTTTTGGGGGGGGGAAATGTGCTTTTTGCCTCAAATGGATGTGGTGTATTGCCAAAGTGTTTGATGATGACTAAAATGTATCGTTTGGATTTAAGGTGCAAAAAATAAACCCTTCAGCTACATGAGAAACTAGGACACTTCGGATTGCCTCTGGTTCCTCATTTATTGGTCATCACAATTGAATGGCGAAATATTTGGTGCCAACGTACACTTTCTTTGCAAACGGTTGTCATCAGCTTGTTGTTCATTGACAACAAGCTATACTCAAACGGTTGCAGCTCTGGCCTCCATTTTGGGCCCTGGCCCAACTGCTTTTCAAAGTCACGCCAGGATTTGACTAACCTTGAACTAATTAAGTGTTCAATTACACGCCTGTTGATCTCCTTTTAACCTCCTAATTATTAAATTAATTGTGTGGGCACGAGTTCTTGTTCTCTTGTCCTCCTACTCGCACTCCTCCTTCATCCTCCTCCTCCTCTTCCTCTTCCTCTCACTTCCATCCTTCCTCCACGCACAGGCTGACCGCTTTTAAGGTCCTTTAGTTCACATCATGTTTTGTGTTTGAGTTTTATTGAATATTTTAATTCACTCTATGACGCTGACTTAATAACCTTAATCATACTCTCACTATATATATATATATATATATATATATATATATATATATATATATATATATATATATACACATTCACACACAGCACTTTACAATCAACATCTCATGCCCAGCTACAGTTGTAACCATGGAGCCAAGATGCCCTGTGTGTGTGTGTGTGTGTGTGTGTGTGTGTGTGTGTGTGTGTGTGTGTGTGTGTGTGTGTGTGTGCGTGCAGGTGTGTGTGTGTGTGTGTGTGCATGTATTTATGTGTGTGCGCAGTGCGCGTGTGTCTCCCAGCGCTTCATGGTAGGCAGGGCCCAGGCTGGGATTTTCCACTGCCACCCCCGTCGGTGGGAAGCCCTGCGAGGGGACATGTCAGCTCCCTGTTTGCTTGTTTGTGCTGATGAAGCAGGGGGTGGGCCGAGTGGGCAGCCCCGCTCAGGTTCCAGGATTCCCTCCAAATGAGTCAGCCAGCCCCCACTGTAGCCGACTGTTACCTTGGGAACTCAGGCTGGGGCATCGCCAAACTACACACTCGACTCTCCACACACACACACACACACATATATATAGAAGCTGTGAAAGGACACGCGTACAGGAACTGTAGTCGGTGCCCAGGTATATTGGAGAATTGTGTTTTCACAATTGGCTCACTTAGCAGCGTCCGCACTCCGCTCCGTGGCGCCCAGTCTGTTCTACAGAAGCACAGCGGCCGACCTTGAATCCACAACCTTGGCCCGGCGAGCCATATATATTTGTGCAGCTAACGTGCGCGGATGAGACAGGACCAGACCAGAGTAGGTGTCCGTGCTAATGAGTTTGGGTGGGTGGTTTCTTAACTCAGTGGTTTGAGTAATAGTATAATGGGAGCTCCTAATAAGCATGACGAAAGTGGTGTGTAGGTTCTGGTGTGTAATGGGGTTGTGTGAGGGCGTCGGTGCGTGCCGGGGAGTCCACCTAATCACTGGACTGTTTGTGTTTCGGAGAACTCTAGTTCATTACGAAAGGGGCCAGGATGAGTTCCCCATTAGTCCAACAGGGTACTTGTTAAGGGTGTTAATTTGTTGATGCACTGGAGCAGATCTGGAGGAACCAGTAACCCCCCCCCCCCCCCTTCTCTACCTCCCTTTTCACCCTGAAGCCAGTCAGCCCCCCCCCCCCACTACATTCAGCTGATCAGCCCCGCTCTATTGCCAGGAGGCAGCTCTCCTGAAGCAACCATGTAGGATCCAACCTTGCATCAAAAAATGGTTGGATCTGTATTTCAACCTATACCATTAAAAATGGATTTGTGCCAAAAGACCACAAGCAAGATGTTAGACTTATTGCGCAGACAATGTACTTTAAGGTCTGAAAGATACGGTTTCCTTTTATTCAAAATGTTATAATCTGATGCGAAATTCTCTTGCATCTGAATAAATATATAAATTATTATTAATTACTATTTGCATTCATCTCATTTTTAGACATTAACATACATACTTATGTATGTGACATCACAGTATGTGACATACTAGTGATCAGGTAAAGTCATTGTATCACATTGCTCATTGATAATGATTGATAATGATCATGATAACAGTGAATTATCACTGTACGGATGCACGCATGACATCTCATCTCTATCAATTTAGTCTCCTTGAAATCAAAATCCTTGCAGTGTTCTCTTGCAGACATGCATAGCCCATTATAGATCTGGCACTACAGTTCCTGTATCATCCATACAAATTCTACATTTAATCAATGTTTTCCTTTATTTTCTTCTTAAATTCCCATATCCTGTAAGAGTACAAAACAAGGGGTTCTCTGTCGGGTTCGAGATTATTTGAGTGAGTGAGTGAGTGAGTGAGAGAGAGAGAGAGAGAGAGAGAGAGAGAGAGAGAGAGAGAGAGAGTATTAATTCACAATAACCCTGCAAATGAATGGGCTGATTAGTACCGAGGATGAGGAAACAGTCGCTTGGCTTGAGTGGAATAGGCGGGGGGGGGGGGGGCGGGGGGGGCGGGGGGGAGAGCTGCTAGCTGTGGCAGTGTACAAGTCCAGCCTCAGAAATAGAGCTGTGAACGCCATCTGTCATGCTCTCTCTCTCTCTCTCTCTCTCTCTCTCTCCCCCCCCCCCCCCCCCCCGTCTGGTAGCCTTGCTGCGAGTGAAGAAGGGTGCTGCGCACGATGCTGTGGAGGAACTGCATGAGAGGGACGTGGGTGCTGATCGTCGCCGGTGTGGGTTTTACAGGATGCGCAAAAATATAAAATAAAAAATGAGGGGGAGGGAGGGTGGGGGTGGATTGAGGGGGAGAGCTGTGTGCAGCGTATACAAGTGTACGAGGAGGCTCTCGCTGACAAAGGGAAGCACACTCACCCACACAGACGAGAGGGAGAGAGAAAAAATGAGGGAGAGAGAGAGGGAGGAAACTGGGTATTCCTGATACTACCCCCTCACACTCCTTTAAAAAAAAAAAGTATTATCGTTTTATTTTTGTAGCCTGCTAAATCACCCCTCCACTTGATTTGGTTCCTGTCAGATGGTTACTAGCTGAACTGTGATGTGGGCTAGCTAAAACCTTGCAGTGCTGCTCATCTCTCAGTTTCAACATTGGATGAATGGCTGCTGTACAGGAGCACTCTACATAATGGACACACTTTTTAGCATCTCTGTATATCCTGGGGGCGAAGCCACGTTTACTAATCCTTGTCCAATAACTTGTCTTTGATGGCCTTGGCCTCTAAACCTTCTGTCTTTTCCCGATCTGAGCGGAGCTTGAAGAAGTTTCAGTTTCAACTTTTGGCTTGAAAAAAAGTTCAAAGGGAAAATGTCAAAAAGTAAAAAAAAAAAAAATTATAATAATAATTTGAACAGCGGGATACAGATTATACATTAGTAATGTAAATGAAATCTGTGAAGCACATTGGGTTGAGCATGGTTCTGTATCCCCTGAACCGTGTTTTTGGAGGAGGTTACTCGCTTGGTGGATGAAATTTATGTTCCTGAGGTACGCGTCAGGCGACATCGATGGCGGTGAATCCATTATCCGCTGGTGGTAATGATGTGTGGATCCAAATACAATTTAAGAGACGCCTGGGATTGCCACATGGAACCTGCTGATTACTGGGTGTTTTGGCACAGGAGGTGAACCTTGGCCAATGTGGATATACAGTCTTTTGGTGCTGGTGAGATGGAGTTCTCAAACTGAATATTGATGGTTGGAGTTTAACGCAACCCGTAACTTAGGCTAAAGGACACAGATTTCACCCCAGGATCGAAGATGTTTTTGTTCAGAAGCAGTAGCTGCTGAAACACGCCGCTTCTTCTCTTTTTAACATAGTTGGTGTTAAGTCAATAGGAAATGTCGAGTTTTGGGATAAATCTGCATAGCAATAGTTGGCATACACTGCCAATCTGTCATCCTTGTTGAATCAGTTTGCATATAAAGTATGCAAAGGGGAAAAAAAGTGAAGGAAAATTCAAGCAAGGTTCATTTGCTCTAGCAAGTGCATTTGAATTTAAATAAAGCATTAAACTGGCACCAACTATAATTCCTATATGTTAATGATGAGGAGAACGGGTACACAATGCATCCATATGAAAAAAAGGCTTCCAGTTGGCTGTACAGATGACCAATACTGGGTTCACCCTCACTGGACACAAATATTCAATGTCCGCCATGTCTTGTGTCAAGGCTTTTGACTTCTTCAGCAGGTAGGTGAGCGTATCATCCTATTTGAAGATGCCATTGATTTCAGATTAGCCTTGTCAATAAACTGTGTGACTCCTGAACTCTCAAGCCCCTGCCCCTCCACCAAGCACAAATGGATTTACTTTATGGGAAAGGAGTCCTCCAAGCAGCCAGTACAAACCTATAGGATAACATGAGACATGCCTCATGACTGAAGCTGTTAGACTGGGAAAGAGGTGGGCTGTAACGCATAAATATCTGTTGTAAATTGGCAAGCAGTCTTGCGTCCTCCTTACTAAATGTTCCCTGTCTGTCATTGACATGAATCAGAGCGATTGCTGCATAAACACTGATTTAGTGAGGTTGACACACACACCCACAAAACTAAACCTTTTCATCAGGTCCGAATTGGAAAAAACACCAACACCATAGCACCGTCCCTTTTTTAAAATAGAACCTCCCACTGAATCACAAAGTGATTCCCTCCAATTGACCTATTGGTCAGCGCTCTCCAGACTGTGGGCCTGCTGTCACACTAGGTGCCTGTTGGGACCGCCCACCTCCACCATGCCAGAACCACGCCTGCCTTGCCGAGCGGCTCAACCCAGCTCAGGCTCACTCCACTGGGCTGTGATCCCACAACGCTCTGCCTCAACCAATACAATGTTCCCCCCACTTGCCCCACTCAGAGCATGAGTACTATGTGTATGTCAAGTCACATGTGTATGATACGGGTTAAGGTTAAAGGTTAAGTTCTTACAGTTAGAACATGATTGCGACATATCTATGTGTGTGTGGGTGTGTGTGCATGCGCTATATATACATATTTAAATATATAGTTAGTATTATAACCCATATATAAAGGCTGTGTGAGTATAAAGTTTATCTCACTGCTCTTTATAAGTTAAATTTACAGGGCAGTGGGTTTATGTAGAGGAAGCGAGAGCTGAGCATTAACATGAGGTGAAATGTGAGTTGCACATTTAAATGTTGACCTGTTGCTATGGCAATGAGTTTGGATCCAACAGGCTCCTGGACCGGCTATTCTAAATAAAGCTTTTTTTTCCTCACTGATCAGCAGATGATGCTGGAAGTAGTCGAGTTAAAAACACGTCTCTCCAGAGTATATCAGAATGAGCTCTGTTATTCTACCTCTGCTATTCTAGCTATGCTCAACACTGCCATAGATAGAGCTATATAGTATAGTAACTATATGTTGCACAAGCAATCGTGGCTTGCCTGTGTAAAAAGAGTAGACTAGCCTACTGTTAACAGATAATAGAGTAATAATATTAGAATTGCATGTTTGATAAGGGTCCATCCATGTAAAATATAAGCCTTCACTGCACTTTTTACCGTTTACCAGACTTATGTTTTGCATCAAGTAATGGCATTATATATCAACCCTGTCTCATCAAAATTACGTTCCCAGGGAACTATTCGGCATTCTCAATTACGTTTGTCTGAAAACGTATTTTGTCCGTGATTACGTTTCATTGAACGTATCGCAAATACGTTCGTTCTCAGCCTATTTTTTGCCATTTATTTACCTATAGAATTATGTTTGGTTGAAACGTATCCCAGATATGTTAAATGTCAACATATATCATATTATTGTCATTAAGGCATATTTCCCTTTCGGGGAACGTTTCATTTAACGTATTTTGTCCCTGATTACGTCTTGAATCTGAATTGAGCATAAAAGCTCTTTTCCAAAACGCATTAAATCCATTTTGAGAGTTTTCAGGAAAACACATTCTTTTACCTAGACCCACACATGTTTTGGTTAGAAACGGCATCTTGCAGTACATTTTAAACAAGGAAATATAGTGATTTGGTATGAAATGTTGATGGAGCAGTGAATAGGTTCAGTGCACAGCAAAATGGCATAATAAACTCATTTTTTTAAATTTGGTGTTTAATGCGTTTTGGAAAAGAGCTCTTCATATGTTTTGTTATTTATTTACCTCTTGGATAATTTACATTGAATTGAAACGTATCCTCAATAGGCTACGTTAAATATCGATATTACACATTTGTCGGGGGCGGGGGGCGGTCCGGGGCTGGGGGGGGGGGGTCCGGTCCAGGTCCCTGGACTGGAGCATTCCCAGTCCAGCACAGTTAGAAATGTAAGCTTTTATATTTAGGATAAGATATATTTTACTGTAAGATGGACATTATTATACGTCACGCGCAACACGTAGGCCTATCCTGACGTTGATCCAAAGTGCCAAACGTAGAGGGGTTACAATAATGGCCCTTAAATTGTATGACTGTTACATTTTTCTGCCTATTCTTTTCCCATGGTTTTGCGTCCAAGTCACGTGACTTTCAAGATTCACGTGACTTTTTCAGATTCCACAGGACTCCCTTGTGACGTCACTCCGTCTGACGGATCAAACCCTCGCCCACTACACGTCTGAGGTTGATTTGCTGATCAACACATTATTCCGTGGCAGCGGGAGAAACTAATGTTGACAAAGTGACGAGTTACGATCGGATGTTTGTCCTATTGGTTAGTTACTCTATGTTTTCTCTCTCTGATTCCTGCACCATGTTTCAATGACGTCAGGTTGCTAGGGGCTACAGCTGACAGACGCCGTGACCACCTGGGAGGACCTATCAGCCGGAAGTACTGTCCTTACTTTACTACTGTTTATGTTATAATGTCATAATATTGTTGACAATAAAAAAAATAAAAATAAAACTATTATTGTCCCACACCACAATGTATGTCCCACAAGGTGAACTCCAAACAATTCATGTTTATCCAATTCATGGACAAACAAAGCAGCTGGAAACACGTCTAAAACACTTGAAATAGAATGTAGCCTATATTTATATTTTTACAACATCAATCTCCCTATTATATGAACAAAATATGATCAGGTTATACTTTCTCTCTTGAAAACGGGCAAAACGCTAACCCTAACCCTAACCAGGAAAATGAATTTAAAAAACTACAAACGTTCGGAAAATGCAATACACTCAAGTGTGCGGCGCCATGTTTTTTCCGCCATTTTTTTTGTAGGCTAGTTCTAAAATGTTTAGTTTACGTTTTCCCTATTATGTGAAAATGTGTCAAGGAACTTCGCAAGTGTATTATATGTTTTAGGGACCGGGGAGCACATTTATTTAGTCAGATTTCATTTTTACTATTGTTAATTGGGTGAAATCTGGTTTTGACCTTACCCAGTAGCGCCCCCTAATGGTTTGGCAAAGGCCACAAAGGACATGATAGAAGAAGTCAAGAGCTTTCCAAAAATGTTTTCCCCATGTTTGTATCACATTGTGTTGCTTTTCTGTAAGCCTTTAAAAGAGCCTTAGGTTCAAGGTTCAAAGGGCATTCCTGAGGAGCAGGAACCATCCAGAATGTCCACAGTGGCAGATCTGTATTCTGCAGCTCAAGACCTTTCCAATGGTGTCTTCATTGTCATCCTACGACAAAGTTTCATTTTTATCTGCTCACTGAGAAGGCACTTACTGATGTGTACTTTCTCAGAGCCTATATAGAGCCAAGATGGATAAAATCACTAAAACATATTTTAAGGGATATTTAGTGGCAAAATGTGTTCAACATATTGATGGTGACCTTATCCTTAGTCATGCTTTTCAATTTGGAGCAGTTTAGACCCCATTTACCCCTTAAATGATTCATATACATATTTCCATATTACTTAATATGACCATTTATAGCCATTGTGTTCCCTTCCCCAGGGCTGACAGGATTGCCCTGGATGAACAATATGGTAATGCGAATGTATGTCTGTGTGTAGTTACATTTTTACCCACAGTTGTTTTTAATTGACCAAGATATGAGCTTTTGAAAGAAAGTAGGCCTCTGCCATAGTAACATAAGGGGCTTTAGGACTACAAAAAACATGGCGCCGCACACTTCAGTGTATTGCATTTTCCGAACGTTTGTAGTTCTTTAAATTCATTTTCCGGGTTAGGGTTAGCGTTTTGCCCGTTTTCAAGAGAGAAAGTATAACCTGATCATATTTTGTTCATATTATAGGGAGATTGATGTTGTAAAAATATAAATATAGGCTATATTCTATTTCAAGTGTTTTTAGACGTTTTTCCAGCTTGTCCATGAATTGGATGAACATGAATTGTTTGGAGTTCACATTGTGGGACATACATTGTGGTGTGGGACAATAATAGTAAAAGAATAGGCAGAAAAATGTAACAGTCATACAATTTAAGGGCCTTTATTGTAACCCCTCTACGTTTGGCACTTTGGATCAACGTCAGGATACGTGTTGCGCGTGACGTATAATAATGTCCATCTTACAGTAAAATATATATTATCCTAAATATAAAAGCTTGCATTTCTAACTGTGCTGGCTTTAAAAGGTACACATAAAAAGTACAAATTATGTTCACAGTGTGTTGGCTTACATATCTGGGCCAGTTCAGCCAATCAGAAAGCTTCAAATTATGTTTCCTGTACCGTTTGTGGCTGGTCGATTTTCATTATACACACATTATTTTCTTTACATTTCAATATAACTGCTACAGGGCAGTATTTCGCCAGCCACTGACGATAACCACCCATCGGCAATATAAAACATTTTAATAAAAGCTGGCGTCGTCACCATAGCAACGGTCGCTGACACTCATGGGAACTGTAGTGTAAATTGACGCAACAAACCAATGAAATTACGATATTTCTCGGAAAAGAAGCATACATATTTCTTAGCGATGGCCACTACACAACACTGCTGTATCGTTAATGATCATGAGTATACATTTATACTGTAGTATACAGCGGCCCATGCTGCGGCCCGTCATGTATAAATGCAGGTGCATCTATTTGGGTCGGACTGGGAGCATTCAGGGTCCTGGACCGGCCCACCACTGGACCGGCCATCCTCCCCCCGCCAGTCCGGTCCGGGGAGGGTCGGACCTGGACCGGACCCCCCCTCCCCGGACAAATGTTATCGATATTTAACGTAGCCTATTGAGGATACGTTTCAATTCAATGTAAATTATCCAAGAGGTAAATAAATAACAAAAAATATGCTCAATTCAGATTCAAGACGTAATCAGGGACAAAATACGTTAAATGAAACGTTCCCCGAAAGGGAAATATGCCTTAATGACAATAATATGATATATGTTGACATTTAACATATCTGGGATACGTTTCAACCAAACATAATTCTATAGGTAAATAAATGGCAAAAAATAGGCTGAGAACGAACGTATTTGCGATACGTTCAATGAAACGTAATCACGGACAAAATACGTTTTCAGACAAACGTAATTGAGAATGCCGAATAGTTCCCTGGGAACGTAATTTTGATGAGACAGGGTTGTATATATATATATATATATACATATATATATATATATATATATATATAGCCTATAAAAATGCGCAAGAAACAGGGTTATGAAATTTGGAATGAGTAATATTCAGGAGTCAGTGCTCCATGTTTTTATTGTAAGACCTATCCCAAGCATATGAATCAACAAACACACAGCACGTGGAAAACAAACAATCAAACAAACAAACAAACATATAAAACAAACAACTGTGTTGCAAGATTATTTACATATCAGACAAAGACCCCAGGCGAAAACTGCAGCAGCATCAGTCCGAGATATACACACATGCACACAGTAGTAGCACAACAATATCACACACAGCAGCACAATCTACCATGTACCACAAATAATTCATTACTATATTGTGATTTAAAAACTTGACATTGGTGATTATTGATACTATAATATAATAATAATAATAATAATAATAATAATTTTATATTTATTTATATGTATATATATATATATATATATATAATACATTACTATTTACTATTTTATTCTAGCCATTCTAGAAAAAGAAGTGCTACAAATAGAGAACAAAAAAAATCTATTGTGCCTACAGTCTTTATTTATTTAACTAAAACCGCAATACAAATCACCTGAACAACATCTGCATGTGCTGAGCCAGTGACAATATTTCCAGTTCTACCATTGGAGAAATGTGGCACCTAACTCTAACCTACTGGCCTTAGTCATAGAGTGACCAGTACAATGTCTAATATGAACAATATCATATAAATAATGTGAATATTTAGATTACAGTAGAAATAGTAGTAATAGAAGTAATTGAAGTAATTTGTACTATACATCTATCTGTCTACCTATTTCTTTCATGTACCTTTACGAGCGTGTTGCCCTCTAATGATTAATTATTGCCCAGGCTTTTAGTCCCTAGACTGCCTCTCTCTGTCTGTTCCCTAGGAGACCACAATAAACACCACGTTTTCAGAGTAAAGTAGATTAAATGAATAACTGCTCCACATAACCCAGAATACAATTATTAATGATCAAATAATTGAGAAGTACCGCATGAGAACTTACCACTAACCTACACATTGTCCCCTTGTGTTGTCTTGTGGTGCTATACCTCTGGTGCCCTGAGGGGGGAGCCTGTGGGTGGTAGAAGGGGGACATAAAGGTCGTAAGAGTGGATGTAATCCTGTCATAGGGACATCCACACTTTAGTCAAATAGATTTAGGGCCCCTTCACAAGCATTATATTTAGTCACTCTGTATCAATACAGTAAGTAAGTAGTTCATAAATCCATAGATCCAAGAAATGTTCCAGTGTTATTTTCATGTATTCTATGGGGGATATGGGAGTTTAACCAGACAAACATGCAGTGGGAATGGAAATTAAAATTAATATGCGTTCTTCATATCAGGAGGCTACATGATCCCTGTTTCTAGGCAACTAGAAGTTAATATACACTAAATAATATGGGGAATTTGCTATCTGGAAATCCAATCCAGCTTAATTTGTCTGGAAATTGTGTTTATTCCCAGATATTAAAATATTGCCAATCCTTCAGGTATCAAGCGTTGACGTTGGCCTAGCTGGGATCTTTCAATGGCACTCTATAAGCCAGGGGCTTTCCATAGTCCTGTGGCCGAACGATGCGTACCTGAAAGAGCATGACAAATGGTTTGGTGTCCCACCCAGAGGAAGTTGACTACAGCCACAATGAACTCCCGCCCCATCAGCGACCAGTGGCCGTGTCTCTGATCATTTAATGTCCAGCTAAGCTCTGACCAGATTTGATTTTTTTTGTTTTTTGTTCTTTCTTTTTCTGAATTGAAAGGGAGATGAACTGAGGAATGGGGAGTTGGATGGCAAAATAATATCAGGTGAGTATTCACTGTGAGTTTTAATGTAATTATAAGAGGACATGTTGCGCCAAGTTCGTGGGTAGTGTTAATGGTGCGCTCTGCCATTGTCTGGCCTTCTTGACTGTTCCATGCCTCATCTGACTGATATTTTTGTATTCTTCTTTTCTTTCATTATTTTTCTGTAACACCTTATGTTATAGAAGATGTAGTCACTAATATCATTTGGTAAGAATGAATGCAACACCCACACACCTTATTGTTTGCAATACTTTATCCTCTGTATTGGTTCCATTGCTCATCAAAGTGTTGTTTTTTTTACAGAATATGCTCGTCCAACTCCTCCACCTAAGTCTGGCTTTCATCGCTACCAGTTTATGTTGTTCCAGCAGCCAGCCGGCGCATTGCTGTCACTCACGGAAGAAGAAAGCTCTTCTCTCGGTAAAGATTCCACCAACTCACACCTCGTGTCGACACAATGTACCTCTTTTTGCCAACGATTTGTTGTGCTTATTATTGATAGCGAACATGTCAATCAATGTTGATCCTTAAGTTCGGATAACCCCAATGCCAAAATTTAGAAAACCAAGGCATGAAAAATGTTTGCCTTAAATACACCAACAAGTTTATTCAAGGGTTTTTCTTAAATTTCTTTTAATTTTAGTATTTTTTAAATTGCGATTGTTCCATTTTTTTCGGGGCCATCTGTCATTAGGATACACAGCTCCACTGTCAAACGCTCTTGTGCATTTACTCAAAGTAGTGGAAGCTAATAAGGCAAATAGTAATGAGGTTATCGAGTCAGAGGATCGCAGTGCAGATGACTGCAGGGTCAGACGAGGAATTTGCTGCACCCACGCAAACCTGCGAGAGGCTTACCACCTCTCGTTAACCTCCTACCAAACTCCAACACCCTCAGCACCGCCATTCCAGTACGTATGTAAACAATACGAATGGTCTTTTTACCCATTATATAAAGCACACATTGATGCCCTGCGTGCGCTAAATGAGACATTGCAAGTACCGGCGCTTGAGAAAGTGCTGCAAATTAGAAGACAAATCGGCGACGTTGGTATTGTCCACATTGTCATATCTGATAGTTATCCATTCTAAATGTATGAGAGAAGTTATGAAAGGGAAGACAATTACCATCATTTGTTAAATGGAAAAAAGGTAGTATGGCTGAAACACAATGATGGATTAAACACTGCTGTTAGCACATCTTTTGCACATCTACCATGGGCAAAAAGCAAACAAGACAATATTATTTTTCTTGAGCGTGAGTTTTTCTTTTCTTTTCTTCTTTTTCTTTTTTATGGAGGGGGGGGGGGGAAAGATGAATACGCCACGGGCGGTAGATTGAGCTCACAGGAGGTGTGTCCCCCTGTCTGCTCTGCTAAGAGTCACATCCAGGGGGGTCCAAGGGGAGACCGTGCCGGGTTCTAGACTGGCGAGCACCCGGGCCGTACGCCCTACGCAGGGCCCTGCAGTCGTCGCCGTTTGAAGTCTCTGACAGCTGGTTGTCAAGAGAACCATCACGGCGCATTAGGCTGACATGTGCTTGATGTTGAGCCACAGAAAAGACGACAGCAAAAACAACAATGGTAGAAATTTTTTTGGGGGGGGGGGGGGGGGGGGGTGTATTTTTTTTAGGAGGAAAACTCAGGGAAGATGGAGATGAGTGTCTACCATATTCTGTTGATGCCCTGTGTCAAAACTAGTTGTTACAGACACTTGAATAGCAGCCTACTATCTAGACTACTAAACTATCTGTCGTTGGGTACTCTGAAAGGTGCTTTTACATCCAATTTATTATCATCATTAGATATATTATTGAAAATATTGGACCATACTTTGTGCTGTGCAAAATGGAGCAGAGACTTGAACACACAGGTTTTAATGTTTCCACCAACCAGCAGTACTTGTGATGATAAAAGGCTCCCTTTAACGGGATCCACCCTTCCTTGTTCCGCCTTACGACTCAACTCTCTCCTCCCTTCTCCACCATACTTCATCCAGCCAAACGGAAATGAAATCACACAATATAATTACAAAAATTCATAATCAAATTGCATTTTATAGTCAAACACATGAGGCAGAGGGAAAATACTGCAAGCTCCCACAACGGTGGCGATGTAAAGAAGAGAAGCTGGTTATGAATGAACCCGCTGTCAGACATTTAATGAGTCAGAAAAACCAAAGTGTGTGTGCGTTTGTTTTAGGGGGGGGATTTTTTTCCCCCGCCGGTGTACCTGCTGCATCCCACGTGGCCTTCCTTGGGCCACGAGGAGGATGTCCCTGCACAGACCAGCGGAACAGAGGGAATCCTGCGTGTGTGTGTGGGTGTGTGTGTCCCGCCGCCACCTCCCCCATTAAGTATGTTCACTTAATAGACTCAGCCGTCCCTCCATGTGGCATGACACAGAGGGCATCCTTCATCCACTGGGACGTTAATTGATGTGATTTGCGGCAGGAACGCATTTAGCTGTGGGTGGGAGGCTTCCTAATGATCGCTTTCCACTTCCACCGGCGCAGTCCTTGACTCAATTTTATCCCAAATTTGTCGTCTTTCTTTTTTTTTCTTCCTTTTTTCTTTTCATCTTCTTCTTTGACCATCACTGGAGTCATAACGGACTGAGCAGCGAATGGCGGAGTGGCAGCAGGGGCTCGCCGCAAGGAAGCCACGGGTCGGGGTCTGCAGGGTCCTACTCCTCCTCCTGCGGTGGAGTTCTCCACTGTGGGTCAGGGGAATCAACGGGGACAGCTGGTTGCTGCACCAGGACACCAGGACCCCTGATCTTGGCACAGGGCACAGGGCGGGGGTGGGGTGGCAGAGGGCTGTGATCACAGGGAATCCCCCACCGCAGTCCCCCATCCCCACTCCCTCTGGCTGTGCCCCCCCCTGGCTGTGTGTGGGGGGTGGCTGGGAGCAGGAAGCAGGCCATCGGTGACACTTGGCAGCCACTTGGCCCGATGTCCATGTGACCTGATACTGCTCAGTTGTCCCCTCCTGAGGCCAGTGTGCCACAGTAGGGGAAGAGTGCAGCGGAATGAACTGCCCAAGGATATTACCTATTCTCCAGGCAGGGGATTTTGATTCCACCTGCTAATTCTCCCACTGATGTTTGCTGCGTTTAACAGCACCGCTCATACAAAGGAATGAAACAACAGTTGCTAATTGCCTACGAGCCCACAAGTATGTATTTAAAAGAGGTGCACTACAAGGTGAACGCGTATTTAAAAAGTAACCGCGTTTACTACGGCACTGCGTACGTCCGCCGCAGTCGATTCCATTGTGTTCCCATGGAGTGGCTGAGAGGCCCACTCCAGCGCCGGGATGCGGCTGCCGGATGGTGGTGCGCGCTCCCCTCACCCCGGCTCCTAGCGCTCCCACTGCCAGCTCAGCACACTCCACAGTAATTGAAGTCATTTGCAATGTTGCTGTGTGGTAATGGGCAGATCCATGTCTCCCACCCACCCACCGTCTCTGCCATTAATCAGAGCTGTGTAGAGTCAAGAGCCAGGATCTGGATGCTACAGCAGGCCTGAGCCACAGCCAGGAACCGGTTGCCTTTAAGCGATACATGGACGGTCGACTTGCTTTTTTATTATTTTTTTGTAGCCATGTATGTTGTTGTTTTTTACGTTCCCTTGCTCCACTCCACTGGTCATGCGTTGGACATTTTTATTTATATATTTATATACGTATATTTGTTTTATTCTTCAACTTTGGCAACTATCAACTGCAGCTAATTGTATTGCTTGTTCTCGACGAAAATAAAATACATATCAAGTAAATGGTGACCTTTCCGTATCAAATCATCAGCATGTCTGACATGCTATAAGGTAAAAGGACTAGGTGAAAAAACAACCACTACAACAACATAGGCTGTAACCAAGGTCGACCAAAAAAAGCCATTTTGAAACAGAAGATGGTTGTAGTGGTGAATACAGAGCCTGATCGCTCCAACCTGTTGGCTCAAGCTGCCCTGGCAACAGATCCCTCAATCCCCTATTGGCTCTAGACAGCTGGCCTGAACGCCTCGCTCAAACCTCATTTTGGAGGCCGTCAACAATCCTTCAAGTTTAATATGGACACCAGCTATAGTGGCTCAGGTCTGTGTCACCACAGGGCAGCCCCGGCAGTCTCTCTGTCTCCTAGACGGGACAGGAGGAGGAGACTGAGGGGGTGGGCGGAGGTCTTTGCACTGTGGCCCCCCAGGCCCTGTGCTATCTGTGATTTCCATTAGAAGGCAGATTGTACAGCGGCAAAACACGCCTCTGCCATAAAAAGGGACAATAACCTATTTTAGGTTCATTCTTTAAGTCTTACCAGCCCTGCCCTGGATAATGGAACTTACTGTCATCACGTTGCCTCATTTTAGACTGTGTCCAAGGGGGCGGGATTTTTTTATTTTATTTTTATGTATAAAGCGCTTTCCATTCAAGAAATCTCAAAGTGCTATACAGGGCTAGACCAAACAATGCAAGTAGAGCTAAAACAATATTAGTTGTATCTATGTGAAACCGGCTGTATTATTCTCCATTAGAGCGTTGGTGGGCCTGTTGAATGAGTCGCGTATCGCATGCCAAGCGGGGCAGGAAGTTTGTTGCACATAGATCCACAACTATCCTCCACGTCCACATGTGGTGGAAGTTCACTCTTCCATCACATGAACTTCTTTTCCCTGTGTTCAATTTAAAGTTTGCTGTTTCCCTGCCCTGCCCCTGTAGTCGTCCACCCACACCCTGGCCTCTCTCTCTCTCTCTCTCTCTCTCTCTCTCTCTCTCTCTCTCTCGGAGCAGGTAGGGGCGAGTTGAGGAGCTATTACCCCCCATCCCCCAGTGCACCCCCAGTGCACCCCCCCCCCCCCCCCCCCACCCCCAGTGCCACAAAGCTAGAGAGGTCACAGGGGGTCATACCCTATCATAAAGCAGGGCCATTTAAGACTGTTGCCCCAAAATTGCTTATTGGACATCTTTTTTTCCCCCAGGCTGCCCTCATTCACAGAGTTTGACCTGACAATATTCAGCCACTCATCTGCTCATCTTCCAGTTACTATTCATCATCTTCCCCCAGCTAAGCTCAGAACCTGGCATGACCCCGTGACCCGATGGCTCAGCGGCTGAAGGTGCTGTTGGGAGTCTTCTGGGGGTCAGTCACAGGATAGTTTATACAGGGGATCACCTGCTACCGGGTGACCATAGTGGTCACATCTTTCCCATTTCCGTTCACTCAGTGATGATTTTGAGAATCATAAAAAAAACATTAGGACATGGTGATATAGTGCATATTTATCGGGCACTTGGAAAAATGACATTCAAAATCGAAAGATTCAACCCTCAGGTATATATCGCAGGTGGCTAGGTCTCCTCGATGCAGCGGGGGTCTCCCCTGATGTGTGACCCAGCCCCAGAGCGGGCCTTCTAAGCAGCTGCAGCGAGAGGTCAATGGGAACAGTGGTCTTCTTGGGCTACGGTCAGGCCGGACCCCTTCACCGCGGAGCCGGTCCCTCTGCACACTTGGAGTGTTTCAATTCCTGACTCTCATTACAAAAAGATAAATTTTCTACACTGTCCTCTAGCAGCTGTTGATGTACTTATTCTGTGCAAGGAAATAGCAAATTATTTAGGAAGGAAAAAAACGTTCTCCATATTCTTTTTCTCTTTCCGACTAATAGTGAAGTATTGTCTTTTCCAAAAAGACATTGCGAAGTCTCACATACATATCTCTATCAACACATACACACAATTTTATCAGTATCTGCTAAAGTTTACGATATTTGGGCAAAATGTTTTTTTTGGTTTGTTTTGGAATGCTAATGTGTTTAGTTGTTTTTCTGTGTGTGTGTGTGTGTGTGTGTGTGAATGCGTGTGTGTGAATGCGTGTGTGTGAATGCATGTGTGTTTACGCGTGTTGAGTGCGGTGGGGGGTTGGGGAGCGGGAGAGTTACTGCAGGGAATAGGGGCGATTGTCAAATCCATGAAGTGATATTGTCATACCAGCCGGACGGCCGTCTGGTGTTTATTTAAAAGGGGAGGGATAGAGGGAGAGAGAGGGAGAGAAAAAACGAGTCCAGGCGATTGAATCATATCTTCTTGCCAATACGTCCTTGCGTTCCCACCTCCATCATTACAGCAACATGTTTTATTTTCAGCAATGCTGTTCCCTGTGACTCATGTCCATGCACCACGTGCCGCTCCGCAAGGCCCCCTGGTCCTCACAACATGGACCAAATGGTCATTAGAAATGCAGTCCTTGATACACGGGCATTTTTAATGACCATTTGTACTTTTTTTCTGCAAACAAACGTGTTTTTCCGATGGTGTGTAAGATAATACAGAAATACAGGTTTCTGGATCGTTCTTCTTTGACAAGAAATCGACAACACCTTGTTAACAGTTATTTTTTCTGAACACGTTTCCCCTCTAAAATATGCAAAAACTAAAACTGTGTGTGTGTGTGTGTGTGTGTGTGTGTGTGTGTTCACCCAGGTAACTGGGACCTATGGATGTTCATCAGTAGGTTTGACCTAGAACTGGTGGCTGCAGCGCAGTTCCTGACCCAGAACTACAAGGACTGAAGCAGTAATGTCTCGTTGTACTTTTCTTGCTAATTATGGATCATGCTTTTACTTGTTGTATCTTGTCAATGTAGTATCCATAGCTCAGTGAAGATTAAATATACAACATTTTGAGAATGCTATATAAATAATAGATATTTAACATGAATGTGTTGCTGATTGAACTGTACTTATTCTCATATCCTTTTCTCAGAATGGTTCTCTGGTCTTAAAAAACAAATCAATAAAGATATGGGTTTAATTTTAGCTCTTGTCACATACCATAGTTATTTGGGAAATAGATTTGACCACATCGGGGATTTCTTATTAGTTTCCGAACAGGGCCAGAGGAAAGAGAGAAGGGGGTAGCTGATATCACAGCTCTGTGTGGAAAGAGTACTTTTAAATCAAGGGAGGAAACGCGTCAGGGCCCCAAAAAAAAAAAAAAAAAAAAGGAAGTAGGAGGTGAAACCAAAACCACAACACAGCCGGAAGCCACAGTGGAACTTGAACCAAAATACTCCTCAGGGGTGACGAGAAGGAACACGATGTTGGGGAATCGGGTTATCCGATTTCCACTGACCGAGATTCTGAGTGACATTGCGATGTCAGAGTGAGAGTTTAATTTATGTTTTTTTTTTTTTTTTTAATAAAGCACCGCTCTGTATTAACACATACGCCAAGGGTGCGCCAAGGGTGTCCTTGAATGTAACTTTGGGACGATGAACCTGTTTTGAACTGGTAAGCGTTGCGTATGGGGGTCCACCTTGCCGGTCTGTAGAGGATGCTACGGATAAACTTTTCAACCCGGTTGACTAGGAGGTACACTTTCCAGGCTTCCGTGGATCTTTGTAGAGGGTGGGTCAGAGGACCCCCCCCATGAGGAATATTGGTTTCAAACCAGCACCTCTCCTCTGGGAGGGGTTTGTATCAATACCCCAGATGTCTGGAAAAAGGCTGGATTTACATGAGGAACTTTGATGTTCTGATGATCAATCTTTTGTTGGTGGTTTCATTGACCCCAATTTGGTGTCTCATTGCTCGACTCGGCTGGAGTAGGTAAAGGAGTTTTTTGTTCCTTTGGTGGTTAAGCCAGCCTCGGTAAACCTCTAGGCGCCCTCTCTGTGAACTCTGGGAGATCATTGATCAAATTGTCCCGCATTTGCTTTGTTTGCCTCACCGACTTAGCAGTCAAAGCAGCCTGCTCCACAGTCAAAACAACCAAAACACCATATACAAGTACACAGATAGATATAGTCAGATAATCAAGATATACTTGGATTATCATTCCCTTTGAACACGTCGCATGTGTTCATCAGTGGTAAAAAGTATCTCTTCTGGCATTCATTTATCTATATCGTTTGACTTAGGAAATTAGATTTTGTAACAATTGGCGCGTTGCAGCATAATTCAACAACATAACACTAGGCGTACAGCAGGGTGAATGAGAATCTATCCATCCAAAACCACCTACTTGAATTCATCACACATATGGATTGCCAAGTTCTGTGGTTCGCCTCTCTGTTCCTCTCTTCTTTTCCTATATATCTTGGAGATATTGCTATTCAAACAGCTGTGCCTTAACTTTGTTTTTATTCTGATCCAATTATCGGGAGAGTTAAGATATTAAGAGACATTATAGACACAACCGTAGTTAAACAGTCTTCAGTGTATTGCATTCTCTGGGAGAAAAGAAATCCCTTGCATCCCTATACGGTAAAGGCATTTAATAAAAACCTTAATTTATTCAAACTAACATTAATTAGAAGAAATGTGTATAATCAATTCAATTGCCTAGCAGCATCAGGTGATCTAATATGCATGAGAACTAAAGTCTCAATTGTGTATTTTTCTTGCTGTTTCTCATAACGTTTAAAAGATCTTTATCCCCCTATTTTTGATTTGTGACATCTATCAAATGCATGTCAACAATATGGTCCACCATACAGCGTGCATTGATTTACCGTAACCTTTGACCTCAACATACTGTCCTAGCATCATAACTTTAAACACATTCAGGCTGTGGCAGTAGACCCTGCCACACGCCACCTAAGTGGCTTTGCTGGGCTCCTCTGACACACAGGTAGGCTAGATGTTGTATACCAGTTTGTTGGAGAGTTGGCAAGATGTTACAGCTAGAGCAGGTGTTGAATGCTGACATGTCAGTGCTCTCTCCTTGAGTGTGTGTGGTGATAGCTGATTTAACCTGCGCGTCTCTATTACTTTCATGCACCACAGGTGTGCAGCCTCAGCCCAGCCCCAGAGTCCAATCAGACTGACTCGGGCCAGGTGTGCTTAAACCTGCTATCAACCACACACACAAAGGGTTATTAGTTCAAGTTTGATTTGTCACATACAAAGTCATGCTTGTACAACTAGCAGGGAAACAGAGTATATTATGGGCATGTGAGCATGATGGGGGACGATGTGAAGGAGGACGATGTGCCCCCCGCACATCGTCCTTCAGGCCTGGTCCTCATTCAGGAACCGCCGGGAGAAGAGGCGGGACTTGTTCAGATGACTGGAGTCCTAAATGATATATTGATTGTTTAATTAGGTTGATCAACAAAGATAAGTGTAACATTGCTCATTTTAAAGCTATTTCCTTCAACGAGGGAATATAGCCTTGTGTGTCTTATGTATTACATTTAACAAAAATCACGTCAAAGTTTTTTCAAATTCCTAATGTTTAATGGGGATCTTTTCATATTATGCAACATTATCCAAAAAAACACCTTGAAGCTTGGAATAAGCTGGCGGCTTGAAAAATGAACTGTCAGGCCTCTGTATTTCCCCTTATTATGCTGACATGAGTGAGATGTCTGTCTCCAGTATACAGCACACCGTCCATGGAATCCCAGTATGCAAAGGAGGCCGACGGGCCGCTTCCATTGGAGGACGAGCACAGCTTACAGTCGAGGAAATAGGCCTGCAACAGATAGCACCTTCCACATGGAGATGGCTGACTTTCCATTCACAGCAACATTCCAGTGTTTTGCGTATATGACCGTGCGTGCCGTGAGTAAGTCACAGGAAAACCCATGGCTGGTGTCACTGGGGATACCACTAAATCAGCAGCAGCTTTTATCCTTACAAGTGAGGTGGGGAACAATCAAAGCCTACGATCGAAATTGTTGCCACAAAAAAAAGTATTACTATCATATAGGATGTTGAAATGATGTCTAGATTCTGTTACGCACAGTGCTAAAGGTCTATGATTCCCCTCCATACTACTACACCCAGAGTAAAGTATGATGTAGATCCCTGACCTGGCCGGGGGGAAGAAAAGTAGACCATTAGTCCAATCAGTGATATGGCGGTCAGGGCTTGTGGGAAACAACTGGCCTTATAACGACATCGTCATGTTGTAACAAAGGTGCCTTCTGGATCAAATAGTGCCGTTGGAACGCTGAATGCGAGGGAATAAGGGATAAAGTTAAAGAGTTGGGGGAATGGGGGTTGGCCCGCAACCAACTCTGCACTGCTTGGTCTGACTCAAGTACAGGCTTTTTGAAGGCTTGCTGAACAGCACAGCCATTCATCTTGGCGGAGTTGAGGATTGGGAAGACACCCCAAGAGAATGCCGTGATCTGTCTGCCATTAATGGTATCCATTACAAATAAACACACATATGCAGGCTGTCTGTTCAGAGGAGACGCACACAGGATCCCTGCCTGCTCTGTTTGTATAAGCCCCCTTAAACACTGAGGATGAATCAGACTTATTCTCCCACTCACTTTTTCAGTTTTGCTTCATTAGGATTTTCTTCATTTCTTCATTTCTTATGATTAAAGCCTTGCCATTACTTGTCGAAAGAGGCCCATATTTAGAATTTTTTTTATGATTACATACTATAATGGATAATAATAATTAGGATTTTTACCTCTTTTTTCAAAACTTTCAAAAATATCTATAATGTGAAAACAAACTTGAAAAAAATAAAGGTAGCCCAATAAACTAGAAGGCCTATAGATATTTACAGATCACCAACAATAGGCTGCATACAAAGTCACATTTAGGACAAAGGAATGGGTTCCACTATGACGAGAAAGTGATGAAAGTGTTAAAAACAATTCCTGACATGCATTATAGCAGGTTTCTGGTAAAACGATAGGCTGTGGAGATGTCTTCGGGTTTCGATATAATCCACTATCAGTCTAACCGGAACTCAACCAAATACAGAGTGTATGGGCGGCGCCGGATCACTGCCTTATTTGGAGTTTCCACTTCAGCGGCTATTTGGCACTTGAAGTAGGGATTTAAAATCCGTTTGCAATATTTACAAACGATTAACTCTGTCAATTATAGTCTTTACTGTTATTGTTACTGAATGACGGGATTTTATATTTCCCCAAACTTCTGCAAGTCTGCCACAACTCTGTGCACAACCGTTAACGTAACACATTGTGCTACGTCCTGCATTAAAGACAAAATAACGATAATTATTATTATTGATGCGGGGCCTTTACGGGGAAGTACAGAACTCAGAAAGAGCTAGACGTTCATTTCAAAAGACAATGTGATATATGATAG
Organism: Merluccius polli; assembly: GCA_030340625.1. Taxonomy (NCBI): domain Eukaryota; kingdom Metazoa; phylum Chordata; class Actinopteri; order Gadiformes; family Merlucciidae; genus Merluccius; species Merluccius polli. The sequence continues at coordinate 242,677 of JAOPHQ010001138.1, read as the reverse complement.
ATACAACGGTGATCTCTCTTTTAGTCTGCTAATGCTGGAAAAATACGCACGGCCTATACAGAGGAAAACCAAACGATAGGCCTATAGCTAGAGTCCCGTTTGAAATTCAAGCTTTAAAAATCTCAAAATCTCTCCAAAGTGTGAAGACATGGCCACATCCTGGCCCTATACCATCACTATCTGTGACAGCGCGCGGTGTTTCAAGGTTTCTCTCCAGGCTGCCTGAAGGTCCCAGTGGAAGACACACAGGCCCGTATCAACAGTGGTCGTATTGATTATGCCCAATATACGCACTGGAAACCACAGTCTAACAATATCAGCCCTACTTCCCCTTGTTGTATCTCTCTCTCTCTCTCTGTTGTTTGGCTTCACTCAGCCGGCTCGCAAACTGTTCCTGCGCTACTTTCCACGGGCTGACGCGCTGCGGACGGACTGCCTCCCGCGCAGCCTATCCATATATGGTCATCTACGTCACGCAGCCAGCCCACTATTTAACACGGGCAACCTGGAGTCCCCACGTCTCTGTCCAATAGCGCAAGTAGAGCGGCTCTTGTGCAACCACGCCGCATCACTTATTTACCCGCTAGTCTCTTTTTTTTCTCACTCCCCGCACAAGCAGAACCAACACCACCACCAGGTTTTTTCTCCATTGTCATTAGATGAACCATAACTTGTACGTGGCCCACAACACAGCAGCAGCTCCAGGAGATAGGGGTTGTTGCGGGGACTTGGATACTCACCGCGGGACTCCCCGCTGTGTCTCTTCTATGTCTGGTCCCCAGACCCGCGCTCCGATCCGAGAGAAGAGCCGCTGTGACCACTAGGATACCTGCGCCTCCTCCTCCTCCTCCACCTCCTCATCACCTCACCTCATGTCCGGCTGAATTGAACTGCTATGACAGGTAAACTAGCGGACAAGCTCCCTCTTACCATGAGCAGTCTAATAAACACCATCCCCGACAGCCTGTACCCAGAAGAGGACATCCCGACCTCCATGAACATTTTCACAAGTACGGATTCTATAAACCATTATTCGCAGATGAACACAGGTAAGAAGCTCACCTATTATTATTAATGTTTGTTTGTTTCTTATGTTCAAAGTGTCTAAACTATACTGTGTTTCAATGTCCGCGTCTGAGCGCTCAGCCGCAACAGTTGTGTGTGTGTGTGTGTGTGTGTGTGTGTGTGTGTGTGTGTGTGTGTGTGTGTGTGTGTGTGTGTGTGTGTGTGTGTGTGTGTGTGTGTGTGTGTGTGTGTGTGTGTGTGTGTGTGTGTGGGCACCTGTTTGCGCCTGGGTCTCCTCGCTGGGTTTTGGACAGAAACGTTATGTTATTATCCTCCAGTGACCAACAACTGATGATACACATCAAAAGTGTCGTTTTTTTTTGTCTAAACCCAAATATATCAGAAAAGTTCAATTGTGGAAATCTGTACGGATCAACAATTAGTCACATGTTATGTTATGTTATGGTGTTTTATTTGCGTCAATGATATTCGTCACTGCGTAAACTAAACTATATGGCGAGAATTAAAAGTCATTCTTTAGGCCTGCTTGGAAATGTCCCGACTTTAATGAAACTGTTACGCAATTGGCCTGTTAGTGGTAAGAGAGTCATTGAGAAGTTTTAAGGGGTTAACACAGAAAAGAAAAGAAATAACAGAAGAAGAAGAAGAAGAAGAAGAAGAAGAAGAAGAAGAAGAAGAAGAAGAAGAAGAAGAAGAAGAAGAAGAAGGAGGAGGAGGAGGAGGAGGAAAAAAACAACCATAAACCCCTTGTCTGTATGAAGATCAGATAAATGATGCCACTAGTGAACATGTCCTGCTTACTGCCCATATCCTGAGACAGTGTTTGAACCAGCGGCTCCTCAGTCCCCCCATGTGTCCCCATGTGTAACCATGTGTGAGGCGGGTCTGCGGCCGCCGAGCCTCAGCGGCGGTCCCGCAGGCCCACTCCTCCGGGCCCACGACCTCTGGGCTGCCGTGAGGCGAGCCTCAGTGTAAAAGTGAATTATTATTATTATTATTATCAGGAGGATAATAAGGCGATACGGCGGCCATGTCACCCTCTCGGGGTGGCGGTGAAGTCCAGTCTGATGCTGGTCCTGTCCCCCAGTGAGGTGCGGGTCAGTGAGGTGCGGGTCAGTGAGGTGTCAGTGAGGTGCGGGTCAGTAAGGTGCGGGTCAGTGAGGTGCGGGTCAGTAAGGTGCGGGTCAGTGAGGTGCGGGTCAGTAAGGTGCGGGTCAGTGAGGTGTCAGTGAGGTGCGGGTCAGTGAGGTGTCAGTGAGGTGCGGGTCAGTAAGGTGCGGGTCAGTGAGGTGCGGGTCAGTGAGTTGCGGTCAGTGAGGTGCGGGTCAGTGAGGTGCGGGTCAGTGAGGTGCGGGTCAGTGAGGTGCGGGTCAGTGAGGTGCGGGTCAGTGAGTTGCGGTCAGTGAGGTGCGGGTCAGTGAGGTGCGGGTCAGTGAGGTGCGGGTCAGTAAGGTGCGGGTCAGTGAGGTGTCAGTGAGGTGCGGGTCAGTGAGTTGCGGTCAGTGAGGTGCGGGTCAGTGCACACCTGTGTATGTTGATGGGTTAATGGAAGCGGCCGTGATGGCTGAGCTGTATGGAGACACGTTTAATGCGCACGTTATTCATACATTGCGCTCACGTTTAAAAAACGTTGTGCTTGTGCTTAATACCCGTCAGGTGGTTTAATGTTTTCTGTAAAACCTTGCTCATAATATATAGCTGACTTAAATATTACTTTTGGAAATGAAATATTCGGCACAATAGGCCTATAGTGTGGAGCTGAACACACTCGGCGTTTTAAACAGGGAACAGAAGAAGGCAGCGTCTGAAAATATGGAGAAAAAAAGATGACTGATATTAGTCACATCGTTAAATATATGCACTTCATATTTTTCATCAGATCAGTTTAATTAGGCCTATTAGGCAAGTGCTGTTGTAAATAGCCTAAATATTGTTGAATTAACAAGCTGGTTAAGGTATTGCTGTCTTGTTAGAAAATACGGATTGCAGTTTCATTTCAATGTCTCATCATTCAAGTTATTACGTGGAGTTTTAACATTATATTATAGAAAGTATATTATTATCTTTTATTCACATATTTAAAATAAGTAAAGCCTAAATGGGTGATAAAAGTCACCCATATAAATAGCCTACATATTTGTAGCTGCTGTTTCATAATGAAAAGCAAGCAAAATAATCACAAAACACGCAGTATAATCACAAATAAATCACGCAGATGTTTTAGGTTGTATTTCCAATGCAGTCTAGCCTCAAATAATCCAAACAATTTGTAATTATTTTTTTTTTTAGGTTAAATTGAATTGAATTATTTTCAAACTTTGCAATTCTCGTTTGGATTTTCCTAGACTATTGTCAAATGGTCTCTAAAACAGTAAACCAAGACAAACAAAAATATGCAGATGGTATCCGGGAGGGTAGAGGTATGTCATCTATTGATTGATATGATTTCCAATATGAAAAACATATCTTACAATGTACTCTTAACTGCATTATTCCCCATACTGCTGAGCGTGGTAGCAGTGGCTTTTGCCTCATAATCCTCTGCTGTAAAGGAATCAGATCCTGCCATTCAGTTTGGCTGTCCTCCCCTGGGACACAATGACTGGATCAAGGGGGTGTTTAGGTCTTGATTCATGAGCTTGTGGGATCTAAGAGAGAGAGAGAGAGAGAGCAACAGAGAGAGAGAGAGAGAGAGAGCAAGAGAGAGAGAGAGAGAGAGAAGCATGTGACAGAGGCAGCAGTTAGTTAACTTACAGTATACAAGTCTGACAGCACTTACTGTTGGACTACTTTTATTTTTCGTCTTCTTTTAGCACACACTCGTAGAGATATGCACAGAGCTGAGAGCTGACTCTGGGACTAACAGGGGACTTTCACTGAGATCAAGCAAGTTCATGTTTTCTATAGATTATTGCAATTAATTTATTTACTTTTTCCAAGCAAGTTCTGCATTAATCGAGTTTTTGCAGCTATCACTGCTTCTATCTAAATGAGTATGTAAGTGGTCTTAACCATCTTTTTCTTGTGTTTTTTTCACTGTTCACACAGATAATATCATGGATCTGGGCATGGGGAGCGAGAAAGGAAATGCAGAGATCCAGTACGGCTCGAGCTTCCAGTCCAACCGCGGTGGGCAGACCGTCACCTACCTGGGGAAGTTTGCCTTCGACACACCTCCATCGGGGGGCATTGGCGGCTCGGGGTGGTGCTCTGACAATAACATCATCAGCCTGGTCAGCGCGGGCATCCTGGGTGTCTCCCCGTCGCCGGGCAGCGCCACCACACAGACGTCGTCCTCGGCGGCCAACATGGGTGGCCAGGCGTCAGACATGGAGCAGGTGTACGGCCCGCCGCTGCCCACCTACCCCACCTGCAGCGACCTGTACCAGGAGCAGGTCTCCTTCCACCACAGCCCCGCCACCAGCACGGCCCTGGCCTACCCCGGCAACGAGTACCACTCTGCCTCCAAGCCCTCCATGGATGGCAGCCTGTTCTCCATGATCCCTGACTACAACTTGTTCCACCACCAGGGCGACGTCGGCGTGATGGAGCACAAGCCCTTCCAGACCATGGACCCCATACGGGTCAACCCTCCGCCCATCACGCCCCTGGAGACCATCCGGGCGTTCAAGGACAAGCAGCAGATTCATCCCGGCTTCATGGGCGGCCAGCAGCACGCTCCCCAGCACCACGGGCCCCCGCAGACCCTCACCCTCAAACCCATCCGGCCGCGGAAGTACCCCAACCGGCCCAGCAAGACGCCAGTGCATGAGCGACCGCACGCCTGCCCGGCGGAGAACTGCGACCGGCGCTTCTCGCGCTCCGACGAGCTGACGCGTCACCTCCGCATCCACACAGGCCACAAGCCCTTCCAGTGCCGGATATGCATGCGTTCCTTCAGCCGCAGCGACCACCTGACCACACACATCCGCACGCACACGGGCGAGAAACCGTTCTCATGCGAGTTCTGTGGACGCAAGTTTGCCAGGAGCGATGAGCGCAAGAGACACGCAAAGGTTCACCTGAAACAGAAGGACAAGAAGCAGGCCGACAAGGGCAGCGGGGCGGCAGGCAGCCATAGTTCTCCCCCCAGCTCCTGTGGCAGTGGGGGGCCCAGCAGTGGGAACATCATGACCGTTACTACCTGTGCGTAGGCTGGACCCTTATCTTGACCTTTTTTCAAAGAGACATATGCGGAGAAAGGGATCCAGTTCACCATGAGATGAATAAATGATTTGTTCTTATCTTTATGACCCTCTGATGGTTTCTTGTTTTCCTTCTGTTCTGAGATGGATTTCCTGAGTTGAAGTAGGTGGGGATTTTTTTGTTTGTTGGTGCTGAATGCTTCCCTCCTCAAGCAATCCTACAGCCACCATAGCACAGGTGTCCGCACACATTGGCACTGGGCGCATTCTGCCTCAAAGGTCACCACATATCTGTAAGTTTTGATATTTTACGATTTTCAAAGTCGAAGGGAGGCCAAAGTCCCACATCGTGGTTGAAATACAGACAAATATTATGAGCTTAAAAAAAGGGTGAGTTTCCTGGTGTGTGTGTGTGTGTGTGTGTATGTGTGTGTGTGTGTGTGTGTGTTAATTTTATTGGCTGGTTTGAAAGTACATTTTGTTATATTTGTGTACTATTGTTAGTGGCACTTGACTGTCTTTGTTGTTTTGTGTAGTATTTTTTTATATTTGAATGTTATTTCTTTCAAATGAATGTGCCAAATGCATTGTGATAATACAGCCAACCGCGTTCTCATAATTGTGCCTGACATTTGCCAAACATAATAGAGATATCAATTTGCACCATGTTGTCTAAGAGGAAAAATTTAGTCAAATAATTATCTGCACAATTCTAGTTAGATTTAGACAGAGGTGTAATAGATTATAATTATTTGGAGGATGGACATATGTGTTGTCATGTTAACCTTAACTACAAAGCAAGCACACCTGCGTTAATCACTTCTGTTGCCAATACTGGTATTTCCATTCGCAAAAAGCATACTTTCTTTTGTTGTTTTTTGAGGTTATGTTGACTTTTATATTTTATATGGTGGCTTAAGTGGTGGTGCCAGATTATCACACAACTGCACCTATTTTGTTACGTTTTAGATGTCTTCATGTGTTTTTCAGTTGAGCAATATTAAAGGCACAAAATATTCAGGACATATACCATTCATTCTTTAAATACTGAGAGCTCACAAGAGAAAAGCCGGAAATACTGAAATATCTGTCAATTTATGAAAATAAAGATAAAAAAGAGCAAAAGCATTTGATAAATTAACCATTTTGTCTGTGCTTTACATTTCTGGGCAAGACACCAAGTCTCAAACCACTTAATTTCAGTCACCAACACTTGCACACAGTGGGAGAGGTTTTGAAAGCTAAATTCAGTTTTTTTTACAATATGGATAGATTGGGTTGTATACTAAGGGGTTGCTATTTTTGTACAGTATACACATGGATGCAGGTAACCGTCAGAACTTTTGTACTCATACTGTCAAATGCACCAAAACTGAGTATTAAATGGTGCATTGATGTGCATGCCTACATGCATACTATGTATATACACATGTCTGCATTAACAAATAATTTTCAATTGACTGAATGCTTTTGCAAAAAAAAAATCTGTCTTAGACCTTCTAGTAATGTGTTATAATGCAGAATACATTGTGCTCATGTGTCATTGCAGCATTGGGACAGTGCCAAATAAGGTGTGTTATCTTCCGTTTAAGAAAATAATAATATAATTTGTACCTTCTGTTCAATTCAATGTAGTGAGTGGTTTGAGAAAGCACTAATGTGTTCTCTGAATAAACAGAAAACGTTTTTCAGCATCTTGTGTATTTCCATTTGGGTTGGAGTCTGTTTTTTCATTAACTGATCTACCCCAACTTATTTTCAAAACAAAGACTCCAAATGATGTGCATTCATTCACATTCACAAAGCAGTAATATTAAACCATTGGACTTCTACATCATATATTGTATGATATAGATATCAAAGTCAAATGCCAGTTATATGTATAAATACATATAGCTGTATAAATAATATAGGTCCGTCTTCATTTATATACATAAGATTAGATACATTAGGTCATTTTATTATGACTGTCTTTTTGTACTCTAATTTGAGATAGCTTTAGCTTTAATTACATTTAATCATATACTGAAAGATATTTAGAAATAATACAGACAATAATTCATATCAATGACCACATGGCATGGATATTTAATAGTGTGTATTGTTGCCATTGATTAGACACTGAGGCTTTAGTGCACTAATTCTATAAAATGCCTTATTTTCTCATTCGAGAGACATTCCTCTCTCCGTCTTGCCAAAATCGATACTTATTTGTGCGTGGACTGTGTGTTTTCCTTTTCTTCTGTATGTCAGCTCTTTGTAAGGTTCAAAATTGTTTGCCAGATTTGAGACAAAGAAACTGTAGATGCATTGTTATGCTATCGTGCACTAGAGAACATATAGTTTCCTGTTCAGTTTACATGGCAGTCAAACAAACAGATGATGTCCATCAACAGATGCAAAGGCCAAAAGAGTGGCTCTGCAGAGGACCATTCTTCTGAAGCGTTTTATTCTGAAACGACTCCCCCTTCTCCCATCCCAAACACTTTGCAGTGCTGCACTGCCTGGCACATGTCCACTTATTTATATTATTTGCCCACAATTAGTCTGGCCTCAGACGGTCAGTGTTTCTCAGTTGGTTGACCGTGGGTAAATGCAGACCTCCTTGCACCTTTGGAGATAGTTGAAACGTTCACATATCTAATTCACATGCAATTGTGAATTTATTTTGTATAACGGGAGGAAAAAATAATATTGTTCTCACCACAGAGAAAAAAAATAAGCGACCTGTGCCTATGTGATACATATTGTGATGAAAAACAATTAGGCCTACTACAAATGTTACAGGTAATTAAACATTATTTCATTAAAACATTGCCCATCCTTGCTTAATTATGTAGGCTATTATGTACTAGCTGTTATTTTTTTTGACCGATAAACGTATACATCTATCATAATTATATAACAATATTGCAGTAGCCATATTCTCTAATATCTATGATGTAAGGTCAATAGGTGATAGGTGATATTAAATATTAGAATACAGCATTTAAGATCATGGCATTTTAAATAGATTATAGTTGTACCCTCATGTACACTTATTAGGTTAAAGCAGTGTGTTTCTGTGTATTAGGTAGCTGCAGAGCACAGTCAAAGCCTTTGCAAAGCCCCTGGTCACAAAATACTACTCTTTGTCACTTCCGGTTTGTCACAGTGTTTTCCATTCCGTGATGTAATGAAAATGCCAATTCTGTCGCCACCGCACCACCACAAATCCTCCTCCAATCAGTTGGTTACGTAACAACAATGGCCAAATTCTCAAAAGATAATGTGTTGAGGAATAAACTACGAATACAATAGACAACATATTTTCAATAACCATAAAAGCGGGCCCCTTTTAAAAGCATTCTTTCTACCTCATAGTATCTGTTTTTGCGTCATTTTGTCCATATCTAGGTAACGAGGCCAAATGCTGTTTAGCAGAACTAGGGCCCCATTCTTGTCCTTTGCTTCAACGTTGGATCCAATCCAACATTTTTCCGCCATCTTTGTGCCAATTTGGATTGCAGGGTTGGATGATCAAGAACAAAATACACTCACAACTCACTTGTCCTTGCACAGAAACAGCAAATAATAAATATGATCTCACTCAGCTCACAGCTGAGACACACCATAGGTTGGTCTTTAGGCAATTGAAGTTAATAAGTCTTTAAAGCAATTAAAGAGTAATTGTAAATCAGTTTAGATACATTACTATCTCTTGTGTTGACTATGATGGCATCAGAGACTGTTCAGTAGTCTAATACTATGTGTGGTCCGTTTCCATTGAATGCAGTAGCTATATTCTCATATTTGCATGTGCACGGTAATTGTACAAACGTCCACACTTTGAGTTTATTAAGGTTGTAATTGTTTCATTGTGCATGAAAAAGCCACATTGTTTGAAATACAATTTTTAAAATACCTTTACAATGTATTGGGGGTACACACTGTTCTGTTGTCTTAAACTGCTGTGAATGTCTCTTGCCTATTTTATGTTGGGTGTTTTTTTCTATGCCTTATAATAAGGTACTTTTGCTCAGTGAATATTGTAATAAACATAACTTGGTCATTGTGACATGGAGATGTGCTCTCCTTTACGTGACACTGGTTTGACACGTTTGTTGTACTGACTCTGTTTTGTTATTTCTGTGTAAATAAAGAAGACGCAAACATTATGACCCTTAACTAGAACGATAACGCATCATATATAGTTATTAATAATAATAATTATTATAATAATGATATATTTATTCTGACCTTTTATTTTGCACCTATGCTCCTGACAGGACGACTTCCTTTAAGGAACCTGAGCTTCCGACTTCCTGTTCTTTAACTGTTGATAAGCGACATGGGATGAAGTCCACCGAAGAAATTAAAACTATTCAATGAAACTGGATTAAAAACATACAGACACAATGAGCTGGTATGTATATTTGATATACTGTTAGTTACGTGTTTGCCTAGCGGATACTTCTGAACACAGACAGCATAAACACCCAGATCGCCATTGTTTATGTGAACCAGATGGCTTGACTCGGGCTCAGACTACTTCCTGACGCGAGACGGTTTACAGCCACGACAACATGGCTAAAGTTGGTCCACATTAATAAACCAAGCGCCTGCGAGTCGTTTCAGTTACAAATGTAGTTACATTGTATTTGGTGAAATGATGGGAAGATGTACGTTTACAAACATGGTGACCGACCGACGGGCTGCCGCGGATCATTGAAGTGCCTCCTATACGTTATGCATCGGCTTATAGTGTTTACTGTTTACCTCTCCGGAGTGTTTCAGTAGCGGTGGTCCACAACAATAAGGGATGTTGTGGTTCCGTGTCGCTAGCTTACATCTATGCTAAGGACGGCTACTGGCATTTTTGACATATTACATTACAAGCAGAGACATATTATAGACAGCATTGTTGTCGTGAGGATGAATGTAGTTTAAAAAGCTAGGCTAGGTATGGGTTGTTTTACTCTCTGCACTTACATGCATATGGTTTCCATAGGCTACTAATACTTGTAAAGGCTATGATCATAAACTTTGTTGAACATCAATAAGCCTATACCCTTTTTTGTGTTGCTTTTTACGCCTGACTGTGCTGTTCAGGTGGTTATCTTGTATTTTGAGTTTCAATGATTTCCAGTTGCCAGTGAACCCTGTCAAATGAAGGAGTTAGCCTAACCCAAAAGGTATAGCTGTTCAAATCCTTGGTTTCATAGTTTATACTCTCAGTGCTGTGGCCCCCAAATTGCAAAACATATTACAAAATATAAACTAATTAAACACTTTGCGCAATTAGCACAGCACAAATATATTAACACAAAACAGAATGAAACACATTAATACACATTAACACAATAATATGTATCAGAAGAACACAACACATAACAGTAATACAAAATATAGACCCAACACATGAAAAACAAACACAACCGAGAAGCAAAACTACAAACAGGACACATGGACAACTCTAACCAGAAGGGGATTGGTCAAGATCTGTGGTCGCCACTTGGATGTCAATGAGGACCAAAACGTCATGTCGTACAGCAGAGAGATATTGCAAGCTTGGAGGAAATAATGACAAGTGGATTTGATCTTGCAAATGATCTCTCTGCTGATATCACTAGTATGAGGTCACTTCTGTCTCTCCCGTGTCAAATATCCTTAGATGCATTGCTTGCCATGCAAATGCCATGATTTGATGCAGAGGTTCAAAAACAAATGGTGTCTTTAACACAGCATTAGTTTGGTAGCCATCAAAGTTCAGGTCCATATGAACTGTCAGTGATGTTAATATCTCTGTTTTGGCAAACCATTGTTTACTCCTGAACTCCATCCAACAGCATCCATGATTTACTCACTGGCTTTCAACAAATTATGCACCAAGGCTGCCCCCTAATAGTTGACCAACCTTTAGTCGATCGGCAGTCTTAGTCGACTAAGTTTTCATTAGTCGCGCAAAAAGTAATAGATTAAGAAATACCCAAAAACTCTAATCCAATACATGATCCAAAGCACAACAAGTACTCGTGTACTCGTTTTGTAGGCACTTTTTTTAGTCTGCGTTGGTGATGATGTAAACCAAAAATCACCTGTATACAGTATGTGTGTTATGTTCACACTGGAGCTCCACTGGCCAAGCAGATTTTTACCTGTTTTTACTGTTGTAGAGCTAACAGGTTACACTTCTAAACAGTGATTTTAATGTTTTATCTATTGGGAACATTTTAAAACGTGATTCATTGTGTTTTAGTTAGGCTATTGTTTAGGGCATGGTACTTTATAATTCGCCTATTGTGTAGAAATATTGACCAAACGATAGCTCTATAGAGAGGAGTGTTGCTGCTCGACCGTCTCCTCTGTGGGTACACCTGGGCAGGTATACACCTGGGCAGGTATACACCGCTAGACACACAGGACTAATACTGGTGATCGCGTCTTTAGTTCCCCGTGTCTGACCGCTGTAATTCGGAGCTTGAATATCTGTTGAATATCTATTATCTTTAAAAAACACTTTTGTATTTTTTAAGACAAGACGATAATCGCACATCCCTAGTAACTACACCTGTGAAGGTGAACGCTCCCGGACACCGCTATTAACATAAACCGCTCCCCCGAAGGAGCGCCAGACATCCACACGCACCGGACACGAAAATACTTTTTTTTTTTTCCATTTGCTTGTTTTGACAACCGTCAAGCTCTATTGCAATTGCTTGCTTTTAAATTAAGTTGTGTGCAGTTTCCCTTCGCTTCGTGCGTGTGCTTTTAAAAGGCTGATTATTACGGTATTGTATTATCTGTAAAGTAGCACAAGGTTAACAGTGTTTCTTTTATAGCACTCTCGCCCTGGAACTCAAACCATTTTCTGATGGCCCAAAAAATACATTGAAATAATTACATTAAAGGTTCTGTAGACAACTTTTTTGCTTTAACATATCAATATGAAGTAAATGTTGATTGCACAGTGTAATGGTTACAGAATAATGACAACATCGGCGTTTAGATTGGTTCCCTTAGCTTCCCTATAAGCCTCGCTTTCACTATGCAGCTCTGTCTGCCACCGGGTACGACCTCCCGGGAAAAATTAAGGCTCAATTTACGGCACAAAGATAGCGGTAGCTATCCCCATTAGCTATCCCCAGTAGTAGAAATGGCGGACGGTGGAGTAACCAAAGTGAAGCCAATCCGATGACACTACTTATATCTGTGTACGCTACGTTTTAGTTGCATTAAGTATACTACCTGAATAAACCTCATGTCGCGACTCGCCAGGCGATCCAGTCAGGCTACCAACCCAGTTCGCTTTTCTCAACACATACTAAATAATTTAGTATGTGTATCTGCTTTGATGTCTCCATTATAGACTAAATGAATGAATAAACTCACGGTTTTCCTCCTAATGTTTTCTTCTACTCCCCCCTCCACCGCGACGCCAACCCCTGCTGCCGATACTTGTTTGTGCGAAGCAATACTCAAACTATGGTATTACTGCCATGCACATCATTACAATAGCTTTTGCCTGTTCCCAAATAAAAAGATGACAATTTCACTTTACCCTTTCTCAGTGAACATGCTTCTATCTTTATTATTTCCAAAGTTTTGATCGTTTCTTTCGAGGAGATTTCCAAACAAATGCGCGTCTTGTGTTGTTTGTGGTCGCTAGGCTCTGAGGAAACGGAAAGTGATTCAGTTTGTCTTTGCGACAGCGGCGCAAAAATAATACCACTTTGAAACGCTAGGGTGGGAAAAGTTGTCTACAGCCCCTTTAAAAGTGCAACGATTAGTCGACTATCGGCTTGAAATGGCGACTAAGAGTCGACTAAGAAAATCTTTAGTCGCGGGCAGCCCTATTATGCACAGATATGTTACAAAACCATACCTGGATGTGTGCATCTGCCATTACTAATAACATATGCCTTTTTATCACATGTAAATTCTGCATCAAACTGCCAATTATAATTTGCTGCTTCTTGTGGAAAGACAATTCAAATGCTATTTTTTGATGGGAACTTGGTTGTCTGATATCCCTACACCGCATCACATCGCAAATAGTTATTTGCAGGAAGAGGCAATGGAGCCCATGGGAAATGTCTTGTTTATTCTGGAAAATAACCTACTATGTTTCCACAACTCCTTGGAGAATCTTTGAGTGCTCGTTTAAACAAGTTACCTTTTAGGTAAAGTTGCTTTGCTTTTAGTTTTGGGCTAATCTATGCTCATATGTTTTTAGATTAAATATTCAAAACAATATAGCCCTAGTCCCAATGAACACAACCTTTTCCCATCCCAACACTTGGTCACTCACTCAGTCTCGGAAGCATTTCAATTATATTAAGCTCAATAATTTCCATTCACTTTCAATTGTTGAATGAACTTTTCGGAAAGCTATTTTGTGAAGGGTTAACTTTTTACACAAACTGTTAGGGTTAGGGTTAGGGTTAGGGTTTTTTGTTTTCATCATAAAGAAATTAGATTATTCTTTTTTTTTCTAACGACACATTTTCACATTAAGTCTCGGATTATGCAGTGATTATCAAGTAAAATAAGTAATATGAAGTTGAACTTGATTGGGGGTTTAATGTGATTTTCAATGAAGAATCGATTTTTTTTAAATCGAAAAACGAATAGTGAGATTCCCAAAGATTCCCACCCCTAATGCACAGTGTCAAAGTCAGGAAGTGACATTGGTCGATGGTCGTCCCAAGACGACGTCACCCGGTTCATTGTAACTGCAACACAAGCCAAAGCCAGAAAGCAATGCTTCCACCAGAACGCATGTCCAATCACAAGGTCAAAAGTGGGGTGCAAGACCAGTGAAAAGAACCCTTTATGGACTGTGCTGACTGGTGCATTCCAGTTGGGCCTGCACATTTGCCTCTATGGCGTCAGAGGTTTGACTCTGGGTCATCGTCAGAACAATTCCACTTCCTAGCCTCTTCAACCGAGCCTCTGTACTCCATGAAATATGCTAGTTTAGATGATGCATTATTCCCCCTCCAATGACATACACATTTGCAGTTTTTGTAGAGGGCCATTGGTTCTTTCAGTTGACGCATAATTTGCTCAGAAGACTGTTGCGTCTTTGTTCGTGCCTACGTGCGGACTGGACGGCAGCGACAACGGTGACGTGTATACTGTTGGGCTAAAGCAATGATCGGATATCTTTGTTTTGGTGAGGCCTAGCCCATGATGCAACAACTGTTACTGTGTCAGAAGAAACACTCCTTTCTACATTTTCAGTTATTCAAAATGAATAATGAAAATATGCTTTAACAGCATATTTGTAAAACAATAATATGCTTAATTATTATGTAATTGCCAATATCTAATAGTTTATAACTAATAGTCTATGACTCTCTGAAACATTTGTGTGCTACACTCTTGACAATTACAGTTTTTGTTCTATTATGGAAATAACAGGTTATCCCTTGTTCAAATTGAATATTGTAGGATAGTGTATGCCCAAGGTCCTCAGGCTACCTGCCTACCGTCTTTGAGGAAAATACCTAACCCCTACCTGCTCTTTAATGACATTTATCTGACTTCACTGTATGTAGCTTTGGATATGTCAAATGACTAATTGGTAAATAGATTTTATTATGCTTTGGTATGTGTGCGTTAGGATTTTTAGTGCATTAAGGTTTGTGGTACTGTGTGGCTTGTATGATACTGTTTATGTTTGTATATATTGCAATTTATTAGGTACAATGTAATTTGGAGTTACATTAAGTTAACTTGGTCCTTCACAAAACACTAGTTAATTTGAAATGGGCGATGTGGGGTGTTGTGATTGTTCTCCAATAGGGGTAGGTTCATGGATGGTGAGGTTAAAACTGGGTGAATTATTGTGGCCTGCATTATGGCCAGAGTTCCTGTTATGCTGCATTGTCTGGCATTCGTCCTTTACTTTCATCTCCATTTTCCATAGGCTTTTTGTTTTTAAAGATCTGATGAAAAGAAAATCGTATACTCACTGCTTTGTTCTAATAAAATACATCAGTTCCTAAATGTGTTAGCCTAAATATACCTGCAATTTAAGAATATGTATTTTATTCGATATCAAACTACCGTAAAACAGTCAATCTATATAACAACAATATCAATATTAATGATAACCTGCCTCCCCTCCCCCCATGTCAGGGTCATACATTTCATTTATTTTTACCTACTATGGTAGTATGCATCACCTCTCCAATTGCTAATTTGAGCTCAACCGTATGAATTTGTTCGATATTATTGATTTTTCTTTTTCTCTTTCCACAATTACAGACTTAAGTATTCAGCTGTCTCATGGCCAGGCCTACATTTCCATATGAGATATGTGATCCAGGTTCACAGCACTAGACTTACCAACCCATATGTGACTGCTGCTGCAGAAATAGTCTTGTCTGTGTGAAGAATCATCAGAAATGATTCTCACAGGGAACACTCTCTCTCTGTCTGTCTGTCTGTCTGTCTGTCTGTCTGTCTGTCTGTCTGTCTGTCTGTCTGTCTCTCTCTCTCTCTCTCTCTCTCTTCGCTCTCTCTCTCTCTCTCTCTCTCTTTCGCTCTCTCTTTCTCTCTCTCTCTGTCTCTCTCTCTCTGTCTCTCTGTCTGTCTGTCTCTTTCTCTCTCACACATTCAGTAGTCTATATTTGCCCAAACCAGTATTCTCAGTTGCAATTTTGATGATTTGTCTTCATACGGCCTTTACAGATGAGGCTACCACCACAAACCATCATTGTTTACCTATCTTTTCTAACGTTTTGTCTTTTTAAAAACTAAAATATTTGAAAGATGCCCTTACCTGTTGAGTTCAAGGGGAAGATGCTGGGATAAGCTTTCAAATATTAAACAAAAATTAGCCTCTTTAAGTTGCTGCAAACAGTTAGTATCGCACAAGCCAGTTCTGTCTGTTGAGATGAGTCATCCAAGAGGGGAACCGAAATATGATCAATTTCAGTGGGTGAATATTTACTGTTGGAGTTGAGTGTTGAGTAACTGAAAAGTCGGCCCCGGGCAGTGTTTGGGTTAAATTGTGAGGCCTACATTCGGTTTTTATTTGGCAATCGTTTGTCAATCCAAACCCTCGTGTAGAACCAAGTGAGACTGAAGAGATTTGTATGCTTTGTTAGATCACGGCAGCTATCGTAAAGCCCCCCCCCCACACACACACACACAGTGGAAGTAGGTTTTGTACTTATTTATTTTTTATTTCTTTCCCAGATGAAGCCTGTTGCTTACACACAGCCACGTTGAGCTTTGTGATTGAGCTGTCATCAAAAGATGGCCTCCCCACACATGGGGTTGTGTTCTGTGGGTTGTGTGGCAAGCCTCTCCATCTTTCTTTCTCTCACTCACTCACACCCTCTCCTTTCCATCTCATTAGTGTACACACCTCAGCTTTGACGCAGCTGCTGCCTCACCCCACCTGTCAACGGCATCCGTCCGTCATGTACCTTTAGATTTCAGGCTATTAGTGTCACATCAACGACAAACCTACAGCCACACGAGGCGACGTGTATTTTTCCCGCTCGCGCGTCGACCCTCAACCCCCCCCCCCTCCCAGATGCACAACTTTATTAAAGTGGGAAGTATGTTTTATTTTTTCAAAGATTCTGTTCTCATTTCTCAATAAAACCAGGGCTTGGGTGTTTTCATGTGGTTCCAATTTCAAAAGTACAAAATACAGAAAAGTTGTATTTTTTAATTTCCTAAAGGCACACAATCCTTGTGTCCTGTTAGGAGGTGTTTATCTTCTTGAATGCGTTAAAATAATATTTTCCCAGCTTGATTTTCCCCCGACTGACAATCGTAGTGCTGAAATATCAAACAGTTGATGTCACAACCAGTGAGACAGGGTTTCTGAATAGACCCCCCCTCCCCTTCCTATATTCTATATTATGTATAGGATGTGGCTCTTTTGTTTGCTTGGTGGCAGGTAGTCGGACAGGAAACCACAAGGAGCAGAGGGGACAGCCACTTCTAATTAGTGATATCCTCCTGCAATGGGAGCCAGATGTGCCCAGTGATGACAGGAACTTAATGTACACGGCTCTGGTCACACACTCTGGAGGGGCCGGGATTAACAGCTTTAGATTGTCACCGGGAACCTGTTCAATCAGGCTGTATAGCTGTCGCCTATCATGGCACTCATGTCAATCACACACAGCCTTAAGATGATTTAGACATAAGCCTTTTAAGGATGACCAAATAAAACCCAAATATTTTTCTTAAAATGTCCCTTGCATCTATTTTTTCAGGATTCCATTCAAGATTGGACAGCCCAAGAAGCAGATCGTCTCAAAAACCGTAAGTTACCTGGCTTTAATTTTAAGGTGCATCCATGTTCCCATGTTGTAATTAATCTATCACAATAAAATGTTGCAGTTTCTGAGAATTTGGTTATAGTTGTATGTGTGTTCATTTGACGGCACTAAACTGAGCTGTAGCCCTTAAGTCATGTCATCAGTGGTCTTTAGAAGACCACTAGACCTCAGACTCACAGATTACCCATTTGCCCAGACCATGAGAGGGGGCAGGGGTGTTTACCTTGGCATGACAGTGCGTGGGTCTTTTTTCCTCTCTGGAGAAAAACCACTTCCAGTGTAATGGCTCTCTAGCCCGGTAGCCACCCTGCTTCCTGTGCCATCCAAGCCCATATCATGGGAGGGAGGGGGACAGAGCCGGGCCAGAACATGACCCACCAATGACAAAGTGCCTCCATGCTTCCTTCGTCGTTTTGACCCAAACTGTTTGAATCCGAAAGCCCACAAAACCACAGGAGAGGAAGCCATGCTACCTCCCTTTACCAGTGTTTATCAGGTCTCAGAGACAGGGCTGGCCGAGTACAGTCATTATCGTTTTAGCGCACATGCTGTGATTAGACACTCATTTGAAGTTGAGATGTATAAATGAACACACATGTTAAATAATGACACCGGTGACAAGTTACCATAATATTTTATAAATGCGTTCCTTTCCCCCCCCCCCCCCCCCCCCCCATCCTTCCAGGTTGAAAGAGACTTTGAGCGTGAATATGAAAAACTACAAAAGTAAGTTTACCATAATACATTACCACATTACCACTATTTTTAGGATAATTAGGCTCGACAAATACAAATTTTAATAGGAGGGAAACAGATTTGCTCTGATTTCGGTATGCTTACTTAGAATTAGCTTAAAACTAATTTAGTAGATTTTGTGGCTGTACTTGGGTTATTTGAATCCATGAAAATAAGCACATTTTAAGTTTTACAGCCCGAGGTACTGTGATGAAATTAAGCCTATTTTGGTCAAAAACATCAAAATTAAGAAACCTAAACGGGGAACTTTGCAGATATTATTTTGAACTTTCAATTAATATTTATCTTGATATTGACTGTTTTACACCACTTTTTATTTGTTCTTGTTGACACTATTTGGAACACCTAAGCACTGCTAAACTATGATCAAATCATGTCAGTCTGAGCCAAATGGGCATTTTCATGCATTTCCCTGTTGGTATTTATTTTATAAAAATGGCGGTGATGTTGGGTTTCAAGGAAGCAAAAATAAACGCATGATCAAGGTATGAGTAATCAAGAAGCGTAGTGAGCCTCATCATTCCTATGAAACAAAGAGGGGGTGTTTGGTGTGAAATCCTTGTGACACAATCCTAACTGAATCTGTGGACTTCCCCGCTATGTGAGGTGGGAGAGGGCCCCCGAGGGCCTCGCAGATTTCAGTGGGAGTGCTGTTTGGCTCTCTGTTGACTAGGAGGGCCCTTTATCAGAGAGGTGTGGTGCCAATGGACCTGATAAATGAGTCAGAGGTGCGGGCTTGTACAGGCATCTTGCTTCTCCACCCTCAACAACCATCAAAACAGATGTTAGCTCATGCGATAACATATCTATTCCTATAAGCTCACTTTGGCATTGCGTATCCTCTTGTTCGGTCACAGGCGTGTTTCGAATTGGGGTGCAATGAGTAGGCCTAGTCGTCAAGCAAATCATAAACGATTACAAAAATATTGTAATCGAAAATCGATTTGTAGTCATTTTTCCAACATCTTACAAATACATTATATATTATGTTGATATGCATTTTGTAAGGTTTTGGAGCAGGATATATCATTAAATAGTCTTAAGTCATGCATTGTTGTTGAGAGGCTGTATAAAATAGGTTTTTTCGTCAACGCTTAGTAGCTGGCTGGGTAGGCGGAGTTCCCCATGCGTTTGACAAGTTTTACAATGATAAACACTTGCCAGGAATGTCCCGACATCAAACTGAAAGTATTGCAGCTGTTTTTTTTGTTAGAAAGCTATTCAACAGCTATTCACTCTCTGAATTAGCGATGTGACGCGGTAAACTAACCTAAGTATGAGTCACAGTGTGTCTAGCGGCGTCTCCCTGCTCAGGTGTATACCTGCCCAGGAGATGGGCAGATATATGGGTTTCCAAGCGAAACCATTGGGCAGCAGCACTCGCTACTTTGTATGCCCTGCCCTAAACAATAGCCTAACTAAAACGCAATTCAAGTGGATACGTCGTGTTCCAAAATTTCCCCAATGGATATTACATTAAAATCGCTGTAAAACTTTATCCTGCTAGCTCTACAACAGTAAAAAGCAGGTCAAAAACTGCGTGACTGGCTGAGCTCCGGTGTGGGTGTAAAGCACATGGACTGTATAAAATACGGATTAAAACTGACTTGACGTGTAAATTAGTGGAAACTATTGCAGACATTTAATATACCTGCAGCTTACAAAAAACAGGTACTAGAGTAATTCCTGAGATTTGGACTGTGTAGTCGATTAACATTTTTGAGCATTTCTTGCATCCCTAGTTGCAAGAGCTATCTGGTCTATTTTGGACCCCGGCTCAAGCAAACAGACAAGCCATGTCTTTTTCTTTTTTGTCAAAAAGAGATGGATGCTTCACACGCAGCGGGGCATGTTCCTTGTTGCTGCCAAAAGAAACCATTTGTTAAAGACTATCTGCGCACAGAGAATAAAGGCAGACATTAATACTTTCCTTTTGCTAACCTAATTAATTCAAAGGCAATCATTCTGTAAGAATGATATGTTTTGACATTATTTTATTTAGCTTAACCCTCTCCTCAATCGCTGTGGAATCATATCATCCTAGACTATCTATATTACCATTTAGAATTTGGCTTGCCCATTTTTGCCATGCTTTTGTAAGCAGCTTATTGATCATAACCTGTACTTTATTGTTTTTTGTCAGATAAGGGATGTGCTGATGCGCGTTTTGAGTAGCATACTGTCCTCTCAGCTCTCAGATTCTCAGCTTTGGTCCAAATACCTGATAGCAACATTATGATCTAATGTGTAGCACTCCACTGGACCAATACAATTATTTATTTAAATTGTATTTATTTATTTTTATCTTGTGTCAAGTAACAGGTAGATTGACGTGCATACAAACATGCACTGTATGGATTTGTTGGTACTCGATACATAGTTCCACCTGTTTATTTGTTTTAACAACGCAATCAAACAATGAAGGTGTCTTCAACATCAGTGCTCCCTCTCACGGTAAATCCCAGGATTGTTACGTGCTCTATGTGATGGCAAGTACCACAAAGAAAGAGTACTCTGTATCGGTACTTGGATAGAAATGAAAAGTGTTGGCGCATCCCTCATAACTTGCTGACGAATGGCTTAATGGAGTATTTTGTCTTAAGTGCTCACCTGATGAGCGCGGGCCGATCGGCTGAGCATCTGGTGTGCTAGCAGCTCACATGCTGCACACATCAAACTCTGTTCTGCACTGAAGCGCAGAGCAGCTGTTGGAGCCGGTTGCTCTATTAGCACTTTTTTGGAAACGGACCCCCAACCTCACCTGGTAGTAAAGACCCTCCCATTCCGTCAGCACGTCCCATTTAGCTGGTGAGATGTAGGCTTGAATGAACTTTATATGAATGAGGATCCTGTTCAAAGATCAATGTTTCTAAGATTCTCATTTGACGCGTCAGTAAAAATTGTTAATGGTGAGATGACGGAGGGTGTTGAACACACAAAACAAAGTGGAGGAAGGGGGTGTCTGGGTGGGGTCTTTCACCGTGCGCCTCATGGAGGGGGCTGGATCAGGATGCTCCATTAATTCAATCATTTCAGTAATGATCTACAATTCACATTTACCATTTGAAACGTTCTGCAAAGCAAATGTGTGCCATGTCTTTGCGTTTTGTGGCCATGCCACTTGTTTAAACTAGAAATGCCATCGTTGCTCCACTACAATCTTTAGATGATACAAAGCGGTATTTGAAGATTAAAATTAACCCCCCCCCCCTCCCTTCCACGTCTTACCCCAAGAAATTATGTGACAGTGGTCCTGGGGGTCTCTAAACAGCCCCTCGTTTGCTTTAATTGATGTAATGAACAGCACACATTTCAGTCTGTGTTGTCTGGTAATTGCCATTTTTAACGACCATCACTGGGATGTGTGCAGAGGGATGATTGAACACATTAATTTTAAAATGTAGTTGACACGAACCAGAAAGCTTCTCTGTGTGTTCTTAATCAGCTAAACTAGGCCGTCATGTAGTACAAGGCATTGTATGCGGAATCCTGTGTGTGTGTGTGTGTGTGTGTGTGTGTGTGTGTGTGTGTGTGTGTGTGTGTGCGTGTGTGCGTGTGTGCGTGCGTGCGTGCGTGCGTGCGTGCGTGCGTGCGTGCGTGCGTGCGTGCGTGCGTGCGTGCGTGTGTTAGTTAACCACCATGTACCACAGCTTGACTAAATAACACCCTGTCGTCCGCCAGGCTCGAGGATCAGACGAAGAAACTTCACAAGGACATGAAGAAAAGCACCGAGGCTGATATAGGTGTGTTTCCCCAACCGTCTCTATTGCTTCATCTCACGGTGGGCCATTGATCTCCACTTGTTACCTGCGAATGACAGCATACATCCTGGCAGAGATCTGTTTTAAGTCCCTCCTTTTTTAAAGTTTCTGCCGTAGGGATTTGAGCGCAATACAATACCTTTATTTTTTGGGGGGAGGGGGTGTTGAGTTATTATTTGCTGAAGATGGCACATTTATTTTTATTGTGTATGTTCATGATGCTAATGTTTGTGTTCCTGTTTTTCTTCTTTATCCTTTGGTGGAAGAAATCTGTATGTAAAGGAAAACAGAAACCAAATATTGCCACTGTTATGGAGGCTGTATGGGGGTGGGAAGGGGATCCATGGTTGAGATGAAGAGAGGAGGGGGGGCATTCTTTATTTCCTCTCCTCCTTTGTGCGGTGGAATATGGATGTGTGCCTCATCAAAGTATCCGAGCTGTCAGGGCTCTCATTAGAGCTAATGGAGCCCATCTGGTAGACGGGTCCCCTCTCTCCGCCAATCAGACGGGGCCGTGGCGACGACGACGCTGCTGCATGCTGCACACACGCAGCCCTCCGCATCTCACCCAGCCAGGGGTTGCCATGCACTGGCCTCTATTAAACCCACCGACCAACCAGGCTCTGCATGGTGGCAATGTGTTTTTAAAAACTGGGTTTTTAAAATGAGTCCAAGCGGTGGAATCGACAGCCGTCGAGAATTTGCTTAATTGACCGTGAGCACTGAGCACCTTTGTTCTTTTTTCTTCTTCTTGTACACCCCCGCCCCACCCAATGATATCGGTGTAATGGGCACATTTGGCTTACCTTTTTTTTCTTTTTTCTTTTTTTTTTTTTTTTAATATGGCCAATATTTTCCACTGGCCATGTCAGACGAGGTCATAATAAGCGATTTGTTGCTCGTCATGCGGACAGACATGCAGACACCCCACCTCTGCGTGATTGATCGGTTGAAAATGGGCCTCTGGAGAATCCCCCGGGAGTGTGAATGAGACCACATGCTAAGCAGAGTCCCACTGGGAATACTCCCCCACCACCACCCACCCCCTCACTACACACACACCCTTCCCTTCCCTCTCAACTCCCTTCTCCTTAACACAGTCCATTCATTTCAACGGGGACGCTATAATCTGATGTCTAAGACAAAGTGGCATGAGTGTAGATGAACAGTAATTGGTGTTGTCAGTGTAAAAACATTTGCACAGATTCCCTGTGCTCTGGTGAATATTCATCACCGCCGCCAGACCCGCCACCCCCTGAATTCCTGCAAGAGATCCAGGACTCTTTTTCTTTTTTTTTAACCCCAGTTTTCTTTCTTTTTCTTTGCAACAAAAGCGGTCTTGGCCCCACCCTCCTGCATCCTGTTTTGAAATACTGCTAAGTGCTAATCTTCACCATATAAAAGACCGCTTGTCAACTTGAATGATAACGCGGCCATGAATCTATGTTTTTGAGTATTGCCGACATGAAACAATGAAATGCGACAATGCTTTTCTCTCACTTTCATCGTCTGTCTTGTGATCAGCAAACAGATGTACCTCCAGTTGCCTAGACTCTCATTTTTGTAAAAAAAAAAAAAAGAGTTAGAGGCATCATTTTATTCCCTAAAACATTCAATTATTCCTTTCTTTATCTCTCCAGGCTCATCTATGGTTCCTTTGGTTAGGGCTGGGCCATATGCTATCAAGCCACAACTTAGCTTTACCTACCAAGCCTGTTATTTTCATCATCATTTACTTGTATTATAAAACTGGGTATCCCGATACATTAATATCTTTATCTCATGATCATACAGTGCCAGTGAAAAACATGAAAGATTAATGTTATCAATAAATAATCATCTTTAATTGTTGCATGAGATTAAGAAATATCACATTTCAACTAAGGGTAGGACTTGAAATATTACTTTTTTTTACCTCATTGGTAACTAAAAACTGTTAATTATAACACAGTTAATAGCACAAGTAACAACACAGATTTGAAAAAAATTGCTGTCAATAGTAGGGAATGTGTTACCTTTCTAAATATTGTACTGGCCATATGCTACTTGTTCCCCCCCCCCCCCCCCCCCCCCCCCCCTCCCATTTTCCGATCTCTGCCAAGATAACCCTGCGGATGG
Source organism: Merluccius polli (assembly GCA_030340625.1). Taxonomy (NCBI): domain Eukaryota; kingdom Metazoa; phylum Chordata; class Actinopteri; order Gadiformes; family Merlucciidae; genus Merluccius; species Merluccius polli. The sequence continues at coordinate 218,578 of JAOPHQ010001138.1, read as the reverse complement.
CACGTTACCATGGTTTCCTAGTCTTACAATATACATCCCAATGAAATGTATATGATACATGGGTAATGTGTGCGCGTGTGTTTGTGTGTGTGTTGTTTCACAGCCATGTCCAAGGCTGCAGTGAAGATCTCAGCGGATCTGCTGGGCAACCCGCTGTGTGAGCAGGACCAGGCCTTCTTGGAGTCTATGACCGCCCTGGATACTGCCATGAGGCGGATGGACTCCTTCAACCAGGAGAAGGTCAGAGTCCACTATCGCTCTCTCGCTCTCTCGCTCTCTCGCTCTCTCGCTCTCTCGCTCTCTCGCTTTCTCTCTCTCTCTCGATGTGTGAGGTCTCGCTCCATCTACCTTATTTTCTCAGCTCGCTCTTCCCACCGGCATTGCTGAGCAGCCTTGTCTTGTCCACCTGTTCTTTCTTTCTTTTTTTTTGTGGTCCACCTTGAACATCATCTGCAAGGTGATTTTATCCAGAGTACAAGTCCTTTAACATTCAACGTGATTGTTCATTCACCAGATTGATGTTTATTGTGATTCTTTCCCACGTCAATAAAATAATACGATTTCATGGAACTGTATACATACAACGCAATTTTCGTTTTGTGGAAAAAATCTGTTTTTGTGACCAATCACAATCAGGTATCTTCATCATGGTTTTTACCTCGTCACTAATCTCCATGGTCACAAATACATGTTGTAGAAGATGGCGCCAGTACCTTTCTCAAAAATTGCGTTGAACAATCCGGTTCAATATAAAAGCACCTTAAACCAAAAAGAAAACCAAATATTTGAAAATGGGCCAAATACTACTCCTGTCTTTACCAAATACACACTGATAGGCAAATGATACATACTCTAGTGTTTATATTGATAGGTTTCTCTGGTTATCTGAATTCCAGTGAATTTTGGGTATGTATTCATAATACCCATAAGCATGACAATTCCTGTATTATAGTTTCTCAGTGAGCCACATATTGAAGGAGATACTTCTAAACGGAAAGTTACAATCTACAATGGTGCTGCTCAATGTGGTTTAAATCTCTTGCTGATGGCGAAGTCATTCCTGTCATTTTCCTTTATTTTTCTCTTTTTTTTTTACAATTTTTGTTTTTATTTATTTGTGTGTGTCAAACATGTAGAAGACAGTTATTCAAGCGGTTGTTTAAACAACAACCTTTCGTTTGAGCTTTCATAAGAACAGTCTTTCTTTGCCTGGTTGTGCTTCTTGTCAAAGTTTAAAGCAGTAATTTCTTCAAGTGACAAGACAAACCAGAATGTGGTTTGGACAGAGCTTATGGGTGACCGATGGTTGTGTCTCTTCCAAGCATTGGTTTATCTTGGTTGACTGCCCAGGAGAAGACTCCTTTCCATTTTGATTCCGCATTGAGATGGACTGTGAATCAATGTCCTCTCAACGTATTGCCTTTTTGAGTCCTTGATTGTACATTTTAAATCCATGGCTCTTTACCTCACAGTAACTCTTTTAGGCCCCATCATTTAAAACTGGTAATTAAACCATCTCACTCAGAATGTCCCCTCTGAGCACCCTTAACCCCACTGGCTAAACTAATAACCTTCACATCTGTCAGACCTGAGGGGCCAAAGCCCTTTCTGCCTCTCTGGTTGGCCACAAATTGAGCATTCAGTCTCTCTGTCATTCTGTAAGGAAGAACTGTTGGAATTTCTATAATCATTATGGGTTGTTGTTGCTGTTGTTGTTTTTCTACATTGCTGGCGGTCTTCAGTTAAGTTGCAAGAGGTGCTGGTTGTGAGCGGGAGTGGAGGCGTCTGCCGGCTCCACACGGTGTGATTTCTTCTGCACGGTTTTGTGGCTCATTGTTGGACAGTGCCCCAGCCAGACATTTTGGATCTGGGATCCAGTCTTTTTCTGAGTTACGCAGAACGAAACGGTTATCAAGCACTTTGCCGTGTTTGCACTTAACCGACAGATGTTGATTTACGTTGTTGATTTTGGACGACTCAGTTGTACTTGATTTCGGTTACACCTCCCCCCCACCCCCTTCAGTTTGAACCAATACACTTCTTGAATCAGCAATGCTGCTTCACAGGTTGGGGCGGGGCTTAATTGCTCGGGTCTACGAGTGGCGGCAGCGACCTGTAGGTGTCCCTTGTTCAGCCCGCTATCTACAACATCACCTCAGGTCTTCTCGCAGCTCCGCTCAAGTGCGTTGTTGTTGTTCTTTCAGCTCTCCCTTCCAGCTGACTGTTGATTCTTGATGGCACCGACAACAATACCCCACACCGCTCGAAACAACGCAAAACAGAAATGGACCACAAAAAAAAAAGAAGAGAAAAGTCCACCCTTTTGCTCTCCTCGCTGTTGTGCCGCGGGCCGCGCAGAGTGAGAGAAGCAGCGGATGAAACGTGAAGCGATAATGAAGGCAGTAGTGGCCCGGGTCTGCGTGTTTATTTCTGGGGCTTGAGGAGGGCGCGAAACCCCCCCGCCGGCACACTGCTGCCGAAGCCCGAGCCCCGTTGTGGACTAGAGAAGAAGGATGATCCATTTGGAGGGGGGGGGTATCGATTTCCTCTGCGATCTTGTGTGTATTTTTGGGAGGCCTGTGTGCCGGGATGCCCTCTGCCCCGTGACTCACTGATGGAGACTGCTGCTGCTGCTGATGCATGAGCACGGGGCCCCGGGCACTGCGGGCCCTCCGAGGAATAGCGCTTCTACCCCCCCACCTCTGTGTCTCTCTATCTCTCTCTCACACACTCTCGCTCTCTTTCTCTCTCACACACTCTCGCTCTCTTTCTCTCTCACACACTCTTGCTCTCTTTCTCTCTCACACACTCTTGCTCCCTTTTCTCTCACACACTCTCTCTCTCGCACTCTGTCTTTATGTCTCTCCCTCTCTCTTGATCTCACTCTCTCCCTGGGAAGGGGCAAAGGGCAGAGGGCACCAGCGTGCTTAAGCAAATGTGCTGCTGCTCTTCTCCCCGCTCGTTGCATGTGCTCACCTTTGTCGGCACCGGCGCCCGAGTGGGGGGATGTTTGTGTGTGTGTGTGTGTGTGTGTGTGTGTGTGTGTGTGTGTGTGTGTGTGTGTGTGTGTGTGTGTGTGTGTGTGTGTGTGTGTGTGTGTGTGTGTGTGTGTGTGTGTGTGTGTGTGTGTGTGTGTAAAGCAGCGCAAACGTGAATTCCCATGCATTTATTTGTTATCGGTTCTCTTGTTGTTTTTTTTACCATGTATTTTCTTTTTACCCCTCTAACCACAATCAACCATTTTGTACTTGGAATGCTGCCTGTGTAAAGCAGCGTTGGTGTTGTGTTTTCTCATAGACGGAAATGGTTGGTTGTTGTTTTCTTTTTCAGTTTTTAAAAAAATTTTATAGACAGCTGTGATCATGCGTTGGTGCTTTTTCAGTAATGGGCTGCCGCTGTTGGTCCAGTAGCAAGTGAACATATGATTTTGGCTGCAGTCTCTAGCGTTGTCCACAGCCCCGCACTCTAAAGTTGTAGCTGTGCAGTTTCCTTGGCATTCTGTCATGCAGTATTCTGCACACAGCGAGTGGAGAGGAGTCCTGTTGCATCTGCAATGTAAATGTGCGCTGGAAACTTTTATTAAATTGTGCGCCAAGTCGTGTCAATGAGACTCGAGCGCCTCCTGGGCCCCGAGGCCACGAGATGCCATGATGTTCCTTTTACTTCCACTTAACACACACCCCACCTCCCTTGTCAGCTCCAGTGAGCACGGCACGAGAAAAGCATATATAAACTGTTTATTGTTGAAATGTTTGTTTGCAAAGAACTTTCATCTTGTAAGGCAGCCCACCCTCCTCAGGATTTGAAAATCAGCGGGGCCTTGCTTTCATGTCCGTCCCCTGACGTTTCCCCATCCTCTTGTATCTTTCGCTCTCATGAATATTCAGCCTCCTCTCTCCTCGGGGCACGTGTACAATGAAAGAGTCCACGTCACAACCAAAGTTTCCCCCCCCCCTTCCCTTATCCTCCTCTTGTGTGTCTTAAGTGTTTCAAACAGAGGCAATTGTTAGCTCTTTGTGTGGTGGTGGCTTCAAAGAATTTTGACACGCGCAAGCTAGTTTCTCAGGTTTTGCTCAAATGTTCACGTGACAGTCCGTCAAAGCCAATCGAAAGATGTGGGGGAAAAAATGCACATTTTAATCTGTTCATTATGTGGCTTTTTGACTCTTTGTGTTTCCATCTGTAGGTCAACCAGATCCAGAAGACCGTTATTGATCCTCTGAAAAAGTGAGTGCTCCGCCATTTATTTATCTCTTCAGTGTATCGTCCGCAAAGCTTTAATGCTAACGATCTGCTTTGAAGTTATCATCATAGGTACCTTGAGTAATACACCAAGGTCCTGTAACAGAAGTATGGCCCATTGTAAAAAAAAAAGTGAAAGAATAAAGTAAAGAGTGAGCTGGGAAGGCGAGCGGCGCTCCTGCGGTGGCTGGCTGTCTGGAAGAAAGTTTATTTGACTCTCCTTCCGCACACTCGCCCCCATCCCCGCAGCCTGTGAGTGCTATTCCATTCCTGAAGCCTAACCCTCGACCATTTCCTCTAGAACACACACACACACACACACACACACACACACACACACACACACACACACACACACACACACACATAGTAAAAAAAAAGGCGAGGGAGTGGCCAGATGATCCCAGCCGTCTTCCGAAATGCTTGTTAAGGTCCTGCTTCCTCCTGCTCGCTCCTCCCCGGAGGCTGCCTTTAGGACGGGGGTGTGAATGACAGATTTACCATGTACAGTGCTGAGCACACCATGCATCTGTTTGTATTAAGCTTTCCTGCGTACAAGTTGACTTACTGCCTGTTTTTTTCTTCATTTTATTTTTTTGGCTTTTTGTTGTTGACATTTTATAGTTCCACTGAGTGTTGTGAGATTGCTCTGTAACGCTGCTGGAGTAGATGAAAAGTTGTTAGTGTGCTGCTCCCTTTCTTTGCTGGTGTGCTGCGATGGCGGGGCAGTGACAGGGTGGAATGGTTCTCATTTCCTCATCCTGGTGGGCGGCAGGCGGACGTGTGGGCAGGCCCCAGAATATGGCTGAGTGCCCGGGTGGCTGGGCCCTGCTTTGGTGGGAGAGGAGGACTGTCTCAGGACAGTTCATATTCACGCACACACATGCACTCATGTTCACACACACACACACACACACACACACACACACACACACACACACACACACACACACACACACAAATACATGAATACAGACACACACACACCCACATACCCACATGCACAGACACACACACATTGGTTCTGACCAACAGATGGGAAGGGGGGTCACTATCGCAGCAGAATTTTATTATGGGCCACAAAGTTCACATTCACATGATGCTGTAATATGTCAGGCAAGTTTTCTCCACAAGTACATAAGAAGAGGCCACGACAAAGCCATGCCCAACTGTTCTCACCACTTAATTTCTCATTAAAAACAACACGGCGTGGCGAGGCATATCGAGAGTCGTCGTATAGAGAAAGACTCCATCAAAGGGTCCTATATTGTAACGCTTCCATTAGGATGCCATTAGTCTCCTGCTAACAAGCCCTTGTCATTGTTTACCTGCTTTCTCTTTCTCTCTCCGCTGTACCGCCGCTCTGGTGGCATCTCAGAGAGAGAGAGAGAGAGCGAGACCAGTGTTTCTAAAGGACACTAATGTTAATGATTATGGAGCGGCCTCAATAGGTGTGTGTGTGTGTGTGTGTGTGTGTGTGTGTGTGTGCTCTGCTGTTTACACTTTTGGCACTCCTTAACACTCGACGTCGTAATGCGTACCGTAAACAAATGGAAAAGAAAAGCATCAATATTCATTTTTACCTCTCCCCCACCCAACTCCCACCCACTCTCCCTCCACCGTCCCACTGCACTTCCCCCTATGTCCGCCCCCGCTTCCAGACGTAAAAATGTGGTCCACTCAGCGCAGAGGGGGGGTCACTTGATGACATCACTGTTGTGTTTATGTGCGGGGTGGAGTGTGGGCTCAGGGCAGTCGTTGTTATCATGGGCCTACTCACCCTGTTGGTGCTGTGTTGACCTCTGGGGTGAGACAGGAGTCAGGCTGTTTGGAGACCTCTGGCCCTGAACCCTAACACCAGGTGTCTCCCTCTTAATCACAGGAACAAACGGCCCCCTCGCCCACGGGTCCGGTGGCCGCACGCACACCGCCCGGGACATTGAGTTAGACTTCATATCACCGTACACATTAAAATGCCTCTCTCACTAATCACGCAATTCGATTTTTTTTATGTGGGTGTGTATTATGAACCACCTTCCAGTCTTGGTCAGCGTTTCACTTTGTGGGTATTATCAAACTTTTGTTCACCAGCTTACCAGTGATTTGCGTATCGGGTTTCTATCTTATTTTGCTGGAGTCCCTTCACTTTCAGTCAACAGAGATCAGCGCAACAAAACACAAGGCAAGTTGCGGCGGTGCAAACCCTCCTTTTTTTTTTACAGAGACAAAGAGCTGAGGCTCTGCCAGCACATACACACATGCACACACTCACACACAAGTGTTTTCCCTACGTTTTTTTTCCTGTAGAGGTGTGTGTGAGGTGCACTATGTGGATGTGCGTGTGCACGGTGCAGATGTGCCCAGAGTGGTTTGAGTGTGATCACTGATTCCAGTAGGGCTCTGGTGTATTCCAACACAAATGGTCTCATACAATGGAATAACATAACTATGGTATAACAATATAACATAACTATGGTATAACAATATAATATAACATAACAAGAAATAGCATGCGAGTGCACTATGTCTGCGAGCCACATTTCTATGGCATTAGTGATAGCGCAAATATGCAAAAAAGTTTTCAGTCTGGAATTTGTAGCCATCCCACCGTCTGGGTTTCATAATGCTGTTGCTTCTGTTCTAGACAATCACATATGTCGGCTACTTTTAATTATTAAGTCACTTGTTGTGTTACTATTTAGTCTAAAGCCATTCATGAGCTAATGCCACCTTCATTGTATTTATTTTTTAATTGAAAAGCACTATTTTGCTGTCAGTATTTATCCACAATATTTCTCCAATGACAATGTAACAATTGAGAGGGGCACCTATGATATATATGTTTTTAAATAAAACAAATAGCATTTGGGGAGCAACATATTTTTTTGTCTCACACCATTGGTCTTCAATTAGATATTATGGCACACGGGAGGAGACTTTTTCCGTAGAAAAAATAATAATGCTTTCCGCATTTTCTACAGGGTTTGTATTTCTCTCTCATTCAGTTATGCGATAGTGATGGTCGAGTGGTGCGGCCAGACTTGAGGCTTGGCCGCTGGGCTGCTGGTCTGTGGATTGGCAGCTGTTTACAAAATGTTCTTTTTGGTCCAGCTGTTATTTCCATCTTTTCCAACCCAGGCCCTACACCGCACCCCAAACCTGGTCACATGGTCGGTGGCCTTGGCCCTGAACTCTGGCTGTAGCCAGCAGCCACCAACCAGCCGTAGGACCTGGCCAAGCCTAGACCAGACTCCCCACAAACGGGACAAGTAACGGTCAGCCGTCTGGGAGGCAGTGATCCAGCAGAGGCCCTGGGCTTTCCCACGCCAGGCCAGCCATACAGAAAAAACTGAGCAAACTGTAATGATTGGATGTACAGAGCCCCTTTTAAACCACTCCACTGTATGTGCTGATTCACTGTACATGCTAGGCTCTGTGTCTCTCTCTCTCTCTCTCTCTCTCTCCACATACACACACCACAGGAGATGACAGTGAGTAACTAATAAAAAACAATGGCTATTTAACAAGAAATGAATGGACAAAGTAAAACAGTCTCCTTTTATAAACTAGATATCAATATTTGAGTCAGTGTGTGAAATGACGAACCACTTACTCAAATCTACTTTTCCTTTGACCCGGTGCTATGTGTCTACAACTTTCTTTTCTCTAAAGAGCCGTCTGGAAGACGGCTAAAACTGTCGTTTAGCCAACTGAGGTGCATTTCCTCAGTCAGTTTTTATTTTGCGAGGGATCGCATGGCTGCCTCTCTAGTTGCTGCTTGAGTTTACAACGTTGCCGATGGAAAACCAGGAGTCTGACTGAATGCACCACAGCAGGTTGGTTGCACCTAATACAAAGTAAATGCTGCTGCTGAAACAGTTACTGATCCTGATGTTCCAAGTATGCATCATTCCTTGGTTATAGTGTACGCTTTCGTGTGAGCTGAGGGGGAGGATGGCGTGACAATTCAACACATTTGCAGTGCTTGCTGGGACTTGTAGTGCCGCGCACGGCGGGAGTTAGAGATGTGGGCCAAAATTAATTTAAAACTCAAATGATTGCTCAGGCCGGATTAATTTTGGCCGAGGGCCTGATTGGACACGTGACGTAGACTCATCTGACGCATGCGATCATTTGCATTACTCAACACTTAACTCTTCCAGTGATGTATAATGACTGTGTTAGCATATTGCGTAGGCAGATTCCTTCCTCCATTTGTAAAAATAGAGGTCCAACAGTTCATATGAAACAAAACAGTGAAACTCTCCGACATGACAAGCCAGCCAGCTCGTCTGACGTATGCCAAAAATGAGTACCACTGGCAGCCTGATTTAGACTAGCCGCAACGGAAACATTGAGGAAGTGGCTTTTTTTTTGTCAGGCTTATTTTGCGTACCAAGTAGGGCGAAAATACTGTCACAGAGGGTCACTGGAGTTGAAAGTTGAGACGCACACAGGTGTAGAGTTTCCAGGCTCAGAAGGTAAACTATCTGGATTTAAATAGTACAACACAAATACAACAATGGTTGTAATCCCGTCTTAATGCAGAGGTGGCAGAGCTTCAACTTTCTAAAACTGCCCTCCTCCACTACTGGGGTGCATGTCGATGCCAGGTGGCTCCAGGTGCATTCTGAGTGTTATGTGCATACAAGATGGCGGGTCTGAATGTGCTGTTGAAGCCCTCGCCTGAACCCCTGGGCGAACTCGAGGTGACGAACAGTTTCCACTCCAGCTTTTTCTTTGTTACCAGACTCATGATCAGGCTGTTCCTTTTACATGGAAGTGTGAGTTGAAGCGGGGTGATGAGAATGCGATAAGCCATTTTTGTGTCATTTTGAAATGCCAGGGCTTGCTGCGTGCGTTGTCCTCGACCAATCGCATGGCGTTTGTTGGAGTGCATTCATGCCTGGAGGGCAGTTACATAATCCCCTTGCACTTGAAGTATGTGTGCTCTCAGCAGCAAAAGACTCATAGTAGTAGTAGATGTGAGGAGGGATCGTGTCCACGCCTGCTGCTAACTCGGCCCCAGCGGTGGTGGTTATAAATAGCGGGAGAGCGTGGGCCGCCCGCATTGGGATGGGCTCCGCTCTGTGTGATGTCACCCAAACAATACAACAACCACTCCTTGCCCAACTTCCTGTCGGTCGGGGAAAAAAAGACAATAAGCACTTCTTGTCTGAAGACCGAGCCTCTGGCCACGTCACTTGCCCACCCCGCCTCCCTCCCTCCCTCCCTCCCTCCCTCCTTCACTCCCTCAGGTGTGGGAGTGAACTCAGATTTCATAACCAATCAGCAGGGGCCCTGGCCTGGATTCCCCTAACTCACCTGCCACTGAGAGGCACACACACACACACACACAGGTTCAGGAAGCAGAGGGAGAGACGGATGTAATCCTCTCGTAGTAGTGTGCCCACACATGATGAAGTGGTCTAAATGAGTCGTGAGAGAGAATCTTGCCGCTTCTCTTTCCTGATGACTCACACCAATGACAACTTGCGCGTCTAGTTCTGAGCGGACCACAGCCTACTTAGTTACTGTGGCCTAAGGCCTAGATGTTATCGAGAATGCAGGTTCCTTGGAAATATGTACTTCGTCATTGCCATTGTTTCAATTTTCATTACGCGACTTGGCACTCCTCTTAGGCATACTAAGGGGAAAAAAATTATACATTATATTTTGGTCGGTGAATATTTTCAGTTGTCTTATTGCTGTCCTAGTCTGCTTTGCATACAACACTATCACCGCCATTTCCCATTAAAACCAGCAATAAAAAATAAATCAAAAAACAGTTCAACAAGTCCCAGGATGAAGCTCCGACTCCTGTTGCTAAGTTACAGACGAGTGTTTTCCTATTTTTAGACCCAAAGCTTAGGATCCACATTGAAAGAATATATTTTTCATTTGGAATATAATAATTGTCACCAAATTAATTGTTTCATGCCATTTTGCACTACAGTAATTAGATAATGGATTAGAAGGAGCTTAGCGCCGCGTTGTCTGTTGGGAAATTGAAATATCTCGGCAATAAATGCTTCACCTTATATTTATTGTGATTCTTATAAATATTCTTTATGACAAATGCATGCCTGCCTCATGAACTTTGTGACATTGAAGCACCTAGTGTGTGTTTTTATTTGTGTCTTTGTGTTATTTATGTTTGTGTCTTGATTTAATATATGTTTTGGAGGTGTGTCCTTGTGTGTGTTAATTTTGTATCTGTTCTTCTGTGGTTTGTTTGCCGTGACTCACGTCTGTATGCACCTGAGCAGAGGTTTCTGATGTGCTTTGTGTGTGTCTCCCTGTGTGTGTCCCAGGTACAGTGGAGTCTTCCCCAGCCTCAACATGGCGGTGAAGCGGCGGGAGCAGGCGCTGCAGGACTACAAACGCCTCCAGTCCAAGGCAGAAAAGTATGAGGAGAAGGAGAAGACTGGGCCAAACATGGTTAAGCTGCACCAGGTACCTTTCTGTCTGGCTGTCTGTCTAGCCATCTGTCTGCTTGTCTGGCTTGCTGTATGCCTGTTCATCTGTTTGTGTTTTGTCAGTCAGTCAGTCCATCCATCCATGTGTACATACGTGCAGGCATACATATGCGCATACAGACAAAGGTAGATGCACAGACATACATACATGTACACACACACACACACACACACACACACACACACACACACACACACACACCTGAAGTGACATGAAACAAACAAGATAAACAGAATTAAAAGCTTGGCTGCGATGACAGTTTGTCTGTCTTCGCCTGCTGTGCAACAAGCTCTCTCTGTCTCTCTCTCTCTCTCTCTCTCTCTGTGTGTGTGTGTGTGTGTGTGTGTGTGTGTGTGTGTGTGTGTGTGTGTGTGTGTGTGTGTGTGTGTGTGTGTGTGTGTGTGTGTGTGTGTGTGTGTGTGTGTGTGTGTGTGTTCACCTCGGTCTTGCCACTTGCCCGTGTTTTGAATAGAGCGCAATAAGTGAAGAAAACACAAATGCTGACTGGATATGAACAAAAATAGTTGAGCACATGCACACTGTACATGTGCGCTCCCGCTCCCACGCAAGCTAGCAGCCTCTCAAGTGTTGCCTTTTTTTTCCTTTCAAAAAAGGCAATGCTGCACATCTACAGGCACGTAATTGAGAATTGTAGGTGTGCAACTGCGCACACATAAACACACACTCACACGCCGCTGCAAGAAAGCATGCACACACATTCACAGTATTGCCGAGGTTCTAACACATTCTCACATGGCGGGCCACCCACACACACACACGCTGAGGAAAGCACTGTCTGGGGACTGAAGCCAGAGGAGGAGGCCCTTGTGTGTGTCCTGGCCCCTCTCAGAGCAACGCATGTGTAAAGAAAACCACCGAAGAAGAGCACAAAGCCAAAGCAGCAAAATGTTTTTTGAAAAATAAGTGGTGTCATCATAGTCGCCATTTCTCATTAACACACACACAAACACACACACACACACACACACGTGTACAAAAATACAGATATAAACGCACATCACACGCGCTACCACACACATGTACACAAATACAGGTATAAACGCACACACACGCAAACAGATATATACAGATACATTACACACACACACACACACACACACACTTTTAAGCACACACACGTGCGGTCTCCACATGCACCGTAATAAATATTCTCACCCTTTGGTACATGTAACCATTGTGCGTTGGGTAGCCGTGTGCCTACAGAGTGGACTACCCACTAATACATTCAGGAGCAGATCCATGGTGTTGGAGTCCTCTCAGCCAAGTCTGCCCACATCACCCACTCCTCCTCACTGTGGTCGTGATCACAGCTCTCTCTCTCTCTCTCTCTCTCTCTCTCTCTCTCTCTCTCTCTCTCTCTCTCTCTCTCTCTCTCTCTCTCTCTCTCTCTCTCTCTCTCTCTCTCTCTCTCTCTCTCATATATATATATATCGGCACTCTACTGTGGGAAATAGGCAAATCTCTCTTGAATGCTCAAATGTTATGTCATCATGTGTGATCTGTTTTGTTTACTTACTTTGTGACTTCTCCTTTTTTGTAGTGTTTCAATGTGAATCACATGATCATGTAAACAATTGGAATGGGCCAGTAAACGTGTGGGGCCTTGTGTGTGTGTGTGTGTGTGTGTGTCAGGCCAGAGAGGAGCTGCGGCCGGTCAGGGAAGATTTTGAGGCCAAGAACAAGCAGCTGCTGGATGAGATGCCCAAGTTTTACCAAAGCCGCATCGACTACTTCCAGCCCAGCTTCGAGGCCCTCATCCGAGCCCAGGTCGGTGGTCCTATACACACATACACACACACACACACAGGAAAAGGTAGAGGGGGATGCCGGTAGTCCTTGTGCTGGGCACCTGTTTCCCCTCTCCATGCAGCGCTGATGATATGGTTAAGCCACGATGATGGCCCCCACTGACTGACTCCTCGGCCCAGTACCGGCCTGGTGCCCTCAAACCTGGAGCTCATGGCTCTAAAAAGCAGCTGGGCGTCTGGGGACAGCGCCACCGCCATCCCAGACCAGACTATACTAGACCAGACTAGACGAGCCATGTCATTTCCTCTCTGGGAAAGCCACTGGCACACACTGCTAATTAGCAAACCAGATTAACCCCCCCCTCCCCCCCCCGGCGTAATGACTGCCATAGACTGATGGTGCGTGTTGTACCTTAATTAGTACAGTGACACCAAGTTAAATAAAGGGACTGCTTACTTACAACCCCCCCTGTCATAGCAGATCTCTGGCATTGTTTGCCTCAAGCTCACTCTTTTTGCCACATCTTGCACACGCAGTCAACCTAAACTCCTATCACACATCTACGCTCACAAGCAAAGCGAGCGCACGTGTTTCTGTGTACACACACGCTGAGCCGCGCCGCGCGTGGGTGGCCAGTGGAAGCAACGGCGGCGGGGGGGGTTCTGTGACATGTGCTGGGTTCAGCTCTACACTCCCCTCCGCTCTCCCGACTCGGAGGCTCCCAGAGGCCCCCAGGAACCAGCACAATGGCTGCCTTTGTTGGGATCCTCCACGCCCCCCCCCCCCCCCCGCCCCGCCAGGGTCCCCGTTCCCCCGTCCAGTGGCGGTGCTGCTCCGGCCTGACCTGTCCACCTGTGAGGAAGACGCTGATGAATCGAGACATTGTCTTGCAGTGTCGATCTCCTGCACTCTGCTGCGCTCTCGTTTTCTGGAGCGTTATGGACAGCATTTGGCTGCTGGAGTGTTTATGTTTTTGCTGTAATTCTGGAAATGTTTTATGGAAGGATGACTCCTCGTCATAATGAGCGACCTCCGCTTTTTAAGAGGAGGATACTGAAGTCACAGAGGAAGAAACGGGGCCTTGAAGCATTCATTGAAGCATGATTTTGTGTAACTTTTACCGTTGGATAGTCTAGCATCGGGTGTTTCTGGGTTCAAACTCCAATGTCCCCAGTCTGCCTGAAGGCATCCATGTGTTGTTGCTTTGGATAAAATCGTTAGTAAATCATGTAAATCAGAGTACCTCATGAAATAACTTAAACCCTAAAATAGTTGTAAATACATTAAATGATAAATAAATAACAGTTAAAATAACTTTCAGGTTTAGGCATTACATTTAAATGCCCTTAAGAGCCCACAGGTGTGTGAAACACCTACCTGAGCTTTTAAACAGCGTCATCCTGCCAGCTCTGTGTTTCTAAGTACAGTAGGTGGTCACAGCCCTGGGGGCAGCGGTTATGTGCAGCGCCGCGGACAGAGATGATTGTAACGGCCTCTGTGCCCAGGGGCCCAGCAGGGGGGCCCTTGGACACTGATCCGGAGCACATTGTCATCATTGACACACACATCCTAGCTTGTCCTTTCAAATTTTTTTTATGACAAATATCCGCTGTGCCCCCACAAACAGCAGTAACCCAACGCCTACATGTGCCCCCGCATGTGGTTTGGCACATTTTTGTGTAAACATTAAAAAAAAAAAAAAAAAAAACTTCCAGTCCGCTAGCTTTCAAGGACCCAAGGTTGCCATTCAAACCCCCCCCCCCCCCCGATACTCATCTTGTTTATTTGTATTCCTAATTTAGAAAGCTGGGTGAGAACGGTTCTATTCATAGTCCCAAAAAAAAAGTTTGACTTCCTGCATTGACAGTTTTCACAAGTTTTGCCCCCCCCTTGTTTTTTTTTCAACTATTTGCATCTGAGCTTGTTCCTCAGTCTGTTCCTACCCTGAAACAGGAACACAACTGTCACAGATAGAGCGCCATGCCTTAAGCTGCACTGCGTGAATAAATATCGAGGTGTGTGTGTTGGTGGAGGAGAGGGAGGGGGAGAGAGAGAGAGAGGGGGGGGGGGGGGGGGTTGTTAAAAGGGGTTGTGTTTCCCAGTTCTTTCATTGTCTGCCCACTCTTCTGAGTCTTGTAATGTGATTAAAGTCAATTTATCATCAAAGCAACTCTCTGCGGAGCCTGACTCATGAACTAGGGAGGGGGGGGGGGTCTCTCAGCAAACACACTGTCTCTTAGTCTGATGAAGGGGAGGGGGGGGTCACTACCCACTGAAGTGGTAGGTTTTTTGGGTGGTTCTGTGTTTTTGGTATCCACGACATCCGCGATCCACTCGTCTTTAGCAAGGTTAAAATGTAAGGCGTGCCTTCCCAATCAACAGCTGTGTCTCTCTCCATCTCTCTGTAGGTGGTGTACTTCACGGAGATGCACAAGATCTTCAGCGATTTGACGGAGCAGATCGACCAGGGCGCACTGACGGACGAGCAGCGGGAGCGGGAGAACGAGGCCAAGCTGGCCGAGCTGCGCGCGCTCTCCATCGTCGCTGACGACTGAGGTGGGGGGGGGGTGGGGTGAGGTGGGGGCGGAGCAAGACCAGCTTCCATGTCGAAGCACCCCGCCTTTCTTTCCGTCTGGCCCAAATGACCAACATACACTAACTTGCACTGTTTTATACAGACTACTCTAACAGGATTCATACTTATCTGTTTGCACTCGACAACCCCCCCCAGTACATTCATTGAAGACCCCTCTTGCTTCGACTCCCCGCTGAACATTGCATTCATGACTCGTCCCCCACGCCGTTGAAACGCCACATATCATAAGCCATCCGCCATGCGTTACCGTTGTAAGCCAATATGTTCATTTTTTTAATATAGTAATAAAGCAATGAAACTGTTCTTTTTCAGAGCTCATTAGCAGGGTTACTCCTTAACTTCTCGACAAGCGTTTTGGTTTCCACTAGGTAGGAAGAAAGATTAAGAGACTACCAGCACAGCAATGAGTCGGATCAGCTACGCCAGTGATCGATGCGTCTTTAGGGGCAGAATTATTGTATTAATTTAACGCTTCATTTTCCATATTATTTGTAACAGTTGGTGGGGGGTAATCCCTGATTAGCATGGTGCCATGTTGAATTTTACTTCTTTTTTTTTGTATTTGCTTGCCGGTTAACGGATAAACCCAGTAACATAAAAATGGGCCCACATGTTTCACCTGACTGTGGCAATGACCTTTGTAATCTAAGTGCTTGTGCCTGTACTGTGGTGTGGAAACTGGAGTCCTGAACAAGGGAGTAAGAGCCACGCGTCTCCAAAATCAAGACTGTTACTCCCTCTAGTGGTCCACTGGAGCGGACCGCCACTGCAGCCTCATTCATTTCCATTGTACTTTCTTTGTTCTATTGTTTGGCGTCCACCGTCCCTCTATTTTAAAGGGAGGCAGATTTTATACATTGTTAAAACTTTCGTTCAAAACTTGTCTACACAGCATATTTTCCATATCAATTAAAGACAAAGAACCCCCTTTTTTTTGTCTATGGACCAACCGACCAACCGTTTTTCTCTCCAGTTCTTGCTTGACGTGGCCTCTGTCTGGTGGCCATGTTCAACACTAGTTTGTGGAAGTGTCAGTGGACAGCTTAAAGGTCGTAGCTTATTTATTTATTCAAGGTAAAGCTGTTGAATGAAATTGCCTTGAAAAGTGTTTTCCTGTGTTTGGTTGAAATTTAACTTGTTTGTTTGATTTGTACCATTGAGTGACCATTTTAACATTAGAGTAGGATTTGTTTAGTGAATGTATTCATGCCGGGAAATTGTTTTAAACTAATTTCAAAAATTCTTCAGCATTTATGTATGTACAAATCTGCCTTGAAATAAATGATTGTAAGAGATGGACTTATCTGATCTGTCATTTTCAAGCAACTGGATTCACTGAAAATCAGTCATCACTAAAGAAATCATCACATTTTCCACCAAACAAATGATCTTCACGCGGAAGGTTATTTGTTGTTAAATAAAAAGCACATCAATAACAAACTTACAATACTAATTTTTTTTTTATTTCTGTTTTTTGTTGTAGGGATTAGTTGCCTACCGGCTAAACCCATTTACACTTAATATTTGATGCAAGCCATATTCATTGTAACAAGGGAAAATTGTCCCTTTTGATCCTAGAGTAGTGTTATCTTTATTTTACACGTTCAGCCCATTTGATCTTAGGTTTCAGAATATATTACTTTATATTAAGTAATATTTATATTACCAGGAAAAGGGAAACAAAGCCCTCAAATGTATAACCTTTGCCTGCTAATGTGAAAAACCAAACGGCTTCAAACAACTCCCCATTGTGTTAAATTAAGGGAATGACAATATACAAGAAACAATGACACTTCTACACCACATGACAAGCAGTTAAAAACATGTTCATATTACTGGATGTGCTAGACGAGGTTTCCGTAGCGACCACCCAAATAAACACATGACCTTCTGCTTTGAGAGCGCCAGTGTTTTCATTCTAAGACATCACTAGCTTCTTTGCTCCTGGTGCTATTCTCATCCAGCCAATCAGAGGGCTGGTGAGCTATGGGATGGGGGGGGCGCTAGATGGGCGTCTTGCTATACATCCTGCTGATCTGCTCCTGGAAGACGCGGCGGATATCCACGCGCCTGCTCTTCAGCGTGGGCGTCAGGAGACCGTTGGCCACGCTGAACATCTCTGCATGCAAGTACAGATCCTTTACCTGGAGAGAGAGATGACGAAAGAGTGCCAGAGACAGACAGAGGGACGGATAAAAGAGACATGGAGAAAGAGGGACAGATTCAGAAGAGTCCCTGATTGAAGTTTGGGGGTCTTTGTAGCTTGTAAATCAGAGCAAGTTCCTCACCTGCTCAAAGGACTTGAGGCCCCCTGCTTTCCCCACAGCAGTCATGTCTTCTAACACTGCTTTCTGCACATCCTGTGGAAACATCTGCGTTAAGTCTCTACAATAAAACACCTAAAGATGTGTAAAGATGTTTATTCAGAGCATATTTTTTAAGATGCTTACAACTGTAAATATGTTAATATATTGACGGACAGTGATCTTAACTTAATGTTTCCTTAATCTCAACTCAAAACATACTATATTGACTTAATGATGAAGATCTTACCCTGATGTTGTGTAATGAAATGTTAAGACAGACAAGTTAATATATTGAGGTTAAATTAGATGACAAGTTAATATTAATAATAACGCACTGGATTCTGGCACAGCTCCTCATACGATCCTACAAAGCCACGCTCCTTCGTCCAATCCGTGAACACTTCTGGGTCGGGGACAACGATGCCTATGAGATGGGACTGGTGAAGAGGATGTTTACATTTACATTTGAGAATAAATGAATTGAATGTTTCAGTTGCGTTGAGCCGCTTGTCTCGAGTACCTGCAGGCTGTCTCCGTGGACGAACACCTGCAGCACGGAGACGCAGCGCATGTAGACGTTCTCTATCTTCTCCGGGGCGATGTACTCGCCCTGGGACAGCTTGAAGATGTGCTTCTTCCTGTCCACGATGCGCAGCGTCCCATTCTGCCCACAAAACGAACACTCAAGATGATATTTTCAAATCAGAGACCCCGCCCTCTCCCGGGTCCTAAACATTGACCCCCACCAAGGGTTTAAGTCATTAGAAGATAATTGGTCAAATCAAGTAGAGCAGATGCTGGGTTGGAACAGAAGTGTGCAGGTGAGCCATGGGAAGGCACAGAGAGGGGAATAGGTGGGAATGGGGGAGAGATACACAATGAGATGATACATGTTCAAGCCCCGACCATACCATACACTTTATGTATCCCCATGAGGGGGGGGGGGGGGGGGGGGGGGGGGGAGGGCTGGGTTAGTCTCCCATGCATCACAGTCACACAACCTCACAGACATATACTATTACATTCCGTTCCGTTCCAAGAGGGATAACATGTAACATAACACTTCCATGTCCGTGTCAACAGTCGTTCTAAGACAGGCCAATAGTAGGGCTACTAAATCCCCCCCCCCCCCCAATCCCCATGAGCTTACTGGGAGCCACTGGCCCACGTCCCCGCTGTGCAGCCAGCCCTCTGTGTCCAGGGCCTCCTGGGTCCTCTCCGGGTCCTTCAGGTAGCCCCTGAACACGCTGGGGCCCCGGATGCAGATCTGGACAGCAGAGCATGCAGGGCTTAGAGAGTGTGTGTGTAGTGTGTAAGCAACCACGGTCCGGAGACCAACAGTTTCATAATGAGAATAACTTGTGTTCTCGCTCACCTCTCCCTCGCCGTTCTTGGCCATGTAATTCATCTCCACGATGTCAACCAACTTCACCATCGCACAGGGCAAGGGAGCTCCGACGTGACCTGTGTGACACACACACACACACACACACACACACACACACACACACACACACACACACACACACACACACACACACACACACACACACACACACACACACACACACACACACACACACTTTGTGCATCTATGCTCTTTAAAATGATTCTGATGCTGCATGAAAGGAGCCGCATCCCCACCTGCAGTCCAGTCGCCCGGCATGGAGAAGGTGCAGCCGGCGGTGCACTCCGTCTGGCCGTAACCCTCGAAGATCAGGCACCCCAGGACGGCCCGCAGGAAGGACAGCACCGTGGGCGAGATGGGCGCCGACGCCGTCAGGATGAACCTCAGATTCCCGCCTAAACTGGCCTGGAATGTAGAGCGGCAAACACCCGCGTTGTCGTGGCTGCTGTGACTGTTCACTAAGGAGGAGCTGTTGGGCATCTCGCTCAAGGAGGCCTACAGGGTAGGCTGTGGACATTGGGGATCAACTTCCTGCCAAAAGTTCCTGGGTTCGATCCACAATGTCTAGCCCTGTAGGCGTCCTTGGCGCAAGACGGCAGCCAACTGCCTACTGTCTCCTTAATGATCTGTATCTGAATTCACAAGTCTCTTTGGATTAAAAATAAATCCACAAAAACAGACTACTCAATGTCCCCCATGAGCTCACCTGGATCCTGTTGAACACCAGCTTGTCCCAGAGGCTGTTGTTACGCACCACACCGCTGCTCAGCTCTGCCTGCTTCCTGCGCACGGCGTAGTGGAGCAGCGCCCGCCACAATGGAGACGTCATGGAGCCTAAGATCTTGATATTAGCACACAACGAGTGAGCACACAAGGAGACTTGACAGCAATGTTTTTCGCTTTTTTTCTTTTATACACTTTTGGCTATGCTACTTTGTTGTTTATTTTGTGTGATTTTTTAAATAGGTGCTGTAGGATAGATTTAAGAGATTATTTCAATGCACTTTTCAATGCATAGCCATCCGTCGGCTATTAGGTAGTGAAATGCGCTGAGAGAATATCTGTTTCGAATTAACTGCCTCTGTATGAGCCAATTTAGATGAGACCACTCCCGGCGGTGACCAATTAGGGCTCTTCCCTGATTGGCTCAGGGGAATCCATCTTGCTCATGAATTGTGTGCTCCTCAATTGTGGAAAAACTTAGGAGGGAGCAGAACGAGAGGGAAAGTTTTTTTTCTGGCTCTCTTCTGTTCTCTCTCGTTACAACTCTCGAATCTTACTTACGACACCTTGAAGTTGTTTATAAAAAAAACATGCACATTACTGCCTACAAGTCATATCGTCACTAACATGATCAGAAATAGAAGAACAGCTTAATGGGTTCTCTAGCTAAATCCTACACAGAATGACAGATTGCGGCTTGTTGGTTGATTGGGTAGCGGGGGCTGGAGGCGGGGCCTCAGTGTTGACCTCACCTTGTCGTAGATGCGGTTGAGCAAGCGCGGCACCACGGGGAAGAAGGTGGGCTTAAGGGTCTTGATGTCGTCCGTGAGAAGAGAAATGTCGCCTTGGTAGAAGCCCACCCTGGCCCCATGGCAGAACATCGACACCTGAAACACACACACACACACACACACACATGATAGTTGGGATATTTGAACAAAGCCACACACACACACAAGTGGTCATGGTGGAAATGGTTGAGATGCAGAGAGGCAAGAGCAGGGAAGACTACCTGGATCATTCTCTCAAACATGTGTGCTAGTGGCAGGTAGGAGATGGACACGTCCTCCTGACGGATCACAAACGAACCCTGAGTGACGAGAGAGCGAGAGACACATGATTAAAAAAAAAATACAGACAGTTATAGTCCAACGACACAGGGAACCTAGCGCCACTACCGTTTGAAAACAGCAGTTAGTAGATGCGGAACTCAATGCACCGGCAATTAGCCAAAATTATCTCTCAGCTACCAGGGGCAATCAAACATCCAATTAATCCCACCATTACACACACAGCAGAGAGAGAGAGAGATAGGGGAGCATCGAGAGAGGTGGTGGCGGTGGTGATGGTTTGAGGGGGGGGGGGGGGGGGGGGGGCACGACGGGAGCTCCGGGGCTGTTCTCAATTAGAGGAGGAGGAGGCGGATGTGTGTAGACGGACCTCCAGGATCTTAATGACAGAGGACGTGTTGGAGGCGATGTTGCCGTGGGTGATCATGGCTCCCTTGGGCTTCCCTGGGTAAATAAACAACAGCAGGTTATTACTGTGGTGGCCCTGGGGCCCCTCAGCAGCAGCATCAGGGGAGCGCTTTGATAGCGACGGCGGCATTGAGGATGTTTATGAGCGGTCGCTGGGGAGGGGGGTGATTGCACGGTTACCTGTGGTTCCGCTGGTGAAGCAGACCACAGCTAGGTCCTGCGGTTGCGGAGGCTGGGGCAGACAAGACAGAGAGACAGACAGAGAGGCTGAACATGAGAAAGGGGAATTCTAGCTTAAGACTGCAGAGCTGCCTGAGATATAGATCTTAAACAAAAATGACATAAAATAAAACTGGGAGGGGGGGGGGGGGGGGAACTTCGGCATTTTTTTCGGCCGCTAAATCGCAAAAGAATAGAACAAACTCACAACAGGATCCTTCAGGTCCTGTCTCCCCAGGTCCTGAGAAGATGAGAGAACCATTTCATTATTTTAAAGACTCATCATACTTCCACTTAAAAAGAGTCCTCTGCTGTGGGGCTCACCATGATCTGTGCCAGTTTCAAGATCTCCACGCCGCACGCCTCGCCTCTCTTGACCAGGGCGTCGCCGGCGTCATTGAAGAGCACCAGGCAGGAGAGGCTGGGTGTCACGCCCTTCTCCTTGTTCTCCAGGAGGGCGGAGGCCTTCTCCTCGCAGTCGCAGATCACCAGTGAGATCTCCGCTGTCAGTAGTACAATACATATTGTAACTACTATACATATATATTTTGCTGTCATTTCCTTTATTTTTAGGAAAAGACTTCCTCACCCAGGTTAAGTATGTGGACCATCGCCTCGACTCCCAGTGTTTCATACAGGGGCACCACGGCCATTGAGTATGTGTAGCAGGCCAGCTCTGAGATGATCCACTGTGGCCACCAGAGGGAGACAAAGCAGCAGTATTACACTATGTCAGGAACTTTTGTATATTATGGAATAGACCCTTTTCACAGAGGCATAGGACCAACACAGGTGTCACTCATAACACTCCTTATGGGGTCTGCTCCTTTCATGTACCAGGACACGGGGAGTAGACTCATCTTCACTAGCTCAGTCTGCTACCCGTGTCCTGGTACCTCATAGCAGACCCAGAATTAGTGATATGATCCACACCTGTGTTGGTCCTATGATGACACCTCTGTGAAAAGGGTCCACTGTGGATAATGGCAATCCAACAATACAATAAAAATATATATTGCAATAACATTACAATAACAACCAACAACCAAGAAGAGGTTCCTTAACCAATATTTTCTTTCTGAATGTAGTTTTTTTAAGCCTCTGTACAGGTGAAATAGCTGTAAGTTTTAGGATATTTACAGATATTCACAAATGGAAAGCACCGATATCTCTTTAAAGTTAGTTTGACGATTTAAAGGGGACTATATTGCCTGCATTATTGCTATTCAAGGCAAATGCGTTTGCTAAATTATCTCTACAATTCCAGTGTATTAAGTTGTTGATGACACCTAGTGGTTGGACTGTGTAACCTCAGAGCCGTTTGTAGAGTTCACTAGAGTTCAGGACATCATGCGTTTGATGCAAGCTGCCGCTGTGATCCATAGAGCATAAAACTGGAGAGTACATCAATATTTTATTTTGAGAATAAAACAGCTTCTCGATGACGTATTCTAATTTGTATATGATAGAAGAACAAATATGGATATGGATATGGATATTGTGGTTAGGGTGATTGGCACCATATTGAGGTTTTGTGTGAGAAAAAACACCAGTTACGCTTTAAGCAATACAAATGCTAAACAAAAAAGGAGGTGACAGATATGCCTACCTCTGGTCTGTTCTGTGCAAATATCCCAACGAACTGCTGGGGGTTCGGCTGACAGCCTTTGGCCAGCAGCCCTGAGCCCAACACCTGGGCCTGCTCCGCTACCTGAGCACAGAAACACACACATCAACCACAAGCACGCAGATGACTACAGCTATAGAGTAACAGAGAGAGCTTTTCCACACCTCGCTGTAGGCGATCCACTCGTAGGGCTGGCCTGGCTTCCGGAAGCCAAGACAGGGTCCGCTTCCTAATTGGGAAGCATAACAGTCATGTTCAGGTGGATCGTTTTTTCTTCTTTTTTGTACGTTATCTTTTGGCCATTATTATTTATTTAGCATGTTTCATTTATGCCAAGTTCACACTACAGGACTTTTCGACCTGATTCTGACGTCAAAGACTATGTGCACATGCATTTTCGAGACGAAATCTGCAAAAAATCGGCTGGAGCGCTGCTCTGATGTGAGGTGGTCAAAGATGCGATTATTTCAGTCAGTCTAGGCCATGTTCTTTGATGAGAATATAGCTTGTTACAACAATGGATGAAAATTTAGTTAACATTAAATACAATTCAAGGGCAAGATATTCACTTTGGAGAGTAAACTGTTTATTAAACTTTTGCCTATTCATTTAATATAAAGATGGACAAGATGTCTTAGACTACTATTATGGCCATACACGGTAATCACTCCTCCGCTGTAGCCACCCGTAGTCTTGGAAACTATGTGAAAATTCAAACTTCATTTTTAGTCCTGCAGAAATCTTGTGATGCGCAACGCCTGTGTAATTATCTGTCCTACCTCGGCTAGTGTGTGATGTACCGTGCAGCCATTTTATAAAGACTGTTGGATTTGAGCTGCTCTCCTCAGACGGGATTTTGTAAAGATTTAAAAGTCCTAGAGTGTAAATATGGCATAAGTAAAAAAAACAAAAAAAAAACATGCACGTCAAATTACATCCAGGCCATATCTGATGCTGCCAACATGAAAACTGAATGGGTTGGTTCCTCGTTCCGCCTAAATCATTTGTTGTGATGCGATGGCGACAGGGTCTCACCTGAGATCCTGAGGCCTCTCTGGAACATCTCATAGGCCGTCTTGGTGTCTTCATAGTAGAAGTCCAGCAGAGTGTCGTCCTTCAGGAGGGCTGAGCGCCTGCAGCTGAGCTCTCCTCCCTTGTTACAACAACAACAACAACAACAACAAAACTCCACTCAATCACTGATGCACAACGTGTGGCCACTCCACACTGCTGATTAGAGAGACTACTGACACTCACCTCCACAGCCACCGACTGGGCTTGAAGATCACAGGGTGGCCGCATGGGCCGAGGGCGGGTCACCAGCCAGTAGGCGGTGAGCGAGGCCAGGGCGCCGATGCCTACCAGGGAGCAGGGGGAGAGCGAGGACAGGGAGAAGGAAGACAGCGGGAAGGAGGGAAGCAGGCGCCACAGGTCGTCCGATTCGCCCGCTTTGACCCCAGCGCCCGAGTGAATGGAGCGGAACCACTCCTGGAAATGCATCGCTGAGAGGATGGAGAGAGAACAGGAGAGATTAACAGGGGAGAGACAGAGAAAGGAGGGGAGAAGCACAAGAAAATAATAAGATAAAAGAGGGAAAAACCTTTTCTCATCCTTTTGGGTCTCAGGGACTAATGCGGACAAGGATTTTTGAAATTGGTCCAGTATTGAGCAAGAGGGCTTCTGCCGTCAGCCACGAAACGGCAGCAATGTAAAACTACGGGGCAAGTGGGCTCCGTCAATGTACGTCCTCTAAAAGTGCTTGTTTTGCCACTGACAGGCTCCAATTGTTATAAGTGTCTGACAACATCATGGAAAGGATCCCTACAGAGGAATAAAACCTTTGTCTTTACCTTTTGCTTGATCCTGTCTGTTTTCCATTGTGTGTAACCAACTCTCGTTGAATGACAATTTGCAAGAAATATTGCGAGAGTCACAAGTTGTGCTGTTGCCGGTTGAGATCAGTGGAAAGGTAAGTGACAATTTGAGAGGAGAGCACGACACCGGCAGGAGTTTGTGAATTCTCGTTGAACGAGAGTTGGTTACACACAATAACAAACAGACCGGATCAAGTGAAAGGTAAAGACAAATGTTTTATTCCTCTGTAAGGTTCCTTTCCATAATTTTGTCAGACACTTAGGATGTACATTGACAGAGCCCACTTGCCCCTATAGCTTTACATTGATGCCCTTTCGTGGCTGACAGCAGATGCCCTCCCCCTCAATACTGGACCAATTCCAGAAATTGTTGTCCGCATTAGTCCCTGAGACCAAAAATGATGGGAAAATGGATGGATGGATGAATGGATGAATCAATGAACAAATGTATGAATGAATAAAATTGAACACAATGAAGAATGAATTAACTATGGATGAAGGAAAGCACAGACAACAGCCTGAATTAATGCCATGGGTAAGAGTATCCAAGGGAATGGGAGTGCTTTACATTGTACACTTTATAGGCCGTCCAAGTTGCAAAATTGCATACAAAGTCCCTCTTTGTGCTGCAGCTTCAGCCTTAAGAAGCACCCGCAGCCAGGACCAACTGGCAAGACTGATAACATTAATACCATCGTTTGATAACTACAGTCGTTCATACATTCATCCTCAACAAGTCATCATGTGCAATGATATTACACAAGTCTCATTATTATGTATGACTTACTGTTCCTGAAACTACATGTTTTTTTTCATGTGTTTTTCATTTCATGCTAGAACACATTCAAAAATGTGTCTTGATACTTAGTAAACTGTACTAGCCGCTTTCGTTCTTGTTTTTTTAGTAACATGTGAAACACATGAATCCTGCCACAGCACAGTTCTCCAAACCGCATCGGAATTCCAACCAGCAGCCCAGCTTTCATTCTGCTAAAGCACCACTCCTGTCTTCAATCCCCTTCAACGTCCTGCAGCTGAGCCATGCTGGCCTGCAGGCTCGGCCATCTAAGGGAGAAAAGAACTGTCCAGAGAGAGGATGTGGGCCTGGCACCAGGAAGTCATCAAACAAGAAACTAAAAGCGCCATCATCCCACCAACACGAGATGGTCAAAGGCGTGTGTGTGTGTGTGTGTCACAGTACAGTACAGGCAGTGTGGTGAGACGAGAGGGGGGGTGTGAGAGTCCCAGCTTGTAGCCCACCCCTCCCGCCATCACCCCCCTGTCCCCAACAATGTAACTGTCCGTCATGATTGTTTTAATTGTGGTGTGTAATCGAAAACAGTGCAGTCTTACATCAAACCAACATAACTACAAAAAAAATTAAAAATATAATTCCCATAGGCGACCAAGCTAGCACATAATTATCCTTCACCAACCCTCCCTAAAAGTCCCCACGAACTCTCACCTACTTTTTCTGCCCCCCCCCCGCCCAAACAGGACCAGGGAATAAAGAGTGATGTCACCCGCCCCCGACTCCCTCCTCCTCCTAAACCGGTCCGTTGCTCCTCCACCTCCTCCCTCCTCCTCCTCCTCCTCCCTCCTCCTCTACCCAGTGTTCTTCGTTCCCATCCACACCACAGCCACGTGGTTAATCTCTACTTTAGACCTGCAGAGTCACACTTTCTACTTTCCACCTGCTGAAATCGCAACAGTTTGTAGTTCACACCAGCTGAAATCACAACAGTTTCTACTTTCCACCTGCTGAAATCACAACGTTTTGGTTTCTACTTTCCACCTGCTGAAATCAAAACAGTTTCTTCTTGCACCTGCGGAAATCACAGCGGTGTGCTTTACTTACACCTGCTGAAATATCAAAGCTTTGGTTTCCTGATGACATCCCAGCATGCTAGAATGACGTTTAGGATGGCGATGTCAGGACTGTATCTTGGGGTAAATTAACAGATGCCAATATCAGTCTTCAGAGAGACCGGTCCATGAAAATGAAGATGGTTCACACGGTGACAAGCCCCGCCCCCCACCTTCATCCCTGGTGCACATCCATTATGTCTATTGTCAAATGCTTGACAAGGATCATTGTATTGCTGCCCATCCCTCACTCCCTGACAAAGACGAGACAACAGGAGCACACAGTCATTTGAAAAAAGATGGCTTGAAACCAGTGAAAAAAAAGAAATCATACTTAAAAAACGAGTTTCCAAAACCATTTCAGGAGGGAAACCCAAAAACAAGCAGCAAGCGTGCTTGTGATGGACAGTGATAGCAGAACCAGCTACTGAGTGGCGGGAGACATTTATTTTTACAAGCCCCTAAACTACCTCAGGTGGTCCGAGAATCGACTAAACAATAACACAGTCAGTCTAGTTCTGTGTGTAAATTTAGGTTGCAGGATGTAAAGGATTGTAAAGTCAAGAACAAACGGTGGGCTGTTGTCATTTTCTTTAAGGAAGGCTCACGTCAGCTGGTGCCGTGGAACGAAAAAAAGGGTGTGTGTGAGAAACTAGAGGAAGCGACAGACGGTTGAGAAACACAGAGGCAGTTTGCACGTCTGTGCACATCCAACCCCCGTTGACAAGCAGAGACGAGGCCAGCAACTCGGAAGCACGCCTCGTGCACCTCGCCTCTAGTGCTTTGATGAAAGCACGACGAGATGAATGAAACTCTGGCCTTCCTTCCTGGATGTTGTTTTGAACAATACAAACAAAAAACACCCCTAACCTTTAGAGCACAAAAGCAAAAAACACAATAATGACAGAACAACATCAAAAAGTATCAGCGCTGACAACGAGGGAACGAATCACTGACATATTCTCTCTGCACAGACTTCTCCCAGGAGAGTTAAGTATAGTTGGGACGCAGCCAGGATTAAGAGGAAAGGTTTTATAAGGAGAGAGGCAAGGAGACGCAAGCTTCCTGGACCCGAGCCTCGTAGATCCTGTCTCAGCACAGAACTCAAACACTGCATGCTTTCCACGAACCCAGCAGGACTGAATGGTCTGGTGGTGGTGGTGGTGCTGGGGGGGGGGGGGGGGGTTGGGGGTGCTGGGGGGGTTGGTTAGGGGGAAGGGTGTGTGTGGGGGGGGGGGGGGGGTGCATGGGAGGAACACAGAGGGACACGTGAGGTTGCTGAGGGAGAGGGGTAATGAATGAGCACAGGAGGGAGACAATGAGGCTGCACATGAAGAGTGTCGCCGGGCTGAGCTCTGTGTCCTGAATGAGCGACTAAGCAACACTAACCCGCCCTTTAAGGAGAAGACAGGGAGCTTTGGGGGACAAAAAACAACAACATGCAATGCGCCCAAAATAAATCAGCTATATAAGCACCAAATACATGGTCGTGCTTTTCTTTGGTTGTTTAGACCACTTGTGAACCAGGGAGTGATTTGCAAACCCGGACCCAGGGTTTCCTAACTGTATACCTGAGTGTCTGGGTATGCATTCCTCTGACTGGAGCCTACCTGGGCAGCCTGCAACATGCCTCCACACACACACACACACACACACACACACACACACACACACACACACACACACACACACACACACACACACACACACACACACACACACACACACACACACACACACACACACACACACACACACACACACACACACACAATGATGACGGCTTTTTAAGTGGATGTGGGCCTATTCCCCTAATGCGTGGACCTGGGTCTGGCTAATTAAACGCCTCACTCCGCATACCTATGCCAGGCCGGCCCAAGGCCATGGTTTCCAAACGCAGCAGTTATATATGGGGCACAGAGGGACCACAAAACAACTGCATACTGCAACTCCAGCTTCCCAACGTTCAGCCATGCATCCTCCAGAGCATGCATTTAACGCACGGCGTGCTGTTATTGTACTTTTTTTGCATAACGCGATTATCAACTTGGAGATTTTTGCATAACGCGATTATCAACTTGGAGATGTCTTTTTTCGGTTGAGTCGTTTTTGCATCACTAAACAAAACAAGATGCTGAGAAACGCAGACAAAGTCCCCTCCGCAGGATGCAGGAGGCACTCAAATAAGCACTAGGCCACTCCGTCCTTCAACCCGAACCGCAGGCTGGGATGGGGAGAGACGAGGAGGAGCACAGTAGCACACCGCAGCTCACTTCCCAGACCCCTAGTTTGAGTCCTTTGCCTTCTAAAGTTAGTTAGTTTGCGTGCTACTGTTGCAGCCTAAGTGCGAACCTACTCACTACTCACTCCTACTGCTGCCCCTCGTCCTGGTCCCCATGCTAGGCTGGACGTCGTATGAAACATTGTCTCTTACCTGAACTCAATGTGGGTCACGGTCCTTTATTTGCGCTCGCGCTCCTAACTTGGCGGCTCCATGACGTCGTCCCACCCAGACCACGTGCACGCGGCGGCTCCGCGCGCGACCCGCTCGCCCCGCCGTGACGTCACCGGTCTGGAGGAGTTAGGGGAGGCGTTACTTTAAAACAGTACCTTCAAGTAAAGTAGACAGCATCCACAACACGTCTCCTATGTTGAGACTAGACATTTAACCCCCAGACGTGTGTATGAGAAAGGAGGTTTAGATGTTAGTTCTCCATTAGGCCTGTTGCCCTGTTGTGTGTTGACGTTTTATTGGGGCTTCAAGCAGTGGAATGAGCCCCCGATGTTGGGAGCGACCGTCGATCAAGTCCACCAGTGTGAGCACAGAAACACATGTAACTGAAACATATGTAACTGAAACATATAGAACTCAAACATATAGAACTCAAACATATAGAACTCAAACATATAGAACTCAAACATATAGAACTCAAACATATGTAACTGAAACATATAGAACTCAAACATATAGAACTCAAACATATGTAACTGAAACATATAGAACTCAAACATATAGAACTCAAACATATGTAACTGAAACATATGTAACTGAAACAAATAGAACTCAAACATATAGAACTCAAACATATAGAACTCAAACATATAGAACTCAAACATGTAACTGAAACATAATAGAACTGAAACATATGTAACTGAAACATATGTAACTGAAACATATGTAACTGAAACATATGTAACTGAAACATACGTAACTGAAACAAATGTAACTGAAACAAATGTAACTGAAACATATATAACTGAAACATATGTAACTGAAACAAATGTAACTGAAACATATGTAACTGAAACATATAACTGAAACATATATAACTCAAACAATATAACTCAAACATGTAGAACTGAAACATATAGAACTGAAACATATGTAACTGAACTGAAACATATAGAACTGAAACATATAGAACTGAAACATATGTAACTGAAACATATGTAACTGAACTGAAACATATAGAACTGAAACATATGTAACTGAAACATATGTAACTGAACTGAAACATATAGAACTGAAACAGTCCATTCAATGTGCTGGGCTTTCAGCTGTCTGGTACCCACTATCTGTACCATCCAGTATATGAGTCCCACAGATATTAAATGATGCACATGCAACACTGAGAATCAGATGCACTCCATTCATCATTAATAATTCAGAGTACAATTCATGTTTAATGGCACAATAGTGAATAACTAATACATGGAATAACTTTAATTATAAAACGTTTTTGTCTTTAACATATTCGATCAAATATGTAGGCTACATAAGATACATTAAAGACGATTTTTTAAAGGTCCCCTATTTTACCACCAGGTGTGATGATGATTGGCCATTACAAGCCATGTCAAAAGCTACCCTCTAATGACATCACAAGTGGGAGTGTCCACCTAGATGTATGATGGATAGATCAGCCTACCAGCCTACCCAGTGGACTGTACCAACTGGTAGGCTGCTCTATTTATCGTACATCTGGGCCTTTGGGCCTGGACCTTTAAATAATAAAATAAAACTACCAAAGGTAATTAGTGAAATTCAGCACAATGCTGCTCACCTTCTTCGGCAGGGAGTGGGGCTGGTTCATTTGCTGAGGTATGGTGTTGTGATGTTATTATCTGTTGTCTATTGGGATGGAGTCATCCATCTTTCCTTGAACCCTGGAAGCTTATGGACGTCCGGGAAACAAAGTGGGCCGAGACAGTGGGTATTTGAAGAAGCAGAACAATGTCTCTGAGTAATAGGTGAAGCAGGCAGAAGGCCTACACAAGAGATACAAGTTTATACAATAGTTCACATTTAGTGTGGGGGAATTAAGAGACATGACACCTTGGGCTGGAGAAACCAGACAGGCGTCTGAAGGATAACATAAGGTGGTCGCTCTGCCCTCACACATGTAGTATAAACATGAAGAATTGGCACACAGTGAAGTATACAGAAATATAATAAAGAATAATATCATGTTCACATTGACATACCAGACTGCTAACATATGGGGACAGGGTGACAGGGAAGGGGGCCTATCTGAGCCAGGCACCACCAAGGGAAAACAGGCTATTTAGTATGCATATAATCATGCTAAAGGTCTGCCTATAGCCTGTTTACTCAATTTCAGTGTATAGTATAGCAAATACCCAAATGCATGTTGGGTATTTGCTATTATATAAGTATTAATAAGTAACCTATTTCGTCCAATAGGTGGCAGTAATGAATAGACTATGACGGTTAGTTTGTAAAGCTCATGTTTTAGATTTCAAGATTTCAAGAACTTGTCACATTGTCACATTTAATAGTGAAATGAAAGTGGTAATGCTTATGCTATTGTGCAAAAACAACAATAGTAAAAATACAATAAAAAAGAAGCAACAATATTTACAGTAAAAAGAAGCTAAAAAACACTATTTGCAATAGGTGTGGATACAAGTAAGGGATCTGAAAAAAATATGAAAATATGTGAAAAATGTATGAATATGTATTATTTGCTATATGTATGTGTGTGTGTGTGTGTGTGTGTGTGTGTGTGTGTGTGTGTGTGTGTGTGTGTGTGTGTGTGTGTGTGTGTGTGTGTGTGTGTGTGTGTGTGTGTGTGTGTGTGTGTGTGTGTGTGTGTGTATAAATGGGCCAGTGTATGGAACTTGGTGGGGGCCGTGGTGAGATCAGTATTCACAGTCCTGATGGTCTGGGGATAGGAACTCTGTCTCTGTTTTTGCTGCGTGACTGCGGAGGCGCTCGCCTGACTGCAGCAGCTGAAGCAGTCCATTGTTGGGGTGGTGAGGATACTTCATGATCCTACAGGCTCCGGTTCTGCACCTCCTGGTGTATCAGTCCTGCAGGGAGGGGAATGTAGTTCCAATAGTACGTTCAGCCGAGCGCACTGCTCTCTGCAGAGCCCTCCTTTCCTGAGCGAAGCTGTTGCCAAACCAGGCAATGATGCTTCCTGTCAGGAGGCTCTCTGCAGCTCCAGAGTAGAAGGACTGAAGGATCCTCAGGGAGACTCTGAATTTCTTCAGCTGCCTAAATAGTGGTAAAGGCGCTGCCTTGCTTTTCTCACCAGAGTGTCTGTATGTGTTGCCCATGTCAGATCCTCTGTGATGTAGACTCCCAGGTATTTATAACTGCTCACCCTCTCCACAGTAGTCCCATTAATCCACAATGGTGTGTACGTCCTCTGCCGTGCTCTCCTGAAGTCCACAATCAGCTCCTTGGTTTTGGGGACGTTCATGAGGAGGCTGCTGTCCTGGCACCAGAGTGATAGGTCAGCCACTTCTTCCAGGTAGGCCTTCTCATCGTGGTTGGAGATCAGGCCCACTACCACTGTGTCATCCACTGATGGAGTTGATGGAGTTGGAGCTGAACCTGGCCACACAGTCATGTGTGTACAGGGAGTACAGTAGGGGGCTGAGGACGCAGGCCTGGGGGATCCTGTGTTCAGGGGGAGGGGTTTGGAGGTGTGTCTGCCCACCCTGACCACCTGGGGTCTGGTGGTCAGGAGGTCCAGGATCCAGGTGTCTGGAATCCAACTTTCTTTGAGAAACCTATATACGTGACCTACGTCGCCCAAGTTTTTCTCTTTCTGGTTTGGCTTCTTTGTCTTTTCTTTTCTGGAAGCCTGATTCTATTTTTGGGGGAGGCATGGTGAAATGATAGGCATCAAAACATCATCCGTCGACTCGTTTTGACTGGGTTAACAGTTACTGTTCACGCAAATTGGAGAGGGCAGGAGGTTATTAATTTATTTTAGTGATTGAAATAATAATTGTGGAATCGACTGGAATATAATTAAAAAGTGAACTTTATGTTCAAATATGTTTTGAGGGCCCCTATCAGTCAAGGGCCCTTGGGATCGTCCCCTATACGGTACCATTGTGCAGTAATCTCCGGAGATGTGCTGAGCTCTCTACGTTGATGGGGAGGCCTAAAAATCAGTCTTGCAATGTATTCTCTGAACAGTGACTTTATATAACTTGCGGTGCTTCAGATGCCAGACAACAGTAATGATGAATGTTTCCATATGGAGCCAAGCCAGATAAATTGGAGACTGAAGCAGAAAAGAAAACAAAAATGCATCCTATTCTGGGAAGATATGCGTGGTAACTCGAGATTGCTACAGGAAAAAAAAAGCAAAAACACCCTCAGGTACATCCATCCAGAAACAATCGACTACCAGATGTTTAGCATTAGCCATACTCAATAGCTCAAAATATCATCACAGCTTAGACATAAATAGTGAACATTTTGCATTGCCTGAATGCCCATGAGCAATAGATAAATCAAGAGAAAGCAGCGCTTTACATCTGGAAGTAGGTTCTGACCTATAGTAGCCAATCTGTATGGTTCTGCCTCTGAAAGGTGAGGTGGGAAATTAAAAATGTAAAGACGAATCATTAAGACGAGAAAAATAATTCATGGTTTATATGTGGCTCATTAACAGATGAAAAAGCAGCCAATCTTTCACTCCTCAGACTCAATCTGTCTTTAATAAACTAAAAGCCCCAGGATTAAATTATATATATATATATATATATATATATATATATATATATATATATATATATATATATATATATATACGTATATTACTGTGAATGGAAAATGAAAATGTTAATTTCTCTAAGGAAGTGCTCCGGTTGTTTCTTGTTAAGAATAAATAAACTCAGCTTCGACCAGCGTACAAAGGACATTCAAAAAAGGTGCCATCAAAGACAGTCAGCCATCCGTAAACTCAAAGGACTCTATGTCGCCTCCCATCTCCTCCTATTGTTGTACCAAAGTATTGTTCAACCTTCAACCCATCCTGCTCTACTGTTCCACCTGTTTCTTCAATATGCTCACTGTCACAAACCGGGTCAAACTCACACGCATAACCAACACTGCTGCCAAGATAATAGGTGTCCCCACAACCACCCTCTCAGAGCTCCACTGTAAGGCCACATCATCACACATCACACACATTGCAAATACAATAGCACAGGACACCACACACCCACCCAATCACCACCTCACTGTGCTGCCCTCTGGGCACAGGTACCGGTCCCTGGGGTGCAGAAGGGCTCACTTTGGCAAAAGCCTGGTACCCACAGCCATAGCAGCCCTCAACAGGGTGTCTCGCTGAGGGAACTACGTGTCATGTTTTCATGTTGTTCTGCCTGTCATTATTGTGTGCTGTTGTGTCGTACTTAATGTATTTCTGTCTGTCATTGTTGTGGGACGAAGATGATGTACACTGTACAGTGATGTGAAAAAGAATTTCCCTCTGGGGACAATAAAGTCTAACTAACTAACTAACTAACTAACTAACTAACTAACTAACTAAATATCTTTGTTTCTAACAAGAGCAGCTCACAATACCCACTGTCTCGGCTCACTTTGTTTCCCGGACGTCCGTAAGCTTCCACGGTTCGAAGAAAGATAGATGACTCCATCCAAATAGACAACAGACAAAAAGATTATATGTCATCTCTAACAATATGTGTACATTGGTGGAAACTACTGCAGACTAACAAACGCGCCTACAACACCAGTACTCATTGAGATTTGGACCGTGTATTCAATTCGAGTTTTTCGGTATTTCTTGCATCCCTAAAACTCACTGAGTTGTAGTATGACAGGCTGATTCCCAATAACCTGTCCTGTGGAAGAGAAATGATCCATTTATGTCTGTGTGTTGGGGAAGCAGGTTCATTATCGGCCTACCCTGTCTTTTATAGGTTTTTGGGTTTAACAGTTTAATTAGATTCTGTTGTGTATTCTAGCTCATTCAGACAAGCATTGCATCACTCAAGAACATGACATCAAAATAAAATTGAGTTGTGAAATTGAATGGGGCTTGCTCTCTCTTGTCAGCAGCGTGTGTGGGGGCGGTCTTTTCCTAATAGTCCTTATGAATTCTCCTTCACATCTTTACCTCATGAAGTTTTCCGGCGAGGTCATTGAAAAGTGGTTAGAAAAAGACGGGAACGTAATTCTTTTGATTATTTGACATAACAGACAAACTGTGGCAGGAACTAAGGAACTTAAATACACAGGTCAGCAGCGTGACTAATCAACACAGAGGGCAAACGTTACACTAACGACACAAAGGAAAAACTGCTGGTGGGGTTGGGGCAGGATCGTTAATAATAATAATAATAATAATAATAATAATGGATTTTATTTAAAAAAGCGCCTTTCAGGTCACTCAAGGACACTGTACAAGAATACATTAAAATCACACATTTAAAATAGACAAACACAGGATAAAATAGACATAATAAGGAAGGATCAACATAATAAGTTAAAATAAATAGGGCAAGTATGGCAGTATGACAGTATGGATTATTTTGACAGAGAATCAGAGGGAGTATGCGGTCCGGAACAGGTGGGTTTTGAGTCTTGATTTGAAAAGGGGGAGAGAGTCACAGTTCCGGAGGTCGGGAGGTAAGGAGTTCCAGAGCTGGGGAGCAGAGCGACTGAAGGCTCTGCCCCCCATAGTGCTGAGGCGGGCAGGGGGCACAGAGAGGTGGATGGAGGAGGAGGATCGAAGGGAACGGGTGGGGATGTTGATGTGCAGGAGGTCAGACAGGTAGGGAGGGGCGAGGTTGTGGATGGTCATGTATGTAAACAGGAGGAGTTTGTAGTTGATGCGGTGGGTTACGGGGAGCCAGTGGAGCTGCTGGAGGACAGGGGTGATGTGGTATGAAGGGGTCTTAGTGATGATGCGGGCGGCAGAGTTTTGGACCAGTTGTAATTTACGGAGGGACTTTTGGGGGAGGCCGAAGAGGAGAGAATTGCAGTAGTCCAGACGGGAGGTGACGAGGCTGTGAACAAGGATGGCGGTGGTGTGGGGGGTGAGGGAGGGGCGGAGTGAGTCTGGTGATGTTGCGGAGATGGAAGTATGCAGTGCGGGTAACGGTGTTGATGTGAGAGTGGAAGGAAAGTGTGCTATCGAGGATGACACCCAAGCTCTTAACCTGGGGGGAGGGGGAAACTGAGGAGCTGTCGATGGTGAGAGAGAAGGTATTGACTTTAGCTAGTGAGGATTTAGTGCCGAGGAGGAGGAATTCAGTTTTATTGCAGTTTAATTGAAGGAAGTTTGAGGTGAACCAGGTTTTTAATTCTGAGAGACAGTCGGTGAGGGAGGGGGGTGGGAGTGAGGAGTTGGGTTTGCAGGAAAGGTAGAGCTGGGTGTCATCCGCGAAGCAGTGGAACTGGATATTGAATTTGCGGAGGATGTGGCCGAGGGGTAGGAGATAGATGATGAATAGAAGAGGCCCCAGGACAGATCCCTGGGGCACACCGGTAGTGACTGGGGAGGGATTTGAAGTGAAAGATTTGAGCTGTACGAACTGGGTGCGGCCTGTGAGGTAGGAGTGGAACCAACTGAGGGGAGTGTGGGAGAGGCCAATGGAGGAGAGTCTGCTGAGAAGGATGGGGTGTGAGATGGTGTCGAAGGCCGCACTCAGATCGAGGAGGATGAGGTTACACAAACATAGAGAAAGTACACACCCTTACACCTAGCTAAGTGTTTTCTTTTTCTTAACTATATATTATGAACTACTATGCCACTCAATATTTCAGCTAGAAGGCTTCCTCTTTGCCACTTTGGCCTTGGGAAGGGTGGAGTGTGTGGGCTGAGCAGTGGTGTGGAAGTGCTGAAACCATGAGGACCAGCAGGCATGTTCAGAAGTAGCAGGTGGCCTCATTCTTAACCAAGTTTACTTTTCCTAAAATTATTTTAAAAGCTGAATACAAAGACAGGAGGAAAGAGACAAAGGAGGAGAAGGAATGGAAGTATTGGTTGCATAATGTTGACAATCTCATATTTGTTGCAGGATCAATGCAACCATCATGTTGTTTTTGTCATGTTTAATATTTCCTGCCAATGGCTGCAGGGAAAGAGGGACCATTATACACAAATAACTATGAAACAATGGACAGGGAAGGAAGTGTTTATTGTTACCATGCACTGTTGAAAATGTGTCTATTGCACTGCGACTGAAGACACACAGATACAGATGTTGTGTTGTGGTTAAAAATGTGACAGCCATTTGTAAAGTATATGGTAAATGGTATGTAAATATAGTATGATGTTGACTGAAAAGAAGAAAGCCAAATACAGTTTGGGGGTTTGGGTGCAAGCCCACCTGAAATATTTAGCAGGCCCAATTTCAGATGACATTGGGCCTGGAATTCACTTCTAAAGGGGCTCCATGGAGCTACAGGCCTCTGGGATGTATGCTATGGGACACACTAAGCGCTCACAAAAACACAGCAGCATATTTGAACCTTGATGGAATAAAAGAAAAATCCAAAGCAATTGAAAGCATAAAATCACAATTGGAGTAACAAAAGAAAAGTGTTGCCAATGGAGTCAGAACACAAGGTTAGAGTTTTTTTTTAGAGTTTCTTTTAAATCAAATGATTTTGCTGAACTTCCCAAGATCTCAAGAGAGAAGAAATATGTGGAAATATGAGAGAGAAGTTGAAGGGGGATAAGCTCTATAATAAAGGCACAAATGCATTCAAAACACATTTTAGTAATCTTACATAATGTAAAAACTTTTTATATTTGATTTCGATTTTTTTTTGGGATCTAGCCAGAAAAAAAGTTTTTGCGGCCTCTGTGTTTACAACCAAGGGGCTGAACAAGGAAAGGGAGAAACAGGAGGAAGAACCAGGAAGGCAGATGAGGACTGGGAGCATAATACTAGGCTGTAAAAAGTTGAGAGAGAGAGAGAGAGAGAGAGAGAGAGAGAGAGAGAGAGAGAGAGAGAGAGAGAGAGAGAAGCCTTCAGAGATGCATGGCAGCACATGGTTAAAAAAAACACATAGGATTTTCCGATGTAGTAAGAGAAGGATATAGCATAAAGATGCATCATTAAACTCCAACACTGGGCAGTATGAATAATCCTGTGAATCCTCATTTGGGCCGAAGGCTCAAGTATACTCGCATTGAATGAGAATTTGGAGCAAGGCTGGTGCACTGTTTAAGATTCACTGTTCAGTTGAGTTGTGTATATGTGCTTGTGCCTGAATGCTTTATGCCTTTGTTGTGGATCTGTGTGTGTGTGTGTGTGTGTGTGTGTGTGTAGGGCACATTTTGATCTAAGGATACAGCTGATGTAGCTGTCAGATGTGAAACATATAACGAGTATGAACACCCCCCCCCCCCCCCCAAGTCTTAAGAAGGCATCTCAACTTGACAGTAGTGACATAACCGACATACATGTAGGATTCATCAGGTCTGATTCAAGCGCTTTTTTCAGTCTCTTACATGAAAATGCCATTTCAACACAATTTCCATTTGCAATTCCTCCCAGTGTATCCCCTTTCTTTGTCCGAATACATCATTCTCAAAGGTTTTCTGTTTCTTAGAAATTAACACATATTAACATACATATAGAATACTGTCCAATCATGTTCCTAATTCAATTAAATAATAATTTCAGCAAATTATTAACTTGTTGAGAATTGTGAGATTATGATAGAATAGACACACAGATAGAATGACACACCAGCTGGAATAACTGTGCATATTTTCCCCACTGTCAATGTTTCTCAGGAAGTCATTCCTCAATATTGAGTTTCCAAAAAATGACTGGCAGGAGGTCAGACCTTCCCAGAAATGACATCTGTATGAACCATGAACCATCTGTATGAACCAGCTGAACCATTTTATGGCAAAGTGAAGTAAAGCAAAAGAGGGGAAAGACCTTTATTGAT
Organism: Merluccius polli; assembly: GCA_030340625.1. Taxonomy (NCBI): domain Eukaryota; kingdom Metazoa; phylum Chordata; class Actinopteri; order Gadiformes; family Merlucciidae; genus Merluccius; species Merluccius polli. Next base: position 179,781 of record JAOPHQ010001138.1, on the reverse strand, counting down.
TCTATGTAGGAACCACTTCATTCTTCAGGCATTTCCAAAGCCATTTTCTTCTGGAAATGTCTTTATTTCAGACTTTTGTTGCTTTGTATATACCTTGTTTTGGACACGTGCACTTAATATTCACCCAACGTTGCTTTCAAGTAGGCCTATAGATTTTTAATATGGATTGAAATTGATCATTGATGTAGGCCTATATGTAATTTATGAATCTATGAATTAAGACAAATTATAATATGTCAAACAACTTAATCTCACGTGGTGTGACCCAGTGGCTGCATGACGCTCCGCGATTGGCCGGCCCAAACGGCCCACGAGAGGCCGCGGCCCTTCTGGCATCTGCCAGAATGCCAGACGTCCAGTCCGTCACTGGCTGCGACCGACCATTAGTGCAACACTTGTATGTAATGACACCCTCCGGTCTGCTGGGGGCGCACCGTGTCGTCTCTATGGAAACCTCGCCGGGATCTACGGTAGAATAAGATGGGTCGCTGTCTTGTAGTTGTTCTGTTGCAATAAAGAAGTACGGTCTTTTGGTCAATCTGAGCACTATTCGTTATTGGTTGGTCTGTTTATTTAGAAATAGTCAAAATGATCCTTACTGTAAAACCGCTTCAAGGAAAAGAATGCAACGTACAGGTACGTTAAGTACGTTAAGTAGGTGGCTAACATTAGCAGCTAGCCCAGTTTCCCTGTTGGAGGCCAGCTAGCGTTAACACAACAAGCAGTAACGTTGGCCTTGTAGTCACATCCTGTTATAGGGTCTGTGAATCAACAGTTTATACATGCTCCTAAACAACTATACATGCTATATATGTATATAGTTATTCTTCTATAGTGGCAGATTCCTGGAATCAGCTCTTCGTCCATCAGTATTTGCCATCACTGGGATTTTTATACCACAAAAATAACATGCAGCACATTCCGTTAAACTTCCGCCACTGGTCATTATTAAGGCCGTATTAAGTTCATGTAAATGTTCACTGTAAAGAGAAGACATTGTAATCTAACCGATGTTGAGCTTAATGGCATGCTAAATAACTATACCGGTTTAAATACCCCTTGCCAGGTGACTGAAGATGATAAGGTGTCCACGGTGAAGGAGCTGGTATCAGAACGACTCAACATCCCTGCAAACCAGCAGAGGTTACTCTACAAAGGGAAAGCCCTTGCAGGTACATTTGCCTATCATCCCTGCTTGTCTTTAGTGTTGCACACACACACACACACATACATATATATATATATATATATATATATATATATATATATATATATATATATATATATATATATATATATATATATTATAGCCTACATGTGATACGCATTACCTGTAAACTTATGCGAAGTACTATTCTCCGCAGATGAACACAGTTTAAGTGATTACTCCATCGGCCCGGATGCTAAGTTGAATCTAGTGGTCCGTCCAGTTGGGGAGAGGACCTCCGCCACAGGACAGGCCAGCAGCAGCGGTAGCAGCAGTCCACAGGGAGGAGTATGGCAGACGCTGTCCACTGTCCTGGCTAAACACTTCAGCCCTGCAGATGCAGCTAAAGTCCACGAGCAGCTCATCAAGGTATTTCATGTTTAGATTAGATTAGAGTACAACTACAGAGACAACCAAATGCAGTTTGACATCTAACCAGAAGTGCAAAAAGCAGTAAGGTGCAGAGTATGTATATTGGAATACATAATAAATAAGATATATGCAGTATGAACAGAGTATGTAAATATGTATAGTTGAATATATCATAGAGTAAGTACAAGTAGATGTGATATACAGAATAAGATATGTTATTCAGTAAATACACTATGGACAAGATATGTACAGTATAGACGGTGGTATGAATATGAATGTACTATAGGTGAGGTATGTACAGAATGGACAGTAGTAAATAATGAATACAGTCGGTGAGATACATATACAGTGGTATAGAGTAGTGCAAATGTTCAGTGCCTGGAGGAAGGAGTGTGTGGGGGGGATCATTATAATGCAGAGACACCATTTGATCCATTTTTGAGACCCTAAAAGAAAATGCCACTAAAAGCAATGAACCCACCCATCCGAGCCTGGGATATCTAGGAAAGGGTTGTACGCATATCCTTTTGTGGAGACCAAACTGCCAAAATATCTATCAGTCTCGGATCTGATCAAGTTCATTGCACCAGCTTCTTCAGCTTTAATCCTGGCTATGAGGGTAGCAGCCATTTATGAAGTAGTTATCATTTATATTTGGGGTGGTGTATTAAAAAAAGGGTTTTCTACCTTACAGTTGCCTACCCAAATTCTCCATCTGTGATGAATAAAGCACATATTATCTCATAATGTACAATGACCCACTTTGTATTTTACATATGTTGCTCTTGGAAAGAAAACCCCCCCAAAACGAACCAACTGAATGACTGGATATTTGCGTTCTCTAGGATTATGAGCGTTCAGTGCGACAACTCAGCCTGGACGACATCGAGCGCTTGGCTGGCAGACTGCTTCACCCGGACAGCGAAGGCATGGACACCTCGTATATGGACTAAGACGAGCATGGCGAGCATCTCCTGTCTCCTGTCAATGGAGAGATGCTCAATTATTGGGGGAGGTGTACAGCTATTACACAGGCATGGAAGATACAAGTTTGTTGCAGAGAGACTGCAGAGTGTGGCACAATGTACATTGATGAAATTGACTGTTGGTCACATCACCAACAGAGCGTTCTTATCCAAGTCTAAATCACTTGGATAAGAAGATGTGCCATCCTTATTTGACCTGTCATTGTTTTTTTTTAATTTGTTTTTTATGACATCAGCTTTGATGATCAAATTAAGATTACAGTGCAAAAAAACAGCAATTTGGTTGTTTTCATTCAATTTTCTTTTCCCACTTTAGTTCCAAGGGTACAATGTCTCATATTGGAGGATATTTATTTGTTTCATCTGTGTTGGATAATAGAGTATTTCCTGTGAACACTGTTTGAGAGGGTAATGGTCTGCTTTTATCTGTTTATTGACTGGTGACATTGTATGAATTGTAAATACCATGTTTATATGCAAACATTAAAACAATAGAATAATCACTTTTATGTTTTCTTCTTCACTGTTGTGCAATATTTAAAAAACATTAAGAGGACATTAAACCTGTGCAGTGGTGCATAATTCATTGTATGCATTATTGGTTGCTGTCTTTGAAGAAAACCACTGCTAACAAAGTACATTATGCTTAAGAAAATTAATTTCCCTATAGCCAGGGTGTGTGAAGTAGCGCGCGATAAATAAATAACTGGTATCAACCAATCAGTCCAAGGGTCATGGCAATCTTCAAATAGCACAACCAATCACAGTGCAGGGACCACCTACTTCCCAACGACGCCAACAACTGCTGGTGGTCTTCCTTGTTTCTAGATCCAAACTAGTGGTAATAAATGCATTATGTTTGGAAATAGTTTGCTTCTTTGAAATATGAAATTACCGAGTGGCTGTACAAGGAGGAACACTTCAACTACATAAACCGGTAAGGGGAAGGAGGACCTCCATTGAGCTCTGGACACATTAGCTTTAGCTCATAGCAACCATCCTATTTACTTAGCTAAGCTAGATACCGTTAGCTGACGGCACACCGAGATTGTGATTCGTATTGGACATGAAGACAGAGATAATGGAGAGACTGATGTCGCAGGATTTGAGTGAGACTCGTCATTCCGACTTCAGTGTTTATCCGGCTGCGGAAGGATACAGTGGTTTCCTATGGGCACTGTACTGGTTCAACTGGGCGTCACTCTCATCAGGACCAGTCGCCCCATCCATGGCGAAGCGCTGCTATCGTGCCATCAAGGGTTATAAATATGCATTTCTTGCTGTCCTGTTAATTTATGAATTGCAACAACAGCACAAAACGCGTAATTATCTAACAAGTGTTAGGGTTTATGTATTTGCATATTTGTCACGTCTGACTGCTCAGGCAATTGAGCGAACCTACGGCACAATTTTCACGTCAGCCTGTTTAATTACACTTCTTTCATTGTTTTCTGTCCTTTTATCGGTGTGCCACAAGACCCATTACAGTGAGGTATGGAGACCCTTATCCCCATCATCAACCGCTTGCAGGAGGTTTTCCTCACAGTCGGCGCCGACGTCATACAGCTCCCTCAGATAGTGGTGGTCGGATCACAGGTCACTACACTACAATAATACACTTTGTCTTAATGATCACTATTAATATAAACCTAACCTCTGTATATCACACAGCTCGTCACATCACGTAAACCATAAGACTATTGTGATTGTAGCAATAACTGACAGAAAAAACACCTGAAACCATTTAGTCGTGTGATATAAAGTGTCCATTTGACAGGTCACCAGACCCTGACTGAGTGCATTACTACTCAGACCCTGAGTGCATTACTATTGCGTCCAAACATTGTCTGTACTGTACTGTTCTCTGTGTGTACATCTGTGATACCAGAGCAGTGGAAAGAGCTCTGTCTTGGAGAGCCTGGTGGGGAGGGACTTCCTGCCCCGAGGGTCAGGGATCGTCACGAGGAGGCCCCTGGTGTTGCAGCTGATTAATGTGGCCCCTCTGGAGCAGAGGAGGCAAGCTGAGAACGGTACGGATATTGACGCCTATCGAGACGAGATTATCCATCCGAGAACGATGCTAGTTTCAACAATCAATGATTTGTTCTGTTGAAGTAAGAAACATGTTCATGCATGGTCAATTACCATATACTATCATATACTACCATATAACTGAAAAGAACTTGAAACTGTTACTTTATTTTCTGAAAAGGCTTCTGTTCTCCCTCCCTTCCTTGCATTCATTCAGGTAATGGGATTAAACAAAATGCTCAGGACAGCTATCCAGGTCTCTGCTTCTACAGTCAATCTGCATGGGCTTTGTTGTGTTTTATCATCTTGCAGATTATTATTTTTGTCCCATCGCACAGATTGTCATCTTTTTTATTTTGATTATTGTCTGCTCTTTTAAAAAGATCATACTGGTTTAATGTGTCTTTATATTCAGCCAAATATTCTCCCTGTGAATGTAAAATGGATGTCCTACATCTAGCCATTTTTCTTCTAGTTGTTCACAGAATTTTCTCACACATTTTGAACACTAACGTTAGTGGTGCTTTTAACGGTGATGTCAGACTCTGAAGCTATACACTCCGAATGGCACTGCGCACAGATCTTTATAATGGTATCAACATTAAACCAGTGTGGTCCTTAAAAATCTGTAACCCCCAGCTGTTCCTATCTTCCATTTGGCCATTCATTTATTTTTGATCTCTGCTTTATATTGCTTTATTATCGTGTTATTGTATTACTTACACAGTCTTCTGTTTGTCTAGGTATCAAAGCTGAGGAATGGGGTACATTCCTGCACTGCAAGGGCCAGGTATGTTTATGTGAGGAATAATAATAATAATTTTCTCCCCTCTAACCTCTGCTCAATTATTCTGTTTTTTTCTTTGTCAAGGTCTTTGCAGATTTTGCGGAAATTCGTAATGAAATTGAAAAGGAGACCGAGCGCAGTTCAGGTGACAATAAGGTAACAAATATTTAGATTTATGAATAAGCCGATGCTCAGACACCTTAATTTTCTCTCTCATTTTGGAATTTCTATCAAAAATAACATTAACAACCATGATATAGCAAAAGTTATTTTTGTTTGTCCTCCAGGGAATCAGCCCTGAACCCATCTATTTGAAAATCTTCTCATCCAAAGTCCTGAATCTGACATTGGTTGATTTACCTGGTATAACTAAGGTAAACCTCAACCCTACCTGTTTTTTATACTACAGCAAAACATCCCATATGTTCTGATTAACATATGTTTAACAACAAAAAATTTAACAACCAAACCAGTTGACCATGCAGTTGACTTCACAGAAACACAACTCTTTACTGTATGGTGGACCACAGGGCAACTGGAGCGTAGCATAACCTGCTGATAAAGGCCCTGTGGCTCTTCCCCCCCCCCCTGCTCCAGGTCCCTGTTGGAGATCAGCCGGAGGACATTGAAGCTCAGGTGCAGGAGATGATCCAGTCCTTCATCTCCAACCCTAACTCCCTCATCCTGGCCGTGTCGCCCGCCAACTCGGACCTGGCCACCTCGGAGGCCCTCAAGCTGGCCCGTGACGTGGACCCAGACGGTAGGCCCTGCTGGTGCACTGACTGACTGACTGACTGGCTGGCTGGCCTCGCCTCTCTTTGATTGCCTCTCGTTGACACAGCATCTAATGGGTCTATAATTGTGGAACTAATGATGAATGATGCTGGTGCTCAAAGGCTACACTCGCCTGCCAATCTTGATGGGTCACTCAAACGGCAGAGTTAGGGCACGATTATTATGCTATGATGGGGGCGGTGTAATTTGTAATGAAAAGTGTTGCATCTGGCAGTCCTTATGTGGGCTATTCGGTAATGGATGCCTGGGCATTGCCACTAGTACTACTACACAAGGGACTGTGTGTCCAGCTGCTGAGTGTCTGGCTCCTGTGTTGCAGGCCGCCGGACACTGCTGGTGGTCAGCAAACTGGATCTAATGGATGCCGGGACGGACGCCCTGGAGGTTCTGCTGGGTCGAGTCATCCCCGTCCGGCTGGGCATTATTGGGGTTGTAAACAGGTTGGTCGCTACGGGAAACCATTAGCAGAGTAGCCACGTCCTTCTCGTAAAGATCAAATGTAATTACACTGATGTTTTCTTATTCTGCGCTGGTTCTGCTCTGGTCCGGTCAAGTGTTCAGGCTAATGGGGTTTAAATGATTCACGTCTTTGTATGTTTACCCATATATTTATTTAGAAGGGGATGTTTATTCCTAAATTTTATGCATCAGACATGTCATGATGTGGACCAGGTCCATCTCAGAGCTCAGGTTATAACTGAGACTAGCTCACTATAGCAGCAGCATCATGTGTGTACTCAGCTCCATGGGGCCTGGCCAGCCAGGCACTAGGAAACTGCAATTGCAATTATTGACAGGTTGCTCCGGAGGCTTTTACTCGCTCCACTTCCCTCACAATGCAGTATGCTTTTTTTTACATGTTGATGTATAGCCATCCGATACATTTCAACCAGAAAGTGCAACAAATAATATGCTACACTTTAGATTTTAAAACCTTTCCTTCAGAAAAAAGCTATGGCAGATGTCAAAGCCCCCTTACATCAATGCTTTCATACAAGCTACGGGAATCGGCCGGGACCTCACAATTCGATATTACAGCTGGGGCTGGGCAATATGGCAAACATCTTCTATCCCGATATAGGTAATTTCATGTCTTGATAACGATATACTGTATATCACAATGTAGCACGTTTGGGGACCTCAATTAATACATTATTTATATAAGATAGCTGTACAGTAACTCCTATTTGTAATACTAAACAAAGCTGTACAACCTGTTATTTGAGTGTTTTTGCTTTTTATTAAGAACTTTAGGGCAAAGTGAATGAAATGCGTTCTAGTTGAAATGTCAAATATATGTCAAATGCAAAACAAAACACTGTCAATATTAAACTATAGCGGCAAATAAATATAAATATAGGCCTCGTCTGCAATACCAATGTACAATATCAAAAGTAAACAAAGTGCAATAGCAAACAAAACAATAGACCTACAGCCTTCAATGTAAATGTATAAAGGTAACACTATCAAGATTAAACTATAGCTGCAAATAAAAAATATATAGGCCTTGCCTTCAATAGAAAATGTAAAAAGTAAACATAGAGCACTTTTAAGTTAAAATTGAAATTGAATATTTTAACAAACAGTGTGTCGGTTTTCAATCAGTTAATGACAACATATATCTTTCTCTCTAAATATCTATGATTATAAGTACATTATATTAGAGATGTTATACATTGAATAACTGAAGCACGTCTTCACGATCGGTGTCGCTGTCCTCCATGTTTATTTATAGTCTCGCCCCTCTACTGGGGGTGACGTTAAGCAATTCTGACGCAGATTGCAACATGGTGATCGTTTTGCGATATGTATCCTCATATCACACTGCCCTAATTACAGCTATTTTGGAGTGCTGATGGATATTCACTGAATCGACCCCTCCTATCCCTACAATCTACTATCTCTCTTTTTTTTTAAAGCCTCTGGCAACCGGTCCAAAAATAACAAAAATGCATATCATGTAAAAGTTAAGTATCTTATTGTGCATTTAAAAAAAATGTCAGTATGAATAAACATTGTTCTTTGTACACAGAAGCAAATGGTTTTGTTGCATCTGATTGGTTGGTTTGTCATTCATTTGGGAGTTTGCTGACCTCAGCAAACCACAGAAATCTATGGTTCGAGCATCAGGAAAGTTTACACAAACTTAAATGAAAAATCGAATTTGGATTGAAAATAATGTCTAATACTTTTTAGATGCTTACTATTATGTACATAAGACCCTAAATGACATGGATTTGGGTTTCCAGTGGCTTATACCTCCAGCCATCCATCCATAATCCACACCCCCTCCCCTGCCAGGAGCCAGCACGACATCAACACCCAGAAGAGTCTGGAGGAGTCCCTGCGGGGTGAGCAGGCCTTCCTGCAGCGTCACTACCCCTCGCTGGCCTCCCGCTGCGGCTCGCGCCACCTGGCCAAGACGCTCAGCCGGCTGCTCATGCACCACATCCGCGACTGCCTGCCCGAGCTCAAGAGCCGTGTGACGGCACTCAGCGGCCAGTACCAGGCGCGGCTCAGCAGCTACGGCCGGCCCGTGGAGGACCACAGCACCACCCTGCTGCACATCGTCACCAAGTTCGCCAGCGACTACTGCAACACCATCGAGGGCACGCCTCGCTACATCCAGACCACCGAGCTGTGAGTCCGGCTCCTGGACTGTTGTCACGTGACCATTAACACGTGTCATACCAGAAAGTAGTAGACATCACATATTAATAATAATGAACTGCAGATATAATAACAGCACTTAATTGATTTGATACGCACTCTCTCTCCCTCTATATTATTGATATTAATATTCTATTATCGGTTGCCATGCTCGACTTTGATGTTGTTGTTGTTGTTGTTATATGTGGCAGATACTGTCAACAGGTAATAGATTTTTTCCATCTTGACAAATTGGTTCCCACAGATTGCATACTAGAGGCTATTTATCTGTAAACCCATAGAAAGCTTATATTATATCGACGCCATTTGGTGTTAATCTTCACATGGCCGACGAGCTGGCTTTCACTGAGAACCCCCTCGCACCTTTGCCTCGGCTGAATCTGTCTTTGCTTCTTTTCAACAGCTGTGGGGGGGCTCGTATCTGCTACATCTTCCATGAGACCTTCGGTCGAACTCTGCAGTCTATCGACCCCCTGGGGGGCTTGACAGAGCTCGATATCCTCACTGCGATCCGCAACGCCACGGTAAGCCCCGCCTCCTCCCCAACGTACTTGTGTAATGCCATGAATGTTACAGCATTCCCTCCACGAACCGAAAAAAGACATTTAGTGAAAACTAAACACTATGGCAACCATAGAGGGAAAACTTTAAAAGCCTGTTTAGTTTTCATAAAATGTTTCCTTTTTCCTTGTTTTGGATGAATTGCTTTCAGCAAGTATTCAATATTCATATTGTACAGCAGAGGTTTTCAAAGACAAATGTAAGAAGACAAACCTCAGGAGAGGCGTGAGAGAAAAGCAGAAATGTAAACAATGATGTTAATAATAAGTTATTCTTTCTGTGAAACAATTAAACACAATACATTTTAATGATGGATAAATTGCAATTAATTTATGATAAGGATTGTTACAGGATTATTTAGAAATGCTTTCATTTGATAATGTCAAACCATCACGTATGCCCCTCTGGGATCGCAACATATCAAATCGTCTGCTGTCAAAAAATTGTGATTGCGTCTGCTGTTAAAATATCTATCTGTCTAGCTAGCTTTTATTGCTAATCGTTTATTTGCGCTGTAGCTTACAATGGCTATAAATGTAGCCACATTTGCATTCTACCTCACTCTTTCAATGGTTTCACTATGTGACATAATAACGTATTATATTACATGTGGTGCTAGAGGTCGTATGAAAACTAGTTTGATGAAAAATCCTCACGCTGTGGAGTAAAAGGAGTTTGCTAGCTGTGGTAGACAGAAGCAACAAACTGCTGCACTTGACAAGTACATTAGTAGATACCACAGGGTTCCCGTGGCTTCTTAATGTTGTGGAACCACATTACTAATTAGTAGGCTATAAGTATCAGCAACTCTGCAAGTCTCCAAAAGCGAATTCTGTGATTTGGAGATGTGTTTGTAGGTATGAGGTACTGTGTGTGAACAATATATTCATATCCCATATGTCTTGCCTTGTGTGTGCATACTGTATATTGTGGAGCACTCTTGCTTAACTGCTGAAACACACCGAAGCTCAATCCTAGAGCGCAAGTGTAAAGCGCATCCCCTTTCAATCTGCTCCCATGTTAATCACCTTCCACACCGCAAGTGGAGCTGAAGCGCATTGCGGAGCGGAGTGCGTTTTTTATTTAATAGGCAAGCCCCGTAGCACCCCAGCAAGAAATAAGTCTCATTGAAAATCAATCAAGTGAAATTGTTAAAACAAATTACAACATGATTTAAGCACAAATATGCCTGTGTTAAAAAAAACTAACTTTTATTACAGCTGAGGGAATAATGTAATAATTGTTATATATATATATATATATATATATATATATATATATATATATATATATAAATAAGGGGGGGGGGGGGGGGGGGCGCCGCAGGACTTAGTGTTCTCTACAGGGGGCCCACTGTCTCACACTTTGAAAACCCCTGTTGTACAGTATTCATTTATTGGCCTTCAGGAGGAAGCGCTATGTATTATAGTCTAGAGCTTGCTCTTTGAAAGGGCAGCAGGGGAGGGAGCGAGTTGGCATTTCTGGTGTTTGATTGTGGATTGTGTGTGTGTGCACACACATGTGACTATGTGTGTGTGTGTGTGTGTGTGTGTGCACTCACACATGTCTTTCTGTCTGTGTGTGTGTCTATCTCTTCCCTTTGTGTGTGTGCATTCATGCTTGCGCGTGTGCATGCGCCGCGGTGTGTGTGTGTGTGCGTGCAGGGTCCACGGCCAGCGCTCTTCGTGCCCGAGGTGTCCTTTGAGCTGCTGGTGAAGCGTCAGATCAAGAGGCTGGAGGAGCCCAGCCTGCGGTGCGTGGAGCTGGTCCACGAGGAGCTGCAGAGGATCATACAGCACTGTTCCTCCTACAGCACGCAGGTTTGACCTACACAGCAACCCTGCAGCAGCACAAACCAACACTGTCCTTTTAAAGCAATACCCACTTTTTGGGACATAAGGTTTTTCTCCCCTTACCCACCTCAGTCAAACAAGAAGCACTGTACCTTTTTTTTTTCTTAATCGGCCCAGCGCTCGATTTGCCCGAGCAAGCATTTGACTTGGTTAGCCAAAGTCATTGGAAGCAGATGAGACCGATTAGCTCCTGTAGGTGAAGTGAGGGTAAAATGCACCATTCCAGCTTCTCCAAAGTAAAGATATTTGTGAACAGTGAATCTAAAAGCTACCGAACATCTTGATTGTTTTTGAGCTGCATTTGGAGGTTGTTTCTTTTGACTCATTGTGTGATTTCACAAGCATGCACAGTTTCCACCAGAGCAACGTTGAGTAAATTGTAAAAAAAATTAAATAAACATCCAAATGTAGCTCTAAAACAATCAATATTTTGTGAGAGATGACTGAAATCACAAAAATATCTTCACTTTGGAGAAGCTGGAATGGTGTATTTTACCCTCACTTCACTGATGGAGCTAATCAGTCTCATCTGCTTCCATTGATTTTGGCTAACTCAGTCAAATGCTAATCGAATCGAGCGGTGGGCTGATTGAGAAAACAATGGTATGGTGCTTCTCGTTTGACTATGGGTAAGTGGAAAGTAATTAAGTGGATCGTTTGACAATGTGGCAATTATAATATTGATAAAGAAGTTCTGCTTATAGCTAATATTTTTCTGTTCACATCACAACTATTTATACATTTATTTTTGAAATTAAAACATTACTTTGGGCTATGGTAACTTGTCGTGGGTATTTATTCACCATTATGTATGATATTTTATACACTAAATAATAAAACTACTAAATAATGAACAACTTCATCATGTTACTCAAACAAATAATCAATAGATGAATGTGAACAATCCTTAGCTTCAGTCCTACTACTGGAATGGTTTTATTGTTTGTTTGTTGTAATGTTTTCTTTGTAATTGCCAGGAGCTGCTGCGTTTCCCCAAGCTCCACGACTCCATCGTGGAGGTAGTGACGGGATTACTGAGGAAGCGTTTGCCCATCACTAATGAAATGGTACTGGATGGCTGCTGGGTGGCCACCAGCCTTCTGTCTCTGCCTCATCATCCGACATGCACACTCTAGCATCTGTTCTGCAATGTTCATATTCGTGTCCTTTGGCACGTTGATGGAATTGAAATGAACACTCTTGGGCCTTTTTTTGTTTTTTCTAGGTTCATCATTTGGTTGCCATAGAGCTGGCTTACATCAACACCAAGCATCCAGACTTCACAGACGCCGCTCAGGTTTCAGCATCCGTCAACAGTCAACAGGTTGTCGCCTGCTGTGTCTACCTTGAAATCATAGTGGTCATACCTGCATGTGCTATGCTAAAGATGTCTATGTCAGATATAAGTTAAGCTCTTCTTTTTTTTTGTTTTTTGTAAAAATGTTTGTTAGGTAGGTGTGCAGTGTAGCTTTATAAGTATGATAGAAAACTCCTACTATCTATCACTTATTAGGAGTTTTCTATCATACTTGCACACCTAACAAACATTTTGAAAAAAAGTCCTGATTAGTTAGTTTTTTAAAATGTTATTATTATTCACAAACTTTCCTACTCAACTCCTTTATGCTAGAACAATAATTTAACTTTATATACTAAATAACTGTCCCACATACACACACATGGTAATTTTCTCTGTAGAATTGTTGGTGTACAAAATATAAACTTTCATAATCTATAAACTGTCATGACTCCCACAATATTTAAACCCCAAAGACATATTATACATACAAATGTTGATTTTCTAAGCAATGGTGTTTATACTTTTTACAAGAGATACATTTAAAGGTTCTCCACAGACATACAGTATATACACACACACATTGAAATGTAAAAATAATTTTAGAACCAAACAGCTGTTAACAGCTGTTATAGCTATACTGTTAAAATAACAATTCTCTCACTAAACTAATAATATTCTTCAGTTTGATACTCGGCTCCTCCTTCATGCTTTATACAAAAACTAAAATGCTAACTTTACTTACTACTAACCACCTAGAACAGCATACAGTTCACCTAGATAACCATAGCAACCACCTAGAACACCCAAGCAACCACCCAGAACACCATAGAACCCACCAACAATCCCCAACAATCATCTAGGACACCATAGCAACCACCTAGAACACCCTAGCAGCAACCTAGTACACCATAGCAACCATCTAGAACACCATAGAAACCATCTAGATCAAACTAGCAACCACCCAGGTCATCCTAGCAACCATCTAGAACACCCAATCAACCATGTAGAACACCCAAGCAACCACATAGAACACCCTAGCAACCACCTACAACATCATATAAACCACATAGAACACTATAGCAACCACCTAAAACATCATAGAAACCACCTAGAACACCATAGCAACCACCTAGAACACCCTAGGAACCACCTAGAACACCCTAAAAACCACCTAGAACACCCTAGGTGTTCAACATAAGTTATACACTGCAGCAGATCCAACATGTAAAAACAATGCATCAACAATGCTCCAGTAACTCTTCTTATATACTGTAAGTCTTATTTATATAAATAATACTATTTGCTATCTGACTTTCCCTGAATTAATTAGTTTTATGGCTTTCCTCCTCCTCCTCCTCCTCCTCCTCCTCCTCCTCCTCCTCCACTAGGCTGAGGGTCTTGACGGAGGCAAGCGCTGGAAGAACGACAGGGCTGCGGAGGAGAAAGCATCTGCCACAGGGTTTGGCAGCCCCAGCAAGAGCCAAGCTATTAACCTTTTAGACACAGTGAGTATGCAATCCCACCAACAGAGCTCAAGCTACCTGGCCAATAATCTATCGCCGGTAGCACTGACAGTTTACCCTATTCCCCTTCTCCGCAAGTTTACCAAACCCTTTCCCCCTACTCACCAGGCGCTGCCTGCCTCCCGTAGGCTGACCACCAGGGAGCAGAGGGACTGTGAGGTCATCCAGCGACTGATCAAGTCCTACTTCCTCATCGTGCGCAAAAGCATCCAAGACAGGTCAGCTGGAATCTGGGGAGAGGGAGGGTGGGAGAGGGAGAGAGGGGGAGAGAGATGGAGTGGGAGGGGGGAGGCAAGGAGTGAAGGAGAGAGAGGGAGGGAGAGAGAAAGGGAGAGAGAAAGGGAGAGAGAGAAGGAGAGCGATGAAGGGAGGCAGGGAGGGAGAGGGATAGGAAGGGAGAGAGGAAGGGTGAGGGAGGGAGGGAGGGAGTGTCCCAACCAAGTTGTTACACAAAATCAGGGTATTGGGTCACATGTGAATGGTACACGTTATAGAGTGGCCTGCTTACGGTGGGATTTCTTGTGCTTTTCCAGGAGCTTGTTTTAATGATGTCTTAATGACATCACTTCCTCTTCCAGTCCAACATTTCTGGCATAACGTTAGTCACAACTTTCAATGCAACTTTTTTGACATTGAAACCAACATTTCATTTCAAACCTTTATTTAAGCCTCGAAGATCATTGAGGTTTCCCTCATTTGCAATGTTGTTGAGATACAGAGGTGGTTTTAATAAATCAAAGAGGACAATACTCAGTGAAAACAATTGCACACTGAGGGGAAGTGGTTTGAATTGTCCAGGGGTAGTGAGAGTGTCCATCGTGAAGATGTCCTGTGGTCCAGTCTAGCATAGATGTTATATAGGATGGTGAATGTCCAGTACGGGATTTATGGATGAAAATATACAAGTGTTGTGTATATATACAGGTGCCCTACAGTGTCAGACATGACCAACCAACTCTGTCATACAGAAGAATGCAATGGTGAGTGTCATAGGGATCTCCAGTAATTAATCTGAGGGCAGAATGAATGAGTCTAGGGGTTTGAGAGTGGAACCAGCATGTCTGTAGATTATGTCACCATAATAGCACTGATAGAAAGACTGCCTCAACTATACTTTTCCTGCAATTCAAAGGGAAGTTGGATCTGTTTATGTACAAAAAAGTTGTTGCCGCAGTTTGGTGATAAGATTTTCAATATGATGTTTAAGTTTAAATGAGTCATCAATCCAAATACCTAGAAATGTATATTCTGTGACTCTCTTAATATTGCTACCATTCAGTGCGGATAGATATAAACTGTTAAAATCAATATCTCTTGCTCTAGAAAGAAGCAATGCAAGCATAGTACGCAGTGCTTGCATTGCGTACTAATTTAAGGTTGACAAGTACATATTGCATATCAGTAAAATAAAGTTGTTGGTTCTCAACAGCAAGTTGTAAAGAGTCAGCAGAACAATACAGAATAGTGTCATCAGTGTAAAGATGGACATTGTAGTCAGGTATAGAAGAAACAATATGGTTAATAAAAATTGTAAACAATACAGGGCCCAGAACTGATCCTTGTGGAACACCTTTTGTTACTGGTAAAAACACTGTAGTTCACACTGTTCTTCAGAAATCTTTCAGAAAGGTAATTTTGAAACCATCTACAAGCAATTGAATTAAACCCAATATTACATAATCGCTGAATAAGCAGAGAATAAGCAACTGTATCGAAATGTCTTTGACAAGTCAATGAAAACAGCCGCACAATGCTTCCTTTTGTCCATACACGGCTAATGTAACAGCAGAGATGGTACTATGCATGCATACGTCTAAAACCAGACTGGTAAGAACTCAAAACAGAATATCTAGAGAAAAATACTTGAGTTTGTTATTCACTAGTGATTTCATTTTTTTTGCGAGACAGGGAAGTTTGGATATTGGCCGATAATTATTGTGGTCGCTGTTGTCTCCTCCCTTGTACAAAGGAATCACATGAGCAGACTTCCAGATACTGGGAATTATACCAGTTGCAATTGAAAGGTTAAATATGTATGTTATTTGCTCAGTGATGAATAGAGTGGAAAGCTTTAAAAAGAACGGATCTGCTCCGGTTAATTTCCTGGGATCAGTGGTTTGTAGTGCATTGGCTACGTCACTAGGTGAGATAGGTTTTACTGTGAACTGAGAAGCGTGGTTTACAGGGTATATACACTATTAATAGGTGAAGGTCCTGTATAGACATCTTTAAATAAATGACCAGCAGCAGCAAAATGCTTATTAAAAGCTATACATTTTTTACATATTTTGCCGGATTCGAATATGAGTGATAAATTAATTGTAAATAATAATTAGATTTCCTTACAGTGGCTGTGCATTTATTTCTCAGTTGCCTAAAGGCGGACCCATTGGCTTAATGGGTCCCCTAAGCGTCTAGCAAGAGACCAGGCTCTGTTTTGTTCTTTAAACAGAGCTGAAAGTTCAGGGGAAAACCAAGGATTTTACCTTTTATTCTGAGCTATGACAGTGAAAACACAATAATGACATTCATGTATATTTTTTACTCATATTTGAAAGTATTTGAGTAGTGTAAATCCCTGTCATTCACAGGGGGAAAAGTTGGCTTGGGTAACCGCCCTGATATTTTATTATCTATGCCATTTGGCGGATGCCTTTTTACCCAAAGCGTCTTATAACACAAGTGCATAAACCCCCCTAGCCCCCTAACCCTAGCCGTGATTATATTGGCCATTTTAAACGCGCTCTGCATTCCCTCCGCAGCGTGCCGAAGGCGGTGATGCACTTCCTGGTGAACTTTGTGAAGGAGCGTCTGCAGAGCGAGCTGGTGGGACAGCTCTACAAGCAGACACTGCTGCACGACCTACTCATCGAGTCGCCAGACACGGCGCAGCAGCGCAACGAGGTCGCCCACATGTTGGAGGTAAATGCCTCGAGGATTGCGAAAATACTTTTTTCTCCAACAGCTCTCATTCCCTTTTTGATGTAGCCCATTCTCTGTAAGTTGTGGTTTTTGGTTCATTTTTGTTTTGTTTGTTTCCTCAGGCGCTCCAAAAAGCGAACAACATAATTTCAGAAATCCGGGAGACACATCTGTGGTAGAAGGAGATCCATCTATTGCACCGGTGCGAGTGCAAACGTGCGCGTACCCTTGAGAGAGTGTGTGTATGTGTGTGAGTTCTGTCATGGACTAATGACCGCAGTGCGTTCAGAGTTTATATTTCCCTCCTGCCAGCTGTTGCTGGGTCCTTTTGTCATACTGTGTGAATTCCTTGTTGTCATGGAGACTGACAGTAGTCAGGCGAAGCACGATAATGCTGTCTCTTGTTTTGAGTAGTCTTTTATTGTGCTGCCAGTCCCAATTGGGGAAAAACATTTGTGTGTTCCAAGGATGTTGCTAAGGATGTTATGTTAATTATGAAGTGGAGAAATCACCTCTTTAGTGGGTTTGAGAAAATCTATTGAAAAATCAGAAATTGTTTGGGGCTAAATGTTTATTTATTTGTTGTGCTGTGTCATGTTCTTTTCTTGATTTAGACTTTGTGAAAAGTCAATTTGTCTGGGGTGCTGCTGTACTGTTCTAGTGAGTGCTGCAGCTAGATCAGCAACGTTAAAGCCACTCGCTGCTCGACAGGGGACTGGAAGTAAGACTGCCTCAATCGATTCTGTCATCAGTTTTACACTGTGGAGCGGTCTAATGAGAGACTCCCTAAGCCCTGTAATACCACCCCAAATCAGGTTTCATTTTCCTCAGTTCCATCTTTGAATATCCTCTCTCTGGTCCACCAGTGTTGCATTGTACTTGCAGATTAGCGCTTCTTAGCCTAATATTTGAGCGAGGTGATTAAACATGCACACAAGGGCCACTCACCTGTGTGTGTGTGTGTGTGTGTGTGCGTGTGTGCGTGTGTGCGTGCGTGCGTGCGTGCGTGCGCGTGCGTGCGTGTGTGTGCGCGTGCACTTTTGGGTTTATAGCAGAGAGCGGTATTTGCTGCTCACAAGCAGGAATTGAAATTGATATGTTAGTCGGTAACTTACATATTAAATGAGTGTGAATGAGTGTGTGTGTGTGTATATGTGCGTGCACGTGTACTGTTATCTGCCACTGTCTCTGACTTCAATGAACATCTTTTTTTTCTGGTTCCATTTACTGAGCCGCCCCCCCCTCCGCCCCTCGCCATGTCGTCCGCTTTCTCGCCATATCCTCCACGGTGCCCGAGGCGCTGGATAGGAATGTCTCCCTGTGATTGACTGTTTCCAGGCGCGAGGACACACCCACTCCAGGACCTGCAGAGGAGCACGGTTTCCAGTTCAGATCCTGCTCGCTCTGAACCCCATTTCCATCTAGAACTCTCTATTGAGCCATTCCTAGGAGTGTCACCTAGCAACAAGGTTTGAGTCTACAGGTGCAGTAGCGGTCGGGGGTGTGTTTCCCATTTGTTCTCATAGCAGAAAGAGCGTTAGAAAACAAAGAACTTGTTAAGGGAGGACTTGCCTTAAATGGGACCAACGTGATATCACTGATCCATGGGATCAGACACCCTCCAGTCTGTCTTTTTTTCAGCAATACGCGTGTATGAGTGCATGTGTTTGTAATGTGTCTGCATGTGAGGAAGTGTGTGTGTTTGTGCATATAGATGACTGTGTGTTCATGTTATGTTATTTAAATGATGGCTATCACTATAATGTTAACTGCCTGAAAATGTCAACTGCCTGAAAAGTTCTTGCCTGCCAATATTTGTGATAAGTGTTTGTGAAATGAGAGAGCTGGCTGTCGAGAGGTACCAGAGGCACTGATTAAACCTTGACAAAAACCATGCGGCCCATGAGCCTTTGTTTTGTTGATTTTCTTCTCTTCATTCAAAATGTCACACTTAACACAGGACTGTCTGCATCCCTCACGTGTCATCACCACCACTGTGAGATCGGGCGGTAACGTTGCACCACGCTCACCGCCCCACACGTGTTTCAGAAGGCTCTCAATTGGCCCCCTATTGATCGCTGAGGAAAAAAAATACACCTTGTGATGAATCATTCGCACAGAAACACACACACACACACACACACACACACACAGGATAAAGACAGAGTGTCCTGCAGTTTTCTGGAACTGTGCACCAAAGTCTTTTTCTCTGTCACAGATGAATGCATGAGGTAGGAGGGGGGGGGGGGTGTATGTTCCTGAATTGATGGCCATTATAATGCATCCATGATGGAAAAGCCAAGGGTTAGTCTAGTTAGTCTAGTGTTACACAGACAATGAAACCAGGTGGTGTTGAGCTACTACTTGGGTTGAGCTACTACTTGGTTATCCATTTAGTGCATTTTAATGTGTAATAGTGTTATCACTGAAAGAACAAAGTACAAATAAAAAAAAGGCAATTAGCTGTACCATATCCAGGTAAATCACCTGATGTCAGAGTGACGCTTAGTGGGCGCTAGACTGAGTGGTTTACTGCATTTAATAAGAAAGTGCAGCACATTGAGAGGAACAGTGCTGCAGCAGGTGATTAGATTGGCTGCACTTGGCCTGTAACAGTAGCCAGTTACTACCCCCCCCCCCTCTTTCCATACTGGGACTACAAGGTAATACCAACATCGATATGAGATTGGGGGGGGGGGGGGGGGGGGGGGGGGGTGCATCTGGTCCCCCCCCTCCACAAAAACAACAACAACAAAAACAACAACAAAACCACATCCATCCGCGTTGCTTTGGTCCATCGGTCAGCATCATTAGTTGATGTCTCGCCGTGTTTTGTGGAGATCTCCTGGCACGATATCTGGAATCACATCGACTCCCCCCCACCCCCTTTTTTTGTTTGGCGAGTCCGACGAGAGAGAGAGAGAGAGAGAGAGAGAGAGGGAGGGGAGGGGAGGGGGGAGAGAGAGAGCGAGGGAAGCTGAACAAAGCCGCGAGAGAAAGGAGAAGGCGCTGAGTCCAACTGTCTCCCGGACAACTGGAGGAGAGGAGAGGAGAGAGGCAAAGAGGGAGAGATGGGGAAGACGCGTTATTTGAAGAGGAGCTTCCCGTAGAGTCCGTGTGTTAGAGGAGGTGTGTTGTTACTACTGTGTGTTAGTGGAGGTGTGTTGTTAGTACTGTGTTACAGGAGGTGTATTGTTACTGTATGTTACAGGAGGTGTGTTGTTACTGTATGTTACAGGAGGTGTGTTGTTACTGCTGTGTGTTACAGGAGGTGTGTTGTTACTGCTGTGTGTTACAGGAGGTGTGTTGTTACTGTGTGTTACATGAGGTGTGTTGTTACTGCTGTGTTACAGGAGGTGTGTTGTTACTGTTGTGTGTTACATGAGGTGTGTTGTTACTGATGTGTATTACAGGAGGTGTGTTGTTACTGTGTGTTACCTGAGGTGTGTTGTTACTGCTGTGTGTTACAGGAGGTGTGTTGTTACTGTTGTGTGTTACAGGAGGTGTGTTGTTACTGTGTGTTACCTGAGGTGTGTTGTTACTGCTGTGTGTTACAGGAGGTGTGTTGTTACTGTTGTGTGTTACATGAGGTGTGTTGTTACTGATGTGTATTACAGGAGGTGTGTTGTTACTGTGTGTTACCTGAGGTGTGTTGTTACTGCTGTGTGTTACAGGAGGTGTGTTACTGTTGTGTGTTACAGGAGGTGTGTTGTTACTACTGTGTGTTACAGAAGGTGTGTTGTTACTGCTGTGTGTTACATGAGGTGTGTTGTTACTGCTGTGTGTTACAGGAGGTGTGTTGTTACTGTTGTGTGTTACAGGAGGTGTGTTGTTACTGCTGTGTGTTACATGAGGTGTGTTGTTACTGCTGTGTGTTACAGGAGGTGTGTTGTTACTGCTGTGTGTTACAGGAGGTGTGTTGTTACTGCTGTGTTACAGGAGGTGTGTTGTTACTGTTGTGTGTTACAGGAGGTGTGTTGTTACTGCTGTGTGTTACAGGAGGTATGTTGTTACTGCTGTGTGTTACATGAGGTGTGTTGTTACTGCTGTGTGTTACAGGAGGTGTGTTGTTACTGTTGTGTGTTACAGGAGGTGTGTTGTTACTGCTGTGTGTTACAGGAGGTGTGTTGTTACTGCTGTGTTACAGGAGGTGTGTTGTTACTGCATTATAGTTAGTGATGATGTGAACAAAGAGAGACTACATCGTGGAGCAGAGGGTCACCACATGATCACAAGAAGAGGAGCCACATGGTCTGACTGTTAACCTGGGATAAGGTCCGCAGCGGGCAGGTAGGACTAATACCCCCCCCCCCCCCCCCGCTTTATGAATATATTTTATATTTTAAAGAATAATACACAGCGATAATGCATTTTTTTATGCTGATCACATAATGTGTGCACTTAAGTAGCCTATGTGTTGATCCATGTTTAATATATCAATATTCGCAAAGCATGTCAATTTATTTTATAAATCAGTAAAAGAGTGCAATTATCTGCTATCTCCTAATATGAGTTAAAATATTAAGTATGAAATTAAACTCAAGCAAATATTATTTTAAAAAAGACTGTGTGTGTGTGTGTGTGCATTTTATGTAAAGTGTAATAACCAAGCACATGGCAGATTGCTGTAAACATTACAGATGCATGCAGGGTACAATCAAAATGATATCATCACCATCATGTATGAAAACATAAAAATAAAACCCCACCACGGCAAAAATAATGTGTGTGTGTGTGCGTGTGTGTGTGTGTGTGTGTGTGTGTGTGTGTGTGTGGAGTAGAGCTTTATAGGGTCCCCTATGGACCACCCCCCCCACCACCACATCTATTTTAATGTCCCTGTAAACCAGGTGGGATATCACCACCAGACAGTTCTCCTTGTGTGGTGCAGTCGTAGAAGAGGAAGGTGTGAGGTCCATATGGGATGAGCTACTGGAGAAAAGATGGGCTGGGGAGGAGCAGTGTTTTTAGATTATGGCAGTAACAAAAGGTACACAACTTTTGTATTTTTAAGAGACAACCTTACACACACACATGCACACACACACACACACACACACACACACACACACACACAAACACACACACGCGCACACACACACACACACACACACACACACACACACACACACACACACACACACACACACACACACACACACACACACACATACAAACAGACAAACAAACACAGGCGAGTAAATTAAGAGAGAGTGATAGGTTTAGGTGATCTGAAGAAATGCAGGCAGCAGGCCATGCAGGGACTTCCTAATGGACTTGTGTGAAGTGAGATGCAGCAGTCTGGGATGATCTCCAGGTGAATAGATACTTCCCGGCAAGGGTTACACACACTTCTTCACACAGCTTCTTCATTGAACTGAAAATTATAGCTTTGCCTCCTTCTTTTCAGTCTACCTCACACACACACACACACACACACACACACACAGCCTCACTGCTACACCCCCCCCCCCCCCCCACCTTGGCGTGATCTGGCCCTAACAAGAGCCATTCCCACTCTGACATTCTTCTGAGGGAATGTTAAGTGAGGCCACACCAGGCTATTCAATCTACCGCTCTACGGCTGTACATGGCTGGAAGAAATACAAAAACTAAAAAAAAACACAAACTACATTTTCGCTACCCAAAATGGTATTTCTTTCCCAATCTCAATCCTTGTCGAATTAAAAATACATGTCAGGAGAAGTCTAGGTGCTCCCGAGTTAATATGGCTGTGATGACTCTCGGCAGACAATCCAGTCAGAGCTTTTCTTTTCCAGCCAGGAGCGAGGAACCGGCAACTATCTCTTAAAATTTGACAGCATCGCACTGCCGCTACCAGATAGGGGAAAAGCTGTCAAAATAAAATTCTGCCTCATTTCTACATGTTTTGATGATCTCCATTTTATCTCTGAGAACAGGACAATGTATAAGGAGGAGTGTTTGTTACACTACTTCTCTGCTTGCCACTGCATGCATCACCTACTGCGGCTTTCCCTTGCTTGACTCTTAATAAAATATACATTGGAGCGCCTTGTAACTCAGAGTTAGGGAGGACTTATCACAACACACACACACACACACACACACACACACACACACACACACACACACACACACACACACACACACACACAAAGGATGTGTTTACTCGGGCCTGTGAGAGTGGTTAGCAGACCACTCTCTTTACCTCCATACCTGAAATGCTATCATGGTTCCCTGGAAGACAGCACACACACACACACACACACACACACACACACACACACACACCCAATACCTCTGCAATAGCTCGATGTTGGATGTTGGATGGGGGGGGAGGACTCAAGTGGCAGATAGCCCTCCGCCTCCACCCGACCTCTCACCATCTGATTCTTGGTTACAGTCCACCCCCCCCCTCCTTCCCCCCCCTCCTCTTCCCCCCCATTCACTATTACAGCTGATAAGTTGATTCTGATGTTAAAAGCGACAGCAGGACAGGAGTGATGTTCACTCCTGTCCTCCCCCTCCGCCACCATTACCTCCTCCTCCTCCTTCTCCTCCTCTGCTCAGATGTGTTGTGAATAATAAACAGCACCTTCATCACGATGCGCTGACGTTCGTTTGTTTGAATGTGACTGCCGAGGTGCTCTTGTGGGTCCCCCCCCTTCTCTGCCCCCCCCCCCCCCCCCTCCAAGCATCCCCCCCCCCCACCTTGTCCATAGTCCCCCTTCGTCCCATTCCTGCTCCTAATTTGTGAACTCAGGTGTAAAAAACAATGGTCTGGAGAAAGTGTTTTCACGTAAGGAGGGTGGCTGTGTATTCCAGTCATGTCACCTTAGCACGACACGGTGGCTGTCTATCATCCTTATGCAACCTATCGCTGGCCGTCTTCCGTTCCAGTGGTTACACTAATGCAAGGATCATAATTTAATTGCCTGTGCATTCGCAAACAGTAAATGACTATAGGCATACAGTGACTGTGAAATGTGCTATATGGAAATGTACAGCCTTTTGTTTGTATTTTGTACAATGAGAAAATGGAGTTAAAGGCATCCAAAATGAAGATATTGAATGAAATCAGTGTTATTTGAACTGCGTGTGCGTTGGGGCACACCAGCTCAGCAGCTGGCAGTCTCTAGAGACACCGATTACTAAATGCATGCTCTCTCTCTCTCTCTCTCTCTCTCTCTCTCTCTCTCTCTCTCTCTCTCTCTCTCTCTCTCTCTCTCTCTCTCTCTCTCTCTCTTTCTCTTTCTCTCTCTTTCTCTCTCTCTCTCTCTTTCTCTTTCTCTCTCTTTCTCTCTTTCTCTCTCATTTTATTTGTCATTCTGCTGGGTTCTCTCTCAGCCACCCTCAACACGTGAGAGTTTATGTGTGTGTGTGTGTGTGTGTGTGTGTGTGCATGTGCATGTGCATGTGTGTGTGTGTGTGTGTGTGTGTGTGTGTATGCGTGTGTGTGTGTGTCATGATGGACTAGAATCCCATTGCTGACGTGCCTCCCCACACTTCACCAGAGATGCGTGCTGTGGAGAGTAGTTGAAAGCTCACACTCACAGTGACTTATGGAGACCCATCTACCGATGTCCCCTTGAAACACATGTGGATGATGTGCATGTTGAAGAGTGTGTGCTGTGGAAGGGGATGGCTTTGTGCAGTGTGACACCAATCAACATGCACAGGCACACACACACACACACACACACATTCCATAAAGGCCTGTGCTGTGCTTAATATTAATGTGATGTGATTTAATACATAGTGGGGGAGTTATAAATCTGTCTGATAGGTGTAACATTAAGGCATTCATCGCTGGTAAGTGTTCTGTTTAAGCTTCATGTGATTCATGCAAATCCAAGCCAGTAAAAATCTAATCCCAGTTGTAAAACTATTACACATAACTTGGGAGTGATGAATCCAAGTAACATCATAGTGCTGTAATAAATCAATACAATAACTAAAATACTATCGCTGCGGTACAGACGAGGCTATCATTACACTGGTGGCGCTCTTTGAGAGCTGCTGCTAACATTAGCCACTGGTATTGATCCCTCAACATGAGGTAGGAATCTGCCTTGTGATGGAGTCTCCAGGGCCGGACTAACGCACAGGCTTGATATGGCTGCAGCCTAGGGGCCCCACCTGCCAGGGGGCCCCCGATTGGTCGAACCGGGGGCCCCTCCGCTAGCCCCGCGATCTGCTAGCGCCGCGATCCGGTAGCGCCGCGATCCGCACGCCCCCCCCGCTCAATAAAAAATCTCCGCTAGCACCCCCCCCCCCCCCCCCGCTCAACAAAATCTCCGCTAGCACCCCCCCCCCCCCCCCCCCCCCCCCCCCGCCGCTCAACAAAAAAATTTTGGGGGGGTTCGGTCCTTCGAGGAGGGGGGGGGGGCCTACATCATCCAGCAGCCTAGGGGCCCCGGGCATCCTTAATCCGGGCCTGGGAGTCTCATCTTAAACATTGAGCTGATTCAATGGCCCAACTTCTCTGACCTTAGACCACAATACTGGTCCTCGGAAGAAGAGGTGATTGGACGTCCTCAGGAGAAGAGGTGATTGGACACCGGTGGCCCAGCCTCCCAAAAGCAAGTTGCCTGCAGTACGGCAGTGAAAAAACACCAAGATAATCATAGTAAACGTTATTAGTCACAGTGCTGCCACATACGAGCAAATAAATACTCTTTTATTCCACAACTCATTTTTACCCCCCCTTCCCCTTTCCCCTGCATCCCTCGCCAGTAATTGCAACATTAAGATGATTTAATTTGCGGCGGCTCAAACAAACCCAAGCTGACAGCTAATATGTGAGAACGCAGCATCAGGGGCGCTGTGGGTGATTCGGTTTGCGAACGCTGACAGCGGGGGGAAAAAAGGAAGCCACATGCCTTCTCCCTCCCTGCCACCCCCCCAGGCCCCAGCAGAGCAGCTCAGTCTTAAACACAGTGTTCAGCCAACCATTCTCTGTCTCCAATCTCTCCATCCCTCCTCCAGGAGAGTGAGGTGGGAAGAACCCATCTCTCTCCCCTCTCTCTCTCCTGGTCGGTTCATTCCACTTCCCCGCCTGCCCAGACTCCCTTCGTTCTGAGGTGAGGAGGCCTTTGTCCCCTGCTCGCTTATAACAGTCTCCTCCACAGCCTTGCCCTTGGCTATGGAGTTGCAAATGTCCCTGGCTGCTAAATAGGCTGTCAAGGCAATGTCAGCATCTCTGTATTGTGATCATACTCACAAGGACAACAAGGTTAGAACCTAAGCAAAATGTAATGGGGTGCCGTGTGTGTGTGTGTGTGTGTGTGTGTGTGTGTGTGTGTGTGTGTTTGAGTGTTTCTTTGTGTGTGTGTGTGTTTGGGTATGCACGTTTGTGTGTGTGTGTGTGTGTTTGTGCGTGCGTGTGTATGTGAAACAGGCGTCACCATGGACCTAGAGGACGATCCACTGTTATTCCAGACCAGTTGGCGAGTCGGGGAGGAAGATGAGGAGGAGGAGCAGGATGAGGAAGGTCCAGCGGTGCACACGGCTGCAGGGGGCCTCAGCTTCTCGGGGGACCTCCGGGGGTGCGGGGTGTGGCGCGTGGTGGGCTGTGTGTACACACAGCCCTGGGCCAGTGGGCTGGTCCTGGGGCTCGGCGTGCTGCTGCCCTGCGCCCTGTCCGCCTACATGTTCCTCTACTGCCCCCCACTGGACATAGACCTGTCCTACAGCGCCTTCGAGGTCCACAGTCACTTCTCGGCCGAGCGCTTTGACGCCCTCACCATCGCCGTGAAGACACAGCTGGGCTCCTGGGATAGACGCCGGCGTGGCACCGATGGCGGAGACACAGCCGAGGCCTTCCGGGAGCTTCTGCTGGAGAGGCTGGGGAGACAAGGCGGGGCGGAGACCGTCCAACCGACACACGACGGGGGTGCGTGTCCCACCTCGGCCCCAGGAAAGGATTCACAAGGAGGGGGGAGTCGGACGGGTGGAGCCACGCAGAGACGGTTGCTGACGCCAGAGCAGCCCGGTCCGAGTCTGGAGGAGATACAGAAGAAGAGACGGGATGGAGAGAAGATGAGGCAAACGGTGGAAGAGGAAGCGATGGAGAAGAAGGAGGAGAAAGCAACAGAAACAATAGGGAAGGAGGAGAAGCTAAGGGAGCACATGGACAAAGAGGAGAAACCAGGGGACGGAGGGGGCGTGTCTCCGGCACGCAGGCGCAGGTTTGCTCCGGGGTACTCCTACCTGCAGAGCCAGGCCCTGTGGAGGGTGGAGCTGGTGTTCGTGGCCCAGGGGAGCGGCGAGCGCAATATCTTCACCCCGGAGCGCCTGCGGACCGTGCACCGCGTGGAGCGCCTCCTCATGCAGCACCCCCGCTTCCAGCAGTTCTGCTGGAAGCCCCTGGAGGCCCTGCGGGATCTGCCCCTGGGTCCCTCCTACTGCTCCCCGCCCAGCTCCCTGCTGTCCTACCTGTTCCCCAGCGAGCGAGCAGGGAAGATCTATTACGACGGCATGGGCCCCGACCTGGCAGACATCCAAGGTGAGTCTGTGAGCCGGAAAATAGATTCAGACCTAAAAGGTGCTGCCGGGGAGATTTAAGAGCAATTGAGTGTAATTTGTTAGAAATGTCACAGCCATCCGTCAGCTATTAGTGAGTGAAATGCTCTGTGAGAATATCGGTTTCTAGTTGACTGTGCCTCTGTATGAGACAGTTTCCCTGATTGGTTCGGGGAATCCATCTTGCCTGTCAATTAGCATGCGTGCACACAGGGTTATCATGGGTCCACCACAGGTGCATGAAGGCAACATTGGTCATTGGTGGACAAACGTAGGTTCTCTGAAATCTGTCAGAAACGCCTCCAAAAGAAATAAACATTTTATTGATAATTTTTAGATTTCTAGATTCCTCATAGCTGAATAAATACCTATGTAATGTACCTACAAATGACATACGTTCTTACGCAAGACACTTCACTTACTGAGGTTAGAATAAATACCACTCTGTATTGCTACTGTTACTGCTGCAATCTGCCAGACAAGAGGCTAGACAGGAGATTGTGCTACACTCACACACTGCTGTGTGATTATTATACTCCCCTTCTCCTCCCTTAGGAGCCCTGAGTCTGGCCATCACACACCCACAGTTCTACTGGTACGTGGATGAGAGCCTGAGCCCGGATCACCTGTCCTCCTCGCTCCTCCGCAGCGAGATCCACTTCGGAGCGCCGCTGCCCTCCTTCTCCTCCCTCCAGGACCGGGCCGAGGAGCAGAGGAGACGCTTCAAGGGTTTTGTGGTGGAGTATGCGTCCATCCTGGCCAAGCAGTCCACCAGGTAGTAAACACGTGATATGAGACCATCAGCATCACGAATCAATACAAGGATCAATATACCACCTTTATGTAACCTTTCTTTTTTTTGGTTTCGGCATATTAGCTTCTAAATGAGTCACTGTGTATCTCTGCATTTGAATAAGGATTGAAATGAGAATTTGTTTGTTTCTCGTACTTCTTTAGGGGATTTCAGATATGCTTACTACTTGGGGGCAGGATAGTGTGGTCTGTAGTGATTAAGGTGTTCAACTCTAAGCCAAAAGGTACTGGGTTCGATCCCCAAAGTTGAGCAAGATGCGTAATCCCCTATACCTGCTCCTTAATGACATGTGGAATTCACTGTAAGTCGCTTTGGAAAAATCTCTGTGTAGATTGAGGTGTGTGATTGACTCTATGCCAAGTGGTCTAACCTCCACTTGGCATAGAGTGTAACTCCAGCAGCAGCTTGTCCTTCACCATGTACAGCATTGTAAATTACACTGGGTTTAGAGGCAGTGTGATGTGTGCACAAGGTACAAACACCCCCCCCCCCCCCCCCCACACACACACACACACACACACACAAGGTTGCTATGTTAAGCACTCCCCTTTGTTGTCCCCCTGTTCCAGCCAAGTGAAGGTGCTATATGGGGGCACCGAGCTGTTTGACGACGAGGTGAGGCGCACCTTCCACAGCGACATGAGGCTGGCTGTCATCAGCGGAGCCTGCATCACCGTGCTCGTCTTTGTGCTCACCTCCTTCTCCGGTACGGTACATACAGCCGAACAAAACGCCAGATATACTGTGTCAGCACATACACACCGTGTCAGCACATACGCACTCTCGGCCATATGCTGTTAGAAGTTGGAAAGGAAACATTTAAAACTACAGATAGTATACTTATACCAAGGCTAAAAAACATCATTTGGAAAAAAAGTGTAACAGAATATCCAAATGCAAAAAAAATCAATGTATTACAGAAAATGAACAAGCCTTTTTTTCTCGCTAGGTTTATGGCCTCTGAAGTTTCTTGGATAATAAAAAAGGAACATTTTACAGTATGCCAATAGCAAGGTTTTAATGAGCTCACACTAACGGTCTGCTCAGTAAAACAGTAATGGAATGGGATCGGTATCGGCCCGACATATAGGCGACCGACTCTACGCTGAATTCATATTACTCAGTCCCTTTGTTGTCTTGTCGTTTTCTCCACAGTATTCCTCACTTTCTTTGGGTTGGTGAGCATTGGACTGAGCTGCCTAATGGCTCTGTTCCTGTACCATGTGGTCTTTGGTGTGAGGTACCTGGGCATTCTCAATGGAGTGGCAGCCTTTGTCATTATTGGCATTGGTAAGTTACAACGGTACACTTACCCACAAATCCCAATGCGAAATATACAATATATACATATACACGGGACGCACTTTTCGGCTGCCATGTTTGTAGGTCATGTAAACAGCAGCAGGGTCACGTGGTGGTAGTCATCTCTAGGCCTATCCTACTGGTCACCCTGTTTTTTCATGGATCATCGCAGCTTCAGGTTCAGCATGCAAGAGGCCATAGATATGAATGTATATTTTTTTAAAACAACATTTTTTACGTCTGTTAAATTCAGACATGGTGTGCAAAGACCTTAAGCGATGCTGCATTGTGTTAGAAAACAGACATTTTGTGTGGTAATACCCTCCCGTATACCCCCCCCCACCCCAACAACAGGAGTGGATGATGTGTTTGTGTTCATCAGCACCTTCAGACAGGCATCCCATCTGGACGATGCCGTGGACCGTATGATCTACACGGTCCACACCGCCGGCCGCGCCACCTTCCTTACCTCCTTCACCACCGCGGCGGCCTACGCAGCCAACACCTTCTCGCAAGTAATTACAGCGGATACATTCAGCTCCTAATAGAATAGCAACATATACAATAAGTTATTCCTCCTTCGGTGGTTGAAAAAAGGAACGAAAAAAAAGCTCTCTCAGCAGAGAGTGTAACATTTTCAGGCGATAAGCAAATTGAATGTTTCAAGGTCCTCCGCTCTCTCTCCCTCTTTCTCTCTCCCTCTCTCTTTCTCTCTCTCTCTCTCAATGTCTTTTTTAAATGAAAATTAGATCCCAGCCGTGCATGACTTTGGCTTATTCATGGCCCTCATTGTCAGCTGCTGCTGGCTCTGGGTTTCCATCCTGGTGCCTGCTGCATTGTGCCTCTGGAGCCAACATGTGGCAGCCAGAGAAGAGGCCTGGCTGAGATGGTGAGCAGTCTCCTCATATGCATTCTAATGTGGCGGTGCTGTCAACGCTGTGAGTGACACTGCGACACACTTCATCAGCTTGTCTCTCTCTATCTCTGTCTCTCTCTCGCTCCAACCTGGGCGGTTGTTCCCCGCCGAAAAGGTGGAAGTCGTTTGCCGACATGTCAGCAAGCCACAGTCCTATATCCGACGAGGATGATGACGTGGCACTTTTGTCGGTGGAGCTGGAACCAGGTACGCTCCTTATTAATACTCCCCCTGAGAGGGGGGGGGGGGGTCTTCAGAACAAGCCCAGGAGGCATTCAAAAATGACAGGAGGATTCAAACTGCCTTGTGTCCGCCGCAGGGTCGTGTGATCAGGACAGCGACGCTGCCATTCTGTTTGTGTCGGTGGAGATAGCCCCGCCCCCTGCGGGGCAGCGCAGCGTGGGCGTGGTCAGCACCCAGCTCCAGGGAGCCCTGAAACACTTTGTGGCAGAACCGGTGGTGAAGAGACATAAAGCCATCCTAGGTAGGAGGAGGACCCCAGGGAGGGCTTCAGTAAAGTGCATTCCATGTAATTGTTGCTGAATGTCGGCGATTCAAATGTCATTATTTATGAGAATGGTAAAGGATTACAGGCCATTTGTTATTCCAGTGTCTCTGGGTCAGTCAAACACAGTTGCGTGTTCTGACTGCTCAACTTTTAGATTCAGATTCAGATGTCTTTGTTTGTTATGTTCACTGCTGAACATATAACAATTATTTATTATGTATTCTGCCATCAGGCTTTATAATAAATATATTTCAGGCCTGCAAGGAGGCTGTTTGAAACACAACGCAATCGTATTGTGTGAAGTATTCATAGAGTAGCTGTAGCTCATCTCCTTCGGCTAGCTCCTCATCATCCCTTCACTCCTCTCCATCACCCCCCCCGCCCCCACCAGGTGCTTACTTCCTGGTTCTGCTGCTGTCGGCCGGCTGCTGCTGCCTGATGAGACCGGCCACTCACGCCCCACTGCTGTTCCGACCCGACACCAACCTGCAGACCCTGCTGGCTCTCAGGAACAACCTCAGTGGCCAGGGCATCTCCTGCCCCACCTGCTCTGGTGAGCATCCCCGTCAATCAACAAATAAACAAGACATTAATAACATAAGACAGGAGGAGATGCAATAGTACTTAATTGATCCCAAACCGGACATTCAGGTGCCACAGCAGGATAGTAGTAGAAAAGAGATAGCACAAACAATGGTAGAAAACAAAAAAATGCAAATTATACATGCAAAAGAAACCATTAACATAGCATGAAAAACCCCATGACAGAATCAAATGTTGCGTCTGGTAGGTGTGTTCATGGAGAAGCCCCATTCCCTGTACAGCTCCGTCCACGCCAGCTCCTTCTCGCTCAGGACGGGCGCCCGGGGTCAGACCCGGCCCAGTGCCCATGTCGCTTCCCCACAGATCCTCGCCAAGATGTCCAACATCACAGGTAAAGGATACCACACTACAAGGCACTCTGGTTAAAGGTATATGGGGGTAGATAGTTAGAGGCTAGGGTGTTTGACTTCCAGGGCGAGGTACTGGGTTACAGCCTACCTGTAGACATCTTTGAGCTTTGAGATTCTAAGCTCTACCTCTACTCTTTAATGACATATTACTATTCACTGTAAGTCACTTTGGATAACAGCTCTAAATGTTAAATGACCAAATCGTATTATGGAATAAAACTAATTGGGTAGCACTTTGAAGCATTAATAAAGTAGTAAGTTCATAGTGAGCATTTATTAAGCATGGTTGCTACATGAATACTCATTAGTAAGCAATTACTACAAATTAGAGATAATATATATATATAAGTTATTCAATTAGATAATGGTTTATAAACTAATTCATGAAGCGTAAGTTAATTAACAAAACTATTTACATTGTTATAAACACTTAATGATGCTGCAAGTCATGATTAGTTGAGGTAGTTAGAAAGCATTAGTTAAGTCTTTTTTGCTCATCTATGCCTATCTATTTGACTATCTATGCCTTACTACGCATTTATAAATTACATTTAAAGGCTGGAAATGCCTCAAGTACCGTTGCAGCAGTACTCATACTCACCTAAGTCTCACAATTATTTTTCACACAAAAGTACAGAACTAATATTTCTAAATACCTGAATTAATCAATCCAGTCATTACATCATGTATGCTTAGTAACATGACATGATGTCTTTGGTGTAATGGAGGTGTTGAGGTTCAGGGACTTGTGGTGCCCCAGCGGGGCCACAACCAATGGCTTTACGTTTATTTAGTTATTCAATTGTTTTCAATTGATTTGGTATTGTTTATCAAGCATATTAGCACATGTTTAGTTTGAATGATTTTGAATAGTAGCCTATCAGGAACATTGTTTAATGCAGTGTCAACCAACATTAAGCAAAATGTGGATTTGATTTATCATTATTTAGGCTACTTGTATGATTATATTATACAAGTAGCCTATATAATTCCATTGAAGAAAGCTGTTATTTTTTGTCTCTGGAGATCTGGGTTCAAGTGTGTATGCTCTTGGCGGGATGATGATAATTATGTCATTTTAGAAAAATAAATAAGTCATGTGAATTTAAATGTCAATTATAACCTCCGACTACATCCTAGCCAGCATCTTGGTGGTGCAGTCAATCAAGCTGTTGGTTATCATTCCTGGAGACCTGGGAACAAGTCAGGAAATTGTGGTTACCATGGAAACGTAATGAATTGGAATCAATTCCGCTGGTGTTTTGTGGTGCAGTGGAGAAAGCTGTTGTTGCTCAATACCAACCCAGTTGGTATTGTGAGGATGGGTATGAAAGGATGTCTAAGTGAAACTGAGTGGGTGGATGAATGTTACATACACGTTGATTTTATATTAAATGAGTCCATCCACCCATCTACTCTTATTTATAATGGGGGACTTGAACCCAGGTCTCCAGATCTGATCACCAACAGCTCTCTCAACTGCACCACTGAGATGCTGGCTAAGATTGGAAAAGATTGACAACTGACTTCACAATTCACATGACATCGTTTCCAATTAGGTTTCCAAGGTGGGACTTGAACCCAGGTTTGCATTGCTGATAAAATGTCGCTCTTTTATTTGACATCACATTAGAATTCACATGACATCGTTACGTTTCTAAAAAGTCAAGTCAAGTCACTTTATTTGTCAATGCTGCCATACGACATACAGAGAATTGAAATTGCGTTTCCCTCTTATCCCCGGTGCAGACAGCAATAAACATGAATGTAAAATATAAGTAAGATACAAAATATAAAGTATAGAAAATATATATAAGCTAAAAGACATCTATATAGACATCTATATATCAGATATAAATAGTATAGTATGGCGGTATAAATATAAATATAAATATGGCAGAATAAACAGAATTTACAGTATAAATACATGCTCATGTAGAACACCCTCTGCAGGAGTCGAACCCAAGTCTCCAGAGCTGAACAAACAGCTCTATTGACAGCACCACGGAGAGGCCAGGTATGAGCTGCGCTGAGGTTTTATTGACATTACAGTTTACATGACAGCGCTATGTTTCAAAATTACATTAAGTATCCATGAAGACCGCCCTCAGCAGGAGTTGAACCCAGGTCTCCAGAAATGATAACCATCAACTCTCACTGCTGCACCACCAAAATGCCAGCTGTGATCTGGTCAGGGGTTATACTTGACGTTACAATTCAAAATTTGTTACATTTCCAAAAAGACATCATTAAGTTTCCAAAAAGACATCATTACATTGGGTTTCCATGGAGCACACCCTCACTGGGACTTGAACCCAGGTCTCCAGAGACGATAAACAACAGCTCTCCCTGCTGCATCACCGGTTAAAGTTCAAATTAAAATTCACATGACATTTAAAAAGTTCCAGTTCTGTTTCCATGGATACAGCATTAGTAGTGTTAATAGTAGCAGTAGTTGAACCCAGGTCTCCAGAAATAACAACCAACAGCTCCCTCTGCTGCACCACCTAGACGGCTGCTGTCCTCTGGTTGGAGATTATAATTGACATTACAATTCACGTGACATTTCCAAAATGATGTTAGGGTTCCATGTAGACCAGCCTCAGTGGAAGTTGAACACAGGTCTCCAGAAACAAAAACCGACAGCTCTCACCGCTGCACCACCAAGACAACGGCACTGAGTTCGTCTGTGGTTATAATTGACATTCCAACTCACATGACATCGTTTGGTTCGTTCCACAACCTCATCAGCACATTCGGCCTCGATGGAGACCGCCCTCAGCAGGACTTGAACCAGGGTCTCCAGAGCTGATAACCAACAGCTTTCTCTCAGCCAAACTCAATTCATGAGCCAGGGAATTAGTGCCTTGCTCCTTTAATATTTTGAACAAATTGAGCATAGCGTTAGTTCAGGCAGGCCACGAAGTCAGGCTCGGCTCAGTACAGATATCACAGTAGTCATATTGCCGCGTTAGGGTTACGTTACGCATGCAGAGCGCTTCAAATACATAGTATCATTATAGACGTACATCAGCTGATTTCCCTAGCTTCCCATTGGATACCATACACAGTCAGCTGACAGCTCAGCTGACTCCCCCTCAAACACCCATTGGCAAACATCATTCTTGGCGCCTTATTTAAAGCTGCTTCAGCCTGCCTATCTTCGCTGCTTCCTCTGCTAGCTTTGCAACCCACCTCCACCCCAGCTCCTCCTTTATGTCGTATCTAATTAATCAATGTCATTTTCTGATTGTCATTGATGCTTGCTCTGTTCTGTACCCCGGGGGGTCTTTGCTGCCGCTCTCCTTGTCTTAAACCTTTCCATGTAGGCACATGGAAGGGCAGGGAGGAGTGCTCCCCCTGCCTTAAGGCTTTCCACGTAGGCACGTGGAAGGGCAAGGAGTTCCCAGAACAGAGCCATACCGCCAAATGTAATATTCTGCAAATGTAATTCTGCATGTATATTCTGCTTTAGAATAAAGATTATATTGACAAAAGTGGTCCTGACTGAAATACAGTGATTCACATTTATGAATGATGCAAAGGCTGGATGGATCATTTCAGGTAGTTAAGACTTTTGTGTGAGAATATAATTTTGAGACTTATGTGAGTATGGGTACTGCTGCAATGACATTTCCAGCCTTTACATGTTATTTATAAATGCTTAGTAAGGCATAAATAGTCCTCACTTCAGATGAGCTCACACAAAAGATTTAACTAATGCTTTCTATCTACCTGAACTAAACATGAATTGCAGCATTATTAAGTGTTTATAAATAGTCTTATAAAGCATTACCTCATTATTGTATTAATCATTTATAACTGATTATAAATTGCTTACTAAAGAGTATCCATGTAGACGATGAATTAATAAATGATGAATTCACTATGAATTCACTATGAATTCAATATGAATTCACTGTTTACTACAACTTCATTAATGCTCCAAAGTTGCAGTTATTCTAAGTGCTACCAAAAATGCACTTTAACCCCTAGTTTGCACTTCTGGTGAGATGCTGAGCTGCTTTTTGTTTGTCTAGTACTTGCAATGACAATACAGTTGAATCTAATGTAATCTATGAAAAGTACGGTACTTTATCCATCCCTCTGCAGGTCCTCTGCTGACGGTCTACATCTCTAAGCTAGATGTGCGAGCCTACAGCCCCCTCTACCGCTACTCCCTCAACGCCAGCGCCCCCTCGCCGTGGACCCCCTCCAGCACAGAGAATGGGGAGGTGTCGTCGTTCCAGGTATGGAGGAAACCACCAGGGAAAAACAAAGACATTCACGATGCACTATTCTGACTACTCAAAACGCATTACTGTTAATGTCTCCTACCCATTAGATACACCCATTCACACGCCCGTGGTGGTGTCAATCATGCGAGGCAACAACCAGCCCATTAACCAACGTTGGTGTTTGAGTTGTCTTGCTCAAGGGCACCTCAACTGAACACTTAGCTATAGGAGGCACCAAGTCTGTGTAATATCTATCAGTTTGCTCACTACAATTCTAGCAATAAATCCACCTGACCTCTTTCCGGTTTCTGTATGTTTTTTATGAATAGGCGTATAATCAACCCCACAGGAACTACAGCAGCCGGATGACCGTGTGCGTTTCACACGTGTACCAGCCTCACACCAGCTGGATGCTCACAGCCGGGGATTGTGAACCTCGCCACGGTTGGACGCTAGAGTTTTCCTTCTTTGCGTCGTTAGCGCGACAGGAGCATAGCAGGTAAAAGAAAAAGAAGATACTAGACTACTACTGTTGAATACATCCAGACATCCATTCTACAAACTTGCCAAGTTGGGTGGGAAAAATACCTCACATGACCTCAGAAATCCTGAGGGAATCATTTAATTGGCTGGGAGTTTGAGAAACGTTCACAAGCTCTGGTTAAGTGTGTGCTCAGGTCTCCCTAGGTGCACAGTTCTCCCTAGTGGTCCCTTAGTTATAGCTATGATGACAGCCCAATGTCTTCCCTTTCCGTATTCATTTTTTGGTGCTGAGATTTTCCCAGACTTTAGTGAGTTTACTTGCACATAGTCTGGTTATGTTACTATATCCTATGTCACTGTTTATTGTCACCCTTTGCTGCTACGCTTCCTCAGTGCTGCTGTGACCTGATCTGAAAGTGAACAAAGTGTCAATCCAAACAAGAAGTCAGGAAAAAAAAGAAAAGTACAAACAAAATCCATTTTTCCTTCACCTCTTCACCTCCCCTCACAGGAGGCTGTACTTTGCCCAGCACCGGCTGAGGCCCCACTGCAGTCGAGTGTGCACTGACCCGCCGGGCTGTGGGATCAGCTCAGTGCCGGGAGGACCGACCCAGGGCACCTTCTACTCCCCTCTCCCCAGTGGTAAGACAGGAAGACCAGCAGCTCCACCAGCAGCCATGATGTGGAAGTCAGATGGAATTTCTTTCTGACCATTTTCTATAACTAAGTCTATGTGTGGTTCTATTTACTGTATTGTGTTTATCTTGATCCATGAAAGAGTTGGTCGACACGACAAAGCTCTCGTCCAAAACGCTGGATTTCAACCCATGCAGCGGTGCAGCTTGTGGGCCACCGGCCGTGCGTCCGCTTGTGGATACGGGAGCCATGGTGTTTGTGGTGTTTGGTATCCTGGGTGTTAACCGGACCCAGTGCAGGGACAACCACGTCATCGGGGACATGGTGAGAACGGTTGCTGAGACTGTAAATTCACAAACAAAATCAATAAGGACATCATTCCCAGCCAGACTCCTTATATATCACATCTAACCTCTATCGACGGGTTTCGCAATTCTCATTGCAGGGCAGCGTGATATTGGATCCTGACTTTGATATTTTCCAGGAGATGGGGCATCTTTGCAAAATCTGCAAATCCATTAGTGAAAATAAGCAACTTGTCAAGCCAGGAGGAGCGCAATGCCTTCCCTCAGGTACCTAACACAAGTATGACATTAAAGACCATCGCTAGGGAAAATCCATCTTTTTACCTCATTAACTTGTCCAGGTAGTATTTATGTCAAAGGTGAAGTGCGAAATAAGCTGTACATCAGCTTTGAAACTATGGCAACGAGAACCTCAGAAAAACGGAATCAGAAAGCCTTGATCTCCTTTGTAGGAAGTTAACCAACCACTCCATTCAATGATTCATAACTGATGAATCGGTGCAAAAACCATATGAATCTAATAGTTATTCAATATAAGGGGTTTAAATTCACCTAGAGGGCGTCTATAATTACATATAGAGGGCAGAATAGTCTAGTGCCACATTCTTGAGCAAGATACATAACCCCTAATAATCTGCTCCACTATTAAACATTTAAATTCAAGTCAAGTCTCTTTGGATAAAATGATGTTATGTTGATGAATGACACTCTTCATTACCTCCATTCAATTCTCTTTTCTAGGTAACAAGTTGTCTTCTATTCTTCCCCTACTGCATCCTGAGTGTCATTCCCTGCCTGAGCCCAACCTCCTCCCTGGGCAGCTGTCCCACGGGGCGGTGGGCATGCACAGCGGGAAGGTCCTCTGGCTCTCCATGGCCTTTGAGTCTGTAAGTGTCTTCAGTTCTCACCTTCCCACAGCAAGAGCACAATGCACTGGTTTGTGCAAAATACACAATAATACACAGTGCACAATATGGGTTCGGTCACTTTTTAAAGGGGAAGTTCACCAACTTTGAATATATATGTATATATAAATATACGTATATGCCTGCATACCTGTACAGCTAATACAATAGACCTTTTTCACAGAGGTGTCATCGTAGGACAAACTCAGGTGTCGCTCACAACACCAATTATGGGTCTGATAGTTTTATGTACCAGGGCGCAGGTAGTGGACTGAACTAGTGAAGACCGTTGGACCATGTGCCCTTGATACAATTATTGCACCAAAAAAAATTTGGATTTCTGTTTCGGAAACAAATAGTCGCTCAGCTGCACTAGATGAGATATAGTAAGTGAGGTTAACCTGAAACAATAATGGTCCTGAACATCAGATGCCTCAGAGACCAATTCTTCTTCTTCTTCATTCTGATGATTATCCTCACTGGTATGCGAGAGTTAATTCATGTATAGGTTTGAAGTTCAACCGGTAATCCTCCGCTCCTCTTCTGTTCCCAAGACTACATACAAGGGCAAGTCGT
This sequence comes from Merluccius polli, assembly GCA_030340625.1. Taxonomy (NCBI): domain Eukaryota; kingdom Metazoa; phylum Chordata; class Actinopteri; order Gadiformes; family Merlucciidae; genus Merluccius; species Merluccius polli. The sequence continues at coordinate 140,632 of JAOPHQ010001138.1, read as the reverse complement.
CCTTTCAGACCCACTCAGACTTCCTCCAGTGGGAGACCTTCGTGAGGCAGCAGCTCGCCACACTGCCTCAGTCCTCTGCTCTGCAGCGCGGCTTCCAGACCTGCGAGCACTGGAAGCAGATCTTCATGGAAATCATCGGTGCATATATGAATACAATGAATGTCACAGCATGTTTAAAATGGATGAGGACGGGAAAAAGACTGAGATGAAGAGCATACTTTTTAATGGTCTCTGTTGTTCTGTAGGGGTGGAGAGCGCCCTCTGGAGTCTGCTGCTGTCGATGGCCATCTGTGTTGCGGCTGTGTCTGTGTTCACAGCTCACCTCCTCCTTCTGCTGCCTATACTCCTTACTATCCTGGGTAAGAGTCCTCACATGGATGGCCCCTATATTCAGCTGAAAGGAGTTGATCAATGTGAGATTGGCTGTAGATTGGCATTGCATAATGGAGATTGCGCGGACACCAAAGAAAGACACTATTTCTAGATCTAGGTTTCACGTCTAGGACGTATTTAGCTCTCGGTTTACATCATTCAGAGCGTAACTGTGACCCCTTGGATCCTGACCGTAGGAGTGGTGTGTGCGGTGGTAGCCATCATGTACTGGCTCGGCTGGGAGCTGGGGGCGGTTGAAGCCATCTCCCTGTCTATACTGGTCGGCTCGTCTGTGGACTACTGTCTGCACCTGGTGGAAGGCTTCCTGCTGGCTGGAGAGACCATCGCCACATTGCCAGACAACAACTTGGTACGCTAAGAACAAATCTTGTTTGTTGTTTGTCTCTTTCTCTTTTACTATAGCTGATGTATTTTTAGGAGCGTATTTTTAAGACATTTAAGCCATTTGTAATACATAATCATCACTTCTCCGGATCTGCCAAAGAGTCAGTTTCTGGATTTCAAGTGAGAACAAATTGGTCCCTGAGGCCAGTAAATATCAAAGGAGCATTCGGCTAATCTGGCGTCGGTTGTGTTTACAGGATTCTCCAGGGAAGAGGCAGAGGCGGGCCTTGGAGGCAGTCAACCACGTGGGCGTGGCCATAGTGTCCAGCGCCGTCACCACGGTGATCGCCACGGTGCCGCTCTTCTTCTGCGTCATCGTGCCTTTCGCCAAATTTGGCCAGATCGTGGCCATCAACACCGCCGTCTCCATCGTGTTCACACTGACGGTGACCGTGGCCATGTTGGCGTGCGTGGCCCCAGCCGGCTTCACCAGACCCCCCGGGGCCGTGCTGAAAGCCAGCTTGGCCGTGTCGGGGGCGGGGGCCCTGGGGGCCGTGCTCTGCTGGGCAGGGGGGTGGCTGGGGTCCCTCGCCTGGCACACCATCACCCTATAAACGCTGGCTGGCTGTCGCGCAGCCGTTGATGTCAAGCCACCGTATTACCTCTGGAAGCGTATAATGATGACCACCAACCTTCAGCAGCACTGTCCTCACTTAACTCTCTCTCTCTCTCTCTCTCTGGGCAGAACACAGATCAGTGAAATGGTCTTGTTCTTCTTTACAGTACAGTGATGTCACATCATTTATCAAAAGGGTTGTTACATTGGGATAACAGACAAAAGATCACATACACTATTATTTTTTCAGTCAATTTTTTATGTTTTAAAGTCTCCATCCTCACAGTAAGTCGCCTAAAAAAAACTAAAAAAAGAGTAGTACATTACTGTAGAAGTATTTTTTTTCGTGGGGGGGGGTTGTGAATGACGGGTTACTGTCTAAATGACGGATGCAAAGAGAGGATTATGATTCACTTTTATCACTAGGATGCGTTAGTCATAATCTCTAGAGGTTTTCTGCCAATATAGATTGAGATGATTTATCCTATGTTCTAATGGGTATAGTACAGAAATCACAAGTAATACAATTCACATTTATATCTGAAAACATTTTTTGTTGAACGTAATGTGATGTGGGAATCTATGTATGTGCTGCTCTAAAATGTTCTGTATCGTGTATTTCTGACTATGCTTCCAACTGTTGTTCACAAGCTCGCTCCCCTTCTGCCCGTCGTTCTCTCCTCCTTTACTCCACCATCACCATCTACTCAAAACCTGAGAGCCTTTTAAACTCACCATTATGAGTATCAGCATTAAAAGGAGTTGTCTGTGTATGTCACTACAGCGTGGGTGGACAGATATTATCGGTTGTCAGTGCATTTTTCAGAAGGGAGTGGAAAGCTTTAGCTCTCCCCCTCTGACAGTGGGGGGGGGGGGGCGGCTATTGCACTCCCCACTCACCAACAAAGGTCCCGCGGTACTAGAGATAAGGTGAAAGCCATTTGTCAAACGTGCCTCACAATGACAGATTCAAACAGGGAGGGGGGTGGGGGATTGCTACATTTTGGTAGGAGCAGAAGTGTTTTTTTCTGTTGTATTTCTTGTAAGTGTTAAATAAAGTAGGTGCAGAGAGGAAGACTTTTCTTAAGAGGAGAAAAATAACAAAATGCACAGTTCAGCTCCGTTTACACAGGGCACACACACACACACACTCACAGACAGTCAGTTTCTATTAAAATGATTAAAAACTAACATTAGCTCATGCATATATATTTCATATAAATGCATGCATTATACAATGGTAGTTAATTGTCTCTAGAATACAAATCATCCTATTCCATTCATATCTCAGGCTCATTAGTTATACATCTGTGCAGAAACACTCCTGTGAACCAATGTGTTGAACAGTAACTCATTCGACTTTAATTTAAAATGTACATAATAAATTAAAGAATTCGAAATGAACCATACATAGCTATAACAATGTCAAGATAACTGCCCTGGCATAATTTGGATATATATATATATATATATATATATATATATATATATATATATATATATATATATATATAATATTTATATTGTATCCGTACCAACTAATAACACTTTTTCATGTAAATTATTAATAATCAGCTATACATTTTACCTGAATTCACCCTCAACTGGTTGAGGAGAAGAGATTCCTATAATGAATGAAGTTAATTACTGAAATCATACAAACCTACCAACTGTATCCCCTGCATATGAATTGAGCCCTCTGCAGTAATAAATATGCATATTATTTTTACTATTACTACTAAAGAGGGCTAGGAAAATCCATTAAATAAATGCACATTCAATTTCTTATAAATGGTAATGTTCATTCGTTCAAAGAATATTCATGAATAGAATATGTCTCTGTGAAGATGTTACAAATTGTGTGTGTCACTTGCCCTCAGTCTTCAGAGAAATGTCTCGTTTAGCAGTCTGAGGAGCTACGCAGCATTTAGTTGTCAAACAGAGAAATAAAATCATTACAGAAATAGGTTACACACTCCCATTTATATCCACTGCTAAAAATGGTTCAAACAAACTGAAGCAGCAAGCTGAAATGAACGGCAAAACGCAAACATGAAATTCAAAATACATAATATTTCCCACTACTTAGTCATTTAGCAGATACATTTATCCAAGCGATTTAGCGATTTCTTTTTCACATGTCATTATTGAGCAAGTATAGGCTTAGGCATCTTGATCAAGGATGCCTACAGGTAGACTGTGGACATTGGGGTTTGAACCCAGGACCTTTCAGCTGGGAGTCAAACACCTGTCCTACCTCCCTTGAAGTAGGATTGTTTGGTCTCTTTTTGTTTCCAGAATATTCCACTAATATGCCACAGCCTGTTTAGAAGGCTTGACTCAACCCTCCACCCACTAACATACATGAGTGACAGATACAACTGCTAGCAGTCATCGTACTAATCCTGAAAACATCATAGGAGAACCAAGAGGTTGCCATTACAGTAGAACATGACTAGAGCAACGGAGAGTGAGTAACATATTATATTGAACACAGGGTCAGTGGCCATACAAATTAAAAAGGCAATTGTAGAGCTACTTCCTACAGTGGCTTTCCATGTCAAAAGGATTCAGCATATTGAAGCTAGAACAATACATACCTAAAAAAAGCCTCAGTTTTGTTCAGGAGAAATACTTCATTGTACTGAGAAAAAGCTTCTTTTTTTCTCAAGAGAGAAAAAATATCAAATCTGTGTAAATAAACACTGAAACATACGTCATATCTTTATTACCCCACGTCACAGGGCACACACACACTCACACACACACACATGTTCAAGTATGCCTGAGGAACTAAATGGAGCAATTAGAAGAAAAAAAACCGAAACAATAGGGAATAAAAAGATAAAATGCATTTAAAAAAGAAGTGAACTGGCGTTGCATTTCACAACAATTCATATGCTTATGATTTGGAGCAATTCACTGTAAAGTGCTAACTGGTTTTGTTCTGAGAGGAGGAAAAAAGCCCACATGGTCCCCATGGGAACAACACACACACACACACATCACCTTACACATGGAGGTACAGTATAGCCAGTTGTCAGGCAAGAGTTTACCAACCAGAAGACATTGACCACATTTCATGTATTAGTCCTTTAATAAGATAACTGCTTCCTTAAATTTTCCTTGTTAATTTAACAATGACAATCTGGCCAACTGGCTTTCAGGACAATGCCAATTACAAATGCTGGTGTTGCCGCTGTACAGCTTTCCCTCTCTCCCAATGGAATGACCGACATGCAACTGACCGACACACAGTATGTCCAAACCTCAAGTCAAGCACATCCAATCCTGGCGCGGATAAGGGATCCTTGAATGAAAAGGGGGAGGGGAGATGGGGAGGGGTGGGGGGGGGGGGGGGGGGGTTGCGAGGGAGAGGAGTTGCGAATCACGCTGCTATTCCTCCTCTTCCTCGTCCCCTGGTGGAGGTGTTGTTGTGAGCCGGCAGCCTGACAGGAGCCAGGAGCAGGGATCTGTCAAGTGGATGCCTGCCTTCCTACAGGTCCTGAGAATCCGCTGTCTATCCCCTGTTGCAGCCCTCTTACTAGGGGAGGCAATGAGTGGGGTTTTCTCTTATATATGTTTAAAAAATAAAAATAGAAAACAAACAAAGGAACAAAATTAGCGGAGGGGATTAGGTCATTCATCTCCTACCTGCCCACCCCCGCCCCCTCCCCTCGCCCCACAAAAAATAAAATCCACCTTTAAACGGATCCCCCCCCATCCCACTCTAATTATAAAACACAAATAAAAAACCTAAAAGGAAAGTAAAAACAATGTGTGTACTGCAGAATGGCTTGTTCTCCTCACAGTCTGCGGGGGGAGCCAGGCCCCCTGGGAGCTGAGGTGTGATCGGTGGTCTTGTGGCTGTTCCGTCGCGTCTGCTGATTCGTCTTGCTAGTGGCGGCCGAGGAGGCTCTCCGGGCGGCGGGCGGGGCCGGGGGCCGGCGCCGTCCTTGGGGGCCGCCCTTCTGCTTGGCCCGTGACGCTGCCGCGCGGCCCCTTCCGCCCCCCGCTGGTCACTTGCGGGAGTGCAGCGTGTCCTGGAACTTGGTGCTGGTGTAGCGGACGTGGAAACCCTTCTTGTTGATGGTGTCGTCCGAGCGAAACTTGATGACGATGGAGTCGCCCGCCGAGTAGATCTCCTCCGGAGGCTGGGAGCGTCACACAAAAATAACACAGGGGATTACAAGTGTGAATAACATGTGCCGGGTCGTTGCTTTTTCCACTTCCCCGAAACGACCTCTTTAATCCAAAACTAATGACTTCATATACAGAGGCACACTGAAAGCACATTTGCTGCTGTGGTTTATGATCCCCTTGACTGCATGAGAATTGAGGATTATAAAGTATTTTAGAAACAGCCCAAGGCAAAGAATGAATCCCTCGCCACTAGAAGTGGAGCTGTGGCTGTTTAGCCGGGAGCTGTTTCAGAAGCCAGTTAATTTGGCCTCGATGTCTGAAACAGAAGTGACATGTACAACTGTGTGGCTCCGAGTCAGGTGCATGAGTTTCGTTCAACAAGCCGTTATCAGCATGCCTATTTAGCATACATATATATTTACATATATTTCATTGTTTGTTGTTGTTTGTTTGTATGTATGTATATGTATCCATTAGACGTTTTCGATAAAAATTGAGCCCGTGAAAAAAAATGTAGCTCGTGCTTACGAATACTGAATTCAAAATTACATTTTTTTGCACACTGCACAAATATAGATACCTTTCTGATAAACAGCCAGCATACGTTACACTTCTTTAAAACGAGATAGCTCTGGTTTTGTGGCTAGATTGTAAGAGATATAAAACAATACTTTTATACTCATATAATACTCATTTTCTTCACTTTTTATACAAAAGGGCTATAATTGTTCAATTTAGAAACCTCAACAAAGAGGTCTCGATAATGAGTTTTTGTACCCTACATTAAACTAAAACTGTGTCAGGTTATTTCGATCCGTCTTTATTGAGGAGGAGCCTCCCTTGGGCACTGGCGGAATATCACGTTGCCCCCGGCAACATGTTCACAGTGAAGATAGTGGCGCTCCCACACTTATTAAGTGTGTAAATGAAATCAAGCTGCTCTGTGACGGGTGAAAAAACTAAAAGAGAGACCGATGTCGGTATTCTTGCGCTGGCCGCATTGTTCTGGCCTTATTAATTCTCCGCTACAGCCTAAAGCTTGGCACCAGTTGATAGCCTATCAGAACGGAGATAGCGCAGCCGTTTAATGGAGCCATCTCCCGCCTGCCACCGGACTGACCGACGGATGACCTCAAAGGAAACACATCAAACTTTAAGGGAGTGATTTAAGACAGAGAGCGGAGTGGAATGAAAAAATAAATACAAAAAACACCCCGGGAAGTTTAGGACGCTCATTTTAACAGCCTTAACTGATAAAGGTTGAGGCTCGACGAGAAGCACTGCATCTAATGTTTTTATACTGGTGAATGACACAGAAATACATTTAATAAAAACAGGCAAGCCAGGGATTTATTAAATCCGATGTCTCTTATCTGACGTCATTTTTTTCAGGAAATTGTCCCTTCGGAGAAGACAGGATGCGATTCGATAAGCGCTGAAAACCAGTATTGACATTCATGCATCCTGCCGATCAATATCAGGCTAAAATAAGATATTTGCATCAGAGAGTACGCGCCAATGCAAAAATGGAATATCAAATGTCGTAAAACATTATGTCTGGTGTTTAAAAAAAAAAGTTACTTAATCCTAACAATAAAAGCTTAATAAAAGCCTGCCAGAAGTCATCAGATGTCGTTAGATGTTCAAAGTTTATGGCGTTGAGAGAGTGATGGCGACTCGCTCAGCCGATACTCGAGGTCGATCGATTTTTGAGAAGACTTTGGACATGGACGGCGGAAGGGAGATACGTAGGTGTGTTTCCGTGGTTATGGAAGCGGCTTACCCCTGAGCCGCAGTAGCGCCCAAGTCGCGGGGACTTGGTGTCGCCGCCATCAAACAGCTCCATGTAGTCGTAGCCGCAGTCCGCCTCCTCCTCGATCTCGAAGGTCTGGAAGATGAGCTCCACGCCGTAGCCCTTCTCGGCCGAGATCACCCATTGGCAGTCCGAGGCGCCGGGGTAGTTGTTGTCCCCGAACTGGGCGTGCGAGAACAGGTCCTTGGTTTTCACCTCCGCCTTCAGACGGCCGCCGCATTCTGAGGAAAGTCAAGAAAAAAACAAACAAAACACACATTCCAGAAACACATTCAGCTTCACATGATAAAACAAAAACAAAGAATGTGACAACATTTGCTAGTCGGTTGGGTTGTTCATCATTAACAAAATATTCTAGGTAACTTTTATTGGATAAACTAGTCCTCATAAAATAATGTGAAATGCAAAACTAAATAAAAATGGTTCCAAACTGTTTCAACGTTGAATGTAATTGTCTGCCCACATACCTGCGGTGTGGGAGGCCTCGAAGCCTTTCTTCTGCACAGAGTTGTCAGAGAAGAAGCGGATGAACAGCTTGTTGGCGCTGGACGTGATGGGCGAGGGCTTCTTGGTGCCACAGAAGCGGCCCAAGCTGGGTGCCTTCCCGTCCCGGCCGTCGTAGATCTCGATGTGGTCGTACGCACACTCCAGGTGGGCTTCCATGTCGATCTCGTTAAAGGCCTGAGATAAACCGAGGGAAGCGAACACACAGTTGGCTTACCTTTCTCCGGTTAATTTTTTGGAATACGTGGTATGTGGGAAAAGTGTAAGAGAAGTTTGCAAAAGTTCCTGAAGGTAAACGTACCACTTAGTAATTAAAATGTTTGGAGTTATCTACCAAATCGTAAGATGAATGCAATTGTTTACTGCATATAAACATTTCCTCTGCTAGTGGTAAGATTTTACAGATTTAATTACTCCCAATTTTTTTTATAGAACATTATAACAGAGGCACAATTTTCCCCAATTAAAATTTGACAGCAACCAAAACAAGACAAGTCAAAAAAGCAGTATCCAGAAAACACTGAACCATTAGAGCAGTAAACAAGCTCAGAGGAGGTGGATTTCCAGCAGAAATACACATAAGAGGACAACGCACAAACAGAGGAGGACAAAGAAAGGGATTTGGCGGCCGTACAATTTTGATGCGGTGGCCCGGTGTGGCGGACAGTGCCCAGGTGCAGGCCTTCTTGCTGGGGTATTTATCTGGCCAGTTGGGGCTGGTGATGGTGCCACTGGCGCTGTTCAAAACATGATCACATCCAGCTGCAAGACAACACAAAGACGACAGGAAGAGAGTCACATCGTAGAGTCAATACAATACGTCTTATCCTTGTTGGTTTAGCCCATGTGGCTGTTGCTTTTTGTTTTTTATCAGGCTGGAGTCGTGAGTTCTCTAGATCAACATCGCCAAGAAGATGTTGTGATAAGGTCCTTAGAATCTGACCCTACCTTCTTTACAATCGTGTTTGTTCTCGTGCAGCACAAATCCACTCCTGCACTGGCAGCTGTAGCTCCCAAAGGTGTTGACGCATTCGTGTTGACAGCCTCCATTCTCCTTGGAACACTCGTCCTTGTCTGAGGAGAGGGAGAGGGAGAGGGAGAGGGAGAGGGAGAGAGACAGAGACACAAACAAGCTTAGCGGGCCATTTCTGATCTCACTAGAGATAGGAGCGCTTGCAGAGTGCTGTCATCGGGTTTGTCACTGTGTGTGAGGTGGGGGGAATAAAAAGAAAGAAATGGCACCTGAGAAGAACTGGGCCTTAAAGCCCTTCTTGGAAACGGTGTTGTCGGACTTGAACTCGATGCGCATGTTGTTGTACTGCGAGGTGATGGCCTCGGGTTTCTCGGCCCCGCAGAACTTCCCATGCAGCCTGGAGTCGGCGGACAGTCCGCTGCGCACCTCCACGTAGTCGTACTTGCAGACCTGCGGTTGGATGGAGGTCGGCAGATGTTAAAGTACAGCAATGCACCGTCGTGTGCCCTTTTCTCTGGATTTTTCATATATACGTTGGAAAACACATTGTTGGTGCTGGCGAACACCCAAATATCATCAAGGTTGCCTCGAAGAGGAGGCACATTGTTGTTTAAAAACAAAACACACACACACACACACAATCAATAAAAATAATAATATATCAACATATAAAAAAGTGTGTGTGAGAACACAGAACAAACCCACCCCATGCCTATTCATAATAAGCCCAGCGCTCACATCATTGCCCTCCGTCTCGAAGACGTCAAAGAGCAGCGTGATGCGGTACTGCGTGGGCGCCACCAGCTGCCAAATGCAGTTCTTGTTGGGGGGGTACTCTTTGGGCCACCCTGGGCTGGTGATGGAACCGTTCAGCTTGGTGATGAAGCCTCCACAGGCGGCTGGGGAGAAGAAAAAGGTGAGAGGGGAGAAGAGAGAGGACAGTGGGGAGAGGGGAGGAGAGAGGAGAGAGGGGAGAAGAGAGAGGACAGTGGGGAGAGGGGAGGAGAGAGGAGAGAGGGGAGAAGAGAGAGGACAGTGGGGAGAGGGGAGGAGAGAGGAGAGAGGGGAGAAGAGAGAGGACAGTGGGGAGAGGGGAGGAGAGAGGGGAGAAGAGAGAGGACAGTGGGGAGAGGGGAGGAGAGAGGAGAGAGGGGAGAAGAGAGAGGACAGTGGGGAGAGGGGAGGAGAGAGGGGAGAAGAGAGAGGACAGAGGGGACAACAGAGAAGAGAAAGGAGAGTGGTGAGAAGAGAGAGAAGATAGAGGAGAGATGACAGAAAAGAGAGGACAGAGGGGAGACAGGAAAAGAGAGAAGAGAGAAGAGAGATCCAGATGAACACGGAGAAGGAAGGGTCATGGAGACAGATCACTTTGTAGTGACCTAGGCCCTCTATCCATCTATCTAAACTGTCTATTAGTGTTATTGTATCAAAGTGAAGTTAAGAACATTGCTGTACTTATGGTACTTTTGCTGTCGCTATATGTTATTCTCACAATGTTAAATGTTATGCAGCACTGAACAATGTCCCAAAATAATTATGAGAATTAAAATATCCTGAAAATCCTTGTTTTGTTTCAGGATAAGCTGGCCTCATTGACTTAAGGCAATACGTTATGCATATACTGTACTATACCACCATCTGTTTTGATTTAGCTGCAAAATCTTCCCCCATCTCACGTCTCTACACACACTTACAAACACACGCGCACACACACACTTGTCAATCTACATTTTTCACTTAAAACTAATCCATGTCAACTTAAAATGCCTGAAATGTGGTGTAGTGAACTCCTCTAGGGGCAGACTTGGTTAGATTTGACAAAACACATTTAACAATGGTGGAAATGGTGCACATATAAATTCCTTAGGTTTATTGTATAGTATAAATACAAGTATAAATACACAAAACAAATAGTGTACTTACTTTAATTACTTTGGCCTCAGTTTTGAAGGGTTTATTATTATTTACTTATCGTTTGCTGTATCAAACTGGTATGAAAAACTCTTTAATAAAATAACATCTACAGGAGTTAGGTAAACGCGAGTCAATACTTAAAATATTTCCTTAGGTGCACTAAAGGTCCCCAAACATGGCATTACGTGGGTACAAAGGAAAACTGTACCTAATTATCGTACCCAAGTAGAAACGTGAGAAAGTATTTTCCACCGTAGCATAGCAGTTATAAAACAGCTACTAAAATAAATACAATTGCAAATAAATAATACACTATAGAAAAAAGGCATCTGCCACCATGAATCTGCACAGCATTTTACTGTTTCTGGGCCTTCAGCAGTGGCGACGGCTTCAGGCGGCTCTCATTAGCATGGGGGGAGGCAGGTTGGGCATCGCCAATGCCACACAATGTAAATCAAGATCACTTTATTTGTCCATAGGGAAATTTGTCTAGGACATAAATGACACAGTGAGGAGGAGAAAGGAGGCGCAGGCTTGCAGGCTCTCTCTCCCTCTCTCACTCTCTCTCGCTCTCTTTCTCTCTCTCTCCCTCTCTTTCTCTCTCTCTCTGTACTCACCCTCGCAGCTGCGCTTGTCGGCGGCCAGCTCGTAGCCCGGGTCGCAGGCGCACTTGTAGCTGCCCAGCGTGTTGACACACCGTTGCTCACAGCGACCGTTGTCGGGCTTGGAACACTCGTCCATCTCTAGGAGCACAGAAGGGGGGAGAGAGGTGAGTACCATTCAGCTGCCTGCCGACACTCTCCATGGATGACAGAAAAGAGGAATGGCGGAAAGCTAAACTAAAAATGCAAAATGAAAACTAAACACAAGATGTGTAAAGGGTTGTTGCGTTGGATGATAATACAGAGAGCACTAAAGAGAGACAGTCCTGTGCCCTATGTGATGGCAGGTTGTACCGAACCGTGTTAAGGAGGACCAGTGAGTGGAGGTTGTATTGAACAACGTTATAAAGCACTAGAAAGAGAGTTCACATTTTGGGTGGCAGGTTGTATTGAAGCTTATTACAGATCGCCAGAGAGAGAAACATTTCTGAAATAGCTGTGTGTGTGTGTGTGTGTGTGTGTGTGTGTGTGTGTGTGAGAGAGAGAAGTAAAGGTCAGGAACATGTCACTGACCTAGACAAATGTTTAGAAAACATTAAGTCCCCCCCTCCCCATTCCGGTAACAATTCGGGGAGTTATGATTATTGTAGTTGGGGATACACCTTCCTCAGTAGAAATAAATGCACTGGGGGCGCACTGGGGACCCATCCAAGATGGCGGCCGCGCTGATACGTCAGCTCCAACAGGCAGCGTCAGTCTATGAGGTGTCTACGTATATTATGTCTATGCCCCATTCCCCCAAATAAGTTCACCACCTGCGCCCTCTGACCTTTGAAAAAGTTGGCGGCAAACCCGGCCTTGTTGACAGAGCCGTCCGACACAAACTTCATCCACAGCTGGTTGGAGCTTGTCTTGATGTCGTCTGGCTTGTCGTAGCCACAGAAGCGGCCCAGCAGCGGGCTGCTCTCCGAGTTGCCGTCGCGCACCTCCAGGTAGTCGTACGCGCAGCTGTCGTGGCGCTCGATCTGTCCGGGAAAAAAAGAAGCAACGGCATTCAAGGTCAACGTCGTTTTATGAAACGAATAGTTCCGGTCCTTGATTCTGATTGGCTGGAAGCCATTGTAAAATATAAACACACACCTGTGACCGCATAACAATTTATTTTTAGTATTAATGTGCCTGTATGCTAAAGCCTATATGCTAGCCTTTGTTGCTTGGCAACCATTATGCTGTCTTGAGGAACTATATTGCTTGGTGGAAAAATTATGATTTGTTTTTAATAAATTATCGCATTTTATTAAAACATTTTCATTGTTGCTGTGTGTTTATTTTATGAAATATTACTAGATAGTCTATTGTAACCGTTTTAGTAACCGTTTTATAAAAGCAATAAGCCACGTGAGGCTGGGATTGGTCCGCCCCCATAGAACAGCTAGGGGGCGTTCAACGCTTCACATCGCTCGTTGCTTATTGCTTAAATATACTGTAGTTATATTGTATTGATCTGAAAACCAAATGGTTGGTTGTTACAGGCATGAAATCCGACTCCCTGAAAAGAGTCTGACAGTGTGTTTACTGTCTGGCTGAAAATAGTTGAATGTATAAAAGAAAGAAATTGTAATTGGCTTCAGCGGTGACATTTAGTAGAACAGGATTTAGTAAACAGGATTTCTTTATATACATTTGGCACTGTATTTTTATTGACTTCAACTCTGCAAGTTATACTGGCAATATCTTTTGTGCTTTGAGTGACCATGTACAGACTGTACCAAAACAAAACAAAAAATAATGCACCATTGTGTTTAATGGCAGTCCTAATGTATGGAATATCTCAGTGGATATTCACATACAACATTTATGTCTTCCTGGAATGGAGCGTTTTTCTACTGCGCTTGTGAATTTCAACAAGACCAACCCTGTTTCCCTCTCAAGGGGTCAATAAATGTCCCATCTCCCTGGGGGTCTAACTGACGAATGCGGATGCGTGACAAGGTCGAGCATGAATGAGCAAGTGAAAGTGACTCATGGGTGAGTCCTACAACCACGGATATGTCATCCTAAGAATATGTGGACGTCACACACTTGGCGACCTACCTCAAAGGACTGGAAGGTGAGGCCCACGTGAAAGCCCTGGGCCACAGAGATCTTCCAAACACACACTTTATTGGGCCTGTAGTCGTCCGGGTAGTTGGGAGACTGGATCTGCCCATTGTCCTTCTTCACTTCTCCACCACAGATTGCTGCATATCAGGGGGGAAGGAAAGGAAGCAGAAATGACTCAAAATACACAAACTCATAGTGTAATACGTGTTGCACATGCCCTAGGGGTCTTTCAAAGCAGCATGTGCTCAACGTTGCTGTGCTTATGCAACATGGATTATCTACGTTGACCTCACCAGACCAGATGATGTTCACATAATGAAACACACACGCATGCATACACTTTCTTACTGTCTGTTTCTGTTTCTCTCTCTCCGTCTCCCTCTATCTTTCTCTCTTGTGTCCGTTTCTCGTTCTCTCTCCGTCTCCCTCAGTTTCTCTTTTTGTCTCTTTCTGGCTCTGACTGACTCACCATCTCCTTTTTCCCTCTCTTTTTCTCCCTCCCTGCCTCCCTCCAAGTCATCCTACTGCGCTGACTTGTCTGGAAACAATAGAGCAGTCAGGAGGGCTGCCATGGACAGGCAGTGATTAATGCAGCGTTAAGAACCTGACACATCAGCAGCGAGGAAGCCAGGCCTGTGGTTTGTGGAGGACTACATGTGATGATCATCTCTCTAGAGAGGTTGTTTCTGGGGGCAGGTCACATTGCTGACTGTGGGGAGCTGCTGTCACGGCCCAGCAGTGAGGCGGGGGGTAACAGAGGGGCTGGGGGGGTTCAATACTCACCTTCATACACGGCGGAGAAGCCTTTCCCCACCCAGTTGCTGCTGCTGCGGAACTCGATCCACAGCCGACTGTCGGTGGAGATGATGGGCTCAGGCAGCTTGTCGCCACAGAAACGACCTGGATGGAGCACACACACACACACACACACACACACACACATGCACCATTAGGTAAGTTTCCAGTCTTTCCCGGCGTCCGTTGCATTCTCATATTGTTTCAACTGTAAATCAGATGTGACCTGATAGGGGACTGCAACATCTTGATCTCATCTTAAGTCTTTCTACTGCACAACAAGTAAGTCGGCAGACAATAGTGCTGTGTTCAGACACACACACAAAACTTAGCTTTTAATTTCCTTGCTACAATTTGTAAATTTGAAATCGTCATTGTTTGTTACACATATCAGTCCAGGCTATATTGTTGCTTGTTGTGCCACAATGACTACAGAAAAGGGGACTACAGGAACAATGGGGGTTTCACAGTGCTCTGAAATACTTGGCAATAAAAGTCCAGTGTTTCAGCCTCCAGATGCTGAACATATGTTCTTTACGAGTACGACTTAAGGATCTGTTCAAATGATCCTGAAGGCTGCAAAACATTAGTTAATCCACAGCTACGGAGTCACTTTCTCCCATGTAAACCACACACACACACACACACACACACACACACACACACACACACACACACACACACACACACACACACACACACACACACACACACACACACACACACACACACTTTATTTATACAAATATACATATAGATATACATATAGAAATTCAACCCTTGGTAACACTTTATAATAACTAAATGCTTTGGAGCATTTACAACGTATTAGTTAACAGTGAATTCATCATTAGTAAAACAACAATACATTATTAAATCATTGCTAACCTACTGATAAACACACATGTTAAGCATTGATAAACACTTACAAATGATTTGTTACTGATTAGTAGGTTAATTTATAATAGTTAATTCATCATTAGTAAAACATTTTATTTTATTTTTATTAAATCATTACTAACCTACTAATAAACACTATGTTAAGCATTTATACTGTATATACATTATTAATTTTGTATTAATAGGGACATTTTTAAGGTGTTTGATAACTGCATTGTCAAACTTTATAAACAACTTGTTTACCATACCTAAATGAAGTATTTTAGTAGTTACAAACCAGTGGTAAAGAAGCATTTAGAAAGCATTAGTAAGTAGTTAATAAATGCTTAGCGGATATGTTAACAACTATTTTATTAACACTTACTATTGACGCAACTAATGCTTACTAAAGCTAGTTGTAAAGCATTTAATCATTAGTTAAGACTTTTGCGTGACCTAATCTAAAGTGAGAACTATCTATGCCTTAATAAACAATTATCCATAAAGGGTGAAGAAGCTCCCGTTCCAGAACCTCACATCCTCAAGAGGAAACGGTCACAACACAAAGTGGTACAGAAAATACAATGATAAAAATGGCCCGATTAATACAAAATAAATAATTTATATTTCATTTAACAGTATATACTATATTATTAATCATTTAACAGTATATACAATTGCTTAACATAGTGTTTATTAGTAGGTTAGAAATGATTTAATAATGTATTATTCATGTTTTACTAATGATGAATTAACTATTATAAATTAACCTTCTAATCAGAAACAAATCATTTGTAACAGTGTTTATCAATGCTTAACATAGAGTTAGTGAGTAGGTTAGTAATGATTTAATAATGCATTGTTCATGTTTTACTAATGAGGAATTCACTATTAACTAATACGGTGTAAATGCTCCAAAGCATTTATTTATTATAAAGTGTTACCCAACCCTTTTTGGAATGAATGCGGACCTTTGAGCGGGGCCTTTCTCCAGTAGCCGTCCCTGATTTCCACGTGGTCGTACCAACACAGGTGGCTCCTGTACAGATCCATGGAGGTGAAGTTCAGAATGATCTTCAAAACCAAGAGAATATTATTACACACACACACACACACAGGACCATGTCAGTTATTGCAACTAAATATGTGAATATGAACAATGGAATTGAATATCAAAACATGCATACTACTACTACTACTACTACTTATAATAATGGTAATATTACCACTACTAAAATGAAAAATTCCAACAACATCCATCATCATCATCTTGTTTGGAACCATTGCAGAACAACAAGGTGCAGGCTACAGGAAGTGTGGCCCTGGTTGGGGGAGCTGTCACACAGATATACCTTCTCCCCCGGCGTGACCGAGATCCTCCAGATGCAGTGCATGTAGGCAGAGTAGCCGTTGGGGAAGCCGGGAGAAGAGAAGTTCCCACTGCTCTCCTGGAGACTGTCCCCGCATCCTGGTCCCGACACACACACACACACACACACACACACACACACACACACACACACACACACACACACACACACACACACACACACACACACACACACACACACACACACACACACACACACACACACACACACACACAGATCAGAGAGTGTGTGAGGCTGACATCCTGGGTAAGCAAACTAATTAATTAGCTTCCCCTTCAGAAACACCTGAGCCACTGGGGCCGTCTGTGCAGACAAACAATCACCATAGCAACTCCCCTCCGCTCCACCCAGGACTCCAAGCCGGAAGATGCGTGAATAAATAAAAAAAGCAGCAGAAACGTGTTCTATAAAGGGTCCACGTGCTGCCTGCCCCCCCGCCCCCCCACCACCACTTCCTCTACCCCCCCCCATCACCACCACCCCCACCTTCCTCCACCCCACCCATCACCACCAACCCCCCCACCACCACCTCCACCTCCACCTTCCCCACCACCACCTGCTGCACCAGTCATCCCCCTTCCAGATGATAAACACGGAGAGAAAGGACAGAGTGTCACGTTGTGTCGTCGAGTGTGTGCTAAATAAGAACCGAGGATCTCTATAAATAACCCGGAGCTGTGGGG
Source organism: Merluccius polli (assembly GCA_030340625.1). Lineage (NCBI taxonomy): Eukaryota > Metazoa > Chordata > Actinopteri > Gadiformes > Merlucciidae > Merluccius > Merluccius polli. The sequence continues at coordinate 123,499 of JAOPHQ010001138.1, read as the reverse complement.
GAGGAGATACATTATGTACATGATGCAGCTTAAAAGAACTGCTGCTGCACAGCGTCTTTCAACGTCTGCACACACAGAGCCTCAAGGACAGGGGGGGTTGGGGGGGGGATGGGTCGATAAGCAGGGTTCATGATAAAAGAGGGAAAGTGATGGAGAAACAGTAGACATATTCAGGGGAAACTCCGGCTAAAGACGCTTTTCCAGAGTGGTAGTTTTCTATTGGCTGTGCACCCTTTCTCGGGCAAGTGTGACGTGGGTTTTGAACAACCCTTGCACTTACTATGCTCAAGGGGGGGGGATGTTTAGCTACCCTTCAATGGTAATTGTTACTAAATGGTATCATTGATTTACCAATCCCCTTATTTTATACACCACACGGGTTGGTTATGAATATGAATGGGAGAAGGGAGACATCCATGCATTATTTTCACCCACCCAACCCCCGCAAACACATGTGGAGTCTTGTAGCCAAAACCAGCACATGTGTGCGCGCGCACACACACACACACACACACACACACACACACACACACACACACACACACACACACACACACACACACACACACACACACACACACACACACACACACACACACACACACAATGTGCCACATCATCTGCTCTGCGTCTTCCCTCACTGTGCTGAACCCAGTGCTCTGAATCACACGGGCATATATTTATAACGTCCCATTGATGACATCCCAATTATGGTTCGAACAAACCACTTTTTTTACAGAAGTACTGGAATAGGCTGATGACCGGCCTCTTCTCTTTGGATATGAAGTGAGCCGTGACGCAGAGCAGAAAGCTTAGCGCTCCTCACGTAAACCCTAGATTTAACTTTCTTCAACGTCGGAAACAACAACAACACAACCCTACTGCGACTGACTGGAGATTTGTTAACATTTTGTCCACTTCTGTCAAGTGTTGCAAATGCTACGACAACCTCCCTCCTGTCTTTGTCAGCACAAAGTAAGCAGAAGACTGAAACACAAGGCTCAGCTGTTTACATTGAGAAAAGTACGGGTTTACTCCCAAGAACACTTCTTTAGTCACTTGTTCTTCTTGAGCAGCTGTTCTTTTACTGTTCTCTGGGAAAAAGCGATGACAAACTTCCTGTCCCTGGATACTGTTTACAGTCCTCTGGGCTTGGAAGCCTCGGAAACCGTGGCCAAGGAGCCACACCACTGGTGGATGCGTGGCTATTTCCACACAATGTAAACGACATCTGGGAATGGCCAGGACACTCACTCACTCTCACCCTCCCTCCCTCTCCCTCTCTCTCTCTCTCTCTCTATTTCTCCCTCTCTATTGGTCTCTCTCTCTCCTTGTCAAATTGTATATGGGGGCAGACTTGAAGATGCAACAAATACAGATATTTTGGTAGACATGGTGGGTTCTTACTAGACTGGGAACCAGATGAATCTGCAAGCTTATGTTTTATTTGCTCTGGCAGATATGTCTGGCTCCCCTCCTGTTCAGACAGACTTCCAGCCGACCTGGGCCCGGGTCGGGCCAATCACAATCTATTATGGGGCAGGTTTGATACTATAACTGTACAGAGGAGCGCTGTTGAGGCATTTTCGAAAACAACCAAGATGGCTGCCACTGATGTGGAATGGTCTGTTGAATCCACCATTGCGATATTATATATCATCTCTAAAAGAAGAACAAACAACTGCACTTAAAGCTTTTGTTGATAAGAAAGATGTGTTTGCCGTACTTCCGACAGGATTTAGTTAAACTTTAATTTACGTCACACGTTTCGTTGCTCTGATTGGTTGTAGGTCTATCCAATTGCTTCCAGAGGCATCTTGGTCTGTGCCCGGTCTGATAACGGCCTTTGGAAATCGAAAATGAACCTACGAGGTTCCAGACTAATACGCATTTGCAAATTGGTCTGGCAATGTCAGGCTACGGTCTTACGGGAGCACTTGTAGAGTTTCCGAGCTTGTGCAATGTCCCCCTTGCTCAGTCTGGTCCTCTGGCCAATGGGAGGTCGCACGCCGTTGACATCATAACGAGGCAGGATGGTGTCCAGGAAGATCCCCCTGAAAGTGGAGAAAATAAAAAGAAATACATCAACGAGACACATTAAATAAATACATTCATGGGACATAATTCACATGAATAGCAAGACATTAGCCCTATCACAATATGGTCAGTCATGGAGAAGGTCTATACGCTGCCATCAGCATATTTAGCGAGAATGGAGGACATGAAAGTATTGGAGCGTAAGGATGCGGACAGCTATGAACATCTGGCTGTCTGCCAGCAGAACATAGACCCAGCATAGCTTCCCCATGGACCCATTCTTTCATTTAGACTGGATCAGCATTTCAGAACTCAGGGATAAAGAGTTGTCAGTTTGGAACAATAACTACTGCACCAAAACGAAACACAGAAGCAGCCGCCACAAAGCACTTTTTTTCAACATTAGTCAAAGGATTTCTGCCCTAACGCGAACAAATCCAATCCAATCAAAATCAAGTTCAAACTGTTGACAGCACCGTTCTTCTTCAAGACAAACAGCACTTGGCACGTTAAGATCCTTAGTGTTGCCAACTTGTGTGAATTCACTCACAGCCACTGGCTTACGGCAGCCACACTGACCGTTTTCTTTGCAGTGACCCTCAAGCTGCGATACGGTATCACGCCATCGTGTCCCCTAAACTCCATAAGTTCAGTAATATAAACAATACAATGCTAAATAATTGTTCTTTGAAACTAGCCAAATGCTGAAGTCCATCTCTTCCCACATGGGTACCCCAAATAGGTGGCAAACCAGTCAACAAGTGCTAGATAATGTGTTGCAGATAGAATATAATTTTTTTTTAGTAATGTAAAGAATGTCTGTAGGCCCTGATTTATTTATTGGGCAAAACCAATAACGAGCCAATGCAGGCTATTTATTATAAAGACATTATTAAATGTCATCTATGAAAAAGGACCCCTGGGAGTATTCCAATCAATTGAAAACAAATCTCACAGTCCCAAAATGTGAATGCAGAGAGAGAACTCCTTCACACAACTCATACACTTGACACAATTTGGCTAGATTATCATCTCCTTTCTCCTTCTCTAGGCAGTTTCCAGCACTGGTCTTGTCCACTGGTTGTTCCCATGGTGACATGGCCATCAACACTAGATATGTGCAAACATGGCAACCAGAGCTAACAGTTTAGACTGTGTCTGTCCATTTGTCCGCCCGGCTGTCTATCCAACAGTCTGTTGGTCTGCTGTCTTTCCTGTTCGTCCGACTGTCTGCGTGCAGTCCATCGGTCGATCTGTTTTGTTTACCAGTCTGTTTGTCTACCAGTCTGTCCGTCTGTCTGCATGCAGGAGCCAGAGGAATGGGAGCCGGCGAACCAGGCCACTCGAGCTGGTGTCAGGGCTGACAAAAGGCGCACTAGCAGGTCTTTATTTGAGTTGGCTCAGCTCCATGTGCTCGCCATGAAAAATGTCTCCAGAGTAGCGGAGAAGAAGGTGGGGGTAGTGGGTAAATCTCCGGGTCGGGCAACACACCCCAGACAAAAAAAGCAAGAGGGTTCAGCCTGCCTTGCACCCCGGGAGACACCTCAAAACGATGAGGACAAGCCGTGAAATCTTCCCAACAACGGCCCCCGAGCAAAGGCCCTGGCTTCCCACGGTGATTTACAGTATAACCCTCAACAAACACGCTGCTCAATACACGCTGGACAAAGAGAGGACATTAGCACAGGTAGATCAGCCAATCAGCTTCCCAGGAAGAAAAACCCGCTAGGCGTATCAAACCCTTGGAATGACTTGAGAAAAGCTAACAGGAGCCTCCTTGTCTCCAATAATGCTGGGTTGCTAAACAGTGACAACCATTACCCTCCTATGTCGAAACAGTATTATTGATCAGGGGGTGTATGTGTGTTTTTTTTTTTGGGGGGGGGGGCGGCATTGCTATTTCCATTCCATTCCTGTGGAACGGAATGGCAATAGCAATGGCAAGTCAATAGATAACCCACTATAAACCTACTGGGCTTTCCTTGGCATGACAAGCTGTGAGGCTAAAAACACAGAAACCGTCTATTAGGGCACAGCTATGGATCTATTATGAATGTCAGTGAATGGATAGAAAAACACCTTGTAGTACCAAGCAGCTATCCCACATCTGTTGGAGACCTATTGCTGCCGAGGCTCATCTGTAGCAGTGAATTATAAAGAATTTCATAATTCACTTCCATTCTGTGTGAGGCACATTCTTGGCATTGAATCTGGATGCGCAGGGGCTGGGTCTCTCTCTCTCTCTCTCTCTCTCTCTCTCTCTCTCTCTCTCTCTCTCTCTCTCTCTCTCTCTCTCTCTCTCTCTCTCTCTCTCTCTCTCTCTCTCTCTCTCTCTCTCTCTCTCTCTCTCTCTCTCTCTCTCTCTCTCTCTCTCTCTCTCTCTCTCTCTCTCTCTCTCTCTCTCGAGAAGAGCTAAGAGAGCGAAAGAGAGCGGGAGAGAGAAGAGAGTTAAGGGCCAACATAGTGGGTTAAGTAAAAACAAAAGGCAGAGAACACAGCTGGTTCTCATATGAGCATTATGTAGGAACCATCGTGCTAGCAGTTCACTCGACTTACCACGTCACTCTCTAGCTAACTATGCAGCAGGGCTGTCAGAAACGTTTACACCGGGGGAGGATCACTGCGCGTTTGGGCCAGAAGGTTTGCGTTTAACGTTGTTCTTATGAAAATATGCTTCACAATGGAGGCATCGGTCAAATTACCCTTCGGAGCACATTGTTGACAGTCAGACGTACCTTCAAAAATACTGTGCTACATTACGATAGACCTCCTGGCAAAGTTGTGTAGCCACATTGCCGTGAGCTCAGCTGAATGCTTAATGTAATGAAAATCGGAATTAACTCCTTGCAAGAGGTCCATTTTGGCTTTGCCTCGAACCAGCTGTAAGCAGACACGTCTAATGAGCACGAGCAAAGCACTTGAAAAGAGGGAATTGACAGTGCTTCAGATTCGTCATGTGGATGCCAACTGCCCAAGTTTTTCGTCTGCCGTTGATGACGAAATTAGGTCATCTGGCACACAAGGCAGCGCAAATAACTTTTTGGTACATGCTTTGTAAGCAGGACAAAACTTCTATTTGGCATGACAATAAGCCTTGACTAATAGGAGCACTTCACAAGAATCTGTGACTGGTAGTTATTGTGAAATCATTGGCTTGGGGTTCATTTTTCTGTAAAAAAAAAGGCATGTGGAATCAATGGACTAGATTCCGTCGGCCACAATCATCTATTGAACAACCTAGTCTGAACACATTTTGATCTGTTGTTGTACAGACTGTAAAGGTTTGAAGCAATGGCAGAACTTTGCAGTCAAATGTGAAGGGAATCTACATGAGATCTTTTTTGTAATCCTGATGCGAACCTAATTACCGGCTAACCTACTTTGTCCTTGTTGCCAGATGAGACATTTTGTAAAAAGGGGAAACCCCTGCAGAATTATAAGAGCTTCCAGAAGAAAGATTAGAGAAAAAAAAAAACTACAAAACTACAATCACGGTGAGACATGCAACACGTCTTGAAACACGGCTGGCCGAGTTTCCAAGCATCAAAGCGCTTCTGGTCTGGGTCTACGGGTGCGTAACGAGGCAACTCGCGGCGGGAGGTGACCAGGTTTACGAGGAGCTTCATGGCACAATACAAATGGCAGAGAGTGAAGTCTTCTGGGGGATGCAGTGGAGGCTACTGTAGCTGGGCGAGCCCAACCGCAGTGACCACGGCTGCGGCGGTCGGGTTACTGAGGCTATGGCTGCATAATGCTAATGTTTCTGTTACTGATGCTACAGTACAGTATCAGCAGGAACGGACTAAGAAGTGTCCTGATTGGAACTCGCTGTAGATGGAAACCAAGCATGCTTTAGGGTGTAAACACTTCAGCTTAGCCCAATAAAATAAATCTCTTTCACATTTAATACAATATCTGTAATTGGTAAATTACCACATTTTGTGTCAAGCTTCTTTTTTCCACCACATTTTTGTTTAGCAATCACAAAAAAGACAGATTTCCTTAGTTTGGCTTTGATGTCATAGGTACTGCTATTATAAGTGATTTATTATTGGTTAAAATTGAAAGTTAATAGTTAAATGTGGAATGTTTTAAAGCAATTTGAAGCAATAACAAAAGGTAGAACAATTTCCTATAAAAGGGAGGAAAATAGCCAACCTTAAAATTAAAAAGTGAAAACGGATTGTGTTTTCATCCACATAATGAAAACTCTGTGAGGGAATGTACGTACATAAAAAATGCAGGCAATAATCTAGGTGCAGAGTCAGGCAAAAATAAATAAATACAAAAGCAACTCGGCCAAAGTGTTAAATGAACAGAAATGTGATCCTTCTGGCTGGTCCCTCAATGCACCAGCAACAACATGAAAAAGGGAAGCAAAAACATCAAATTTCAGACAGGTTACTTCAAGCACTCCAGTGCATCATGGTCTGTTTGTCTGTGATTCTACAGGAGGGAGCGGCAACATTATCCCATCCAAGACGCATCACATGAGCTCCAGCTCCCATTGCTCCAAAAGCATCCTAGCGTTGTTTTCATTTTTTTCTTCTTCAAGAACTTAAAAGAACCATGACCAAAATAAATGTGAGTGCAGAGCAAGGAAGGAAGGAAAAGAAAGAAGAAATGTACAAACAATTATATCCAAAGCAGCTGTTTCTAACTGTCTTCGAGCCATGGGCGTCAGATTGATCCAAAATGTTTCTTTGTTTGGATGAACCAACTTTTATTTCAGTGCATCGATGACGAAAGAAAGGTGCACAGAGATTCCTGTAGCCCGAGGCTCTGGCAAAAATAATAGAGAGAAATGGAGGTCACCAATGCTGTGATTTACTATGCAGGCGAGATTCTATGCAATGGCAACGCATACAACACCTGGCCTACAGCTCTAGAAAGGCCTAATAAAACACTGCATCCAAGCATGGACATGAGACAATGGGCTAAAGGGAAATGAATGGCAGGTACACACCAGGGTAAACGGCTCGGGACGGAACAGATGAAGAGAAGGGACTTGTTCGGTGCTGGAGGTGAAATTTGTGTGTGGTTCCTTTACCTGGAGAAGGTGTTTCTGGCATAGTGCATGATGCTGTCAAAGTCATACACCTCACCCAGAGAGTCCACCTCGCCCGGCTCCATCTTCAAAAAGTTATACTCTTGTCCTGGAGAGAGCGAGGTGGGGAAAAAAACATTCAAATATAAAACTTGGACGATCCATCTGTGATAATCTATGCAACGGTGTTATGAATATAGCCACATATAGATATAGGCAACTTGCTTGCCATGCCCACAGATATTGATTTTATTAACTTAAAAGATATACAACTGTAACTACAAAATTCAATTATTATTATAAATTATAAATTCATTAATATATACATATATGAGATAATAATGTCTTTGGCAGTATTGTTTAGTTTAGTCCTGTGTCTTTGTCTTATGCATAGGTAGGTAGGTAGGTAGGCAAGCAGCCAGCCTATGGGTCCTACCTGGCTGAATGTTGTCCCTGATGATGCTGACGTGTTCATCCCGGTCGGGTCTGGTGTGTTCATGCCAGAAGCCGATCACATGGCCCAACTCGTGCACCACGATGCCAAACTTGTCACAGTTTTTCCCAATAGAAATGGCCTGGGGGCCTCCTCCCCTGCGGCCCACGTATGAACAGCATCTAAACACACGCACACGCACACACACATACACACACATGTTTTCTAATACCAAGTATAAAAGTCTAATAGTAAGCAAGAGGAAATCCCTACAGGATGGCCAAACATGTTCAAGAATACGGAAACAGATTTTTTCATGATGGTTTTAAAGGCCATCTTTAAGCTTCATGGGGACTCTGGGTGTGTAGATTTGCTGTAATTCCTGAAGCAAACTTTAGACGTCGTATGTATACGTCTGGAGGGGTCATCATGGAAACGGTTGCTGGCTCTCCCAACAGCCTCCGTAGTGTTTCAACAGCGACAGCCATACAGGGTGAACGTCGCCGGCCAGACGTACAGGGGAGATATTCATTCAAATGTGTGTGTGTGTGTGTGTGCCAACGGAGATGCATGAGAGAGTAGCGGTGGAGGCTGGCTGATTGGCAGGGCTCTGACTCAGCGTGACATGAAAGGTTTAGTGCACACACACACACACACACACACACACACACACACACACACACACACACACACACACACACACACACACACACACACACACACACACACACACACACACACACACACACACACACACACACACACACACAGCCAGCCAGCCAGCCAGCCAGCCAGCGGCTCTCTAATTACGGTGCGCCTGGCGAACTTCTCCAGAGACACGCCTTGAACTTTGCACAGGACAGATGGGGGCTGCTGCTGAACACGCAGCCCAGCCAGCCATTCCCACCGCTAACCGCTGCCGCCCGCATGGAGAATGTCATCCCTGTTCCTCTGCAGGGCCCGTTACCAGGGCTAAAAATGGCCATCGACAAGTTTGGTTGGAAAAAAAGTTGATGCGCCCACCGCATCCCCTTGCTGGTGGTTGTATATGGTTCATGATAGCAAAATATGAGTATTCAAGGGTTTTTTAGAATTAACACTACATCTGAATTTGTCAATTTGGAAACCGTGGTTGGAAAAATATGATGCGCCACATCCACTGCTTGCTGGTGTATAGTGTGTGATAGCAAAATAAGAGTCATTAAATATAACAAAATGTACAAAATGTGGTAACCTGGCCAGAAGCTTTTTAGGTTTACATATTCATTAGTAACAGTTTTCAGTACTTTTATTTTTCATCAGAAACAGGATATCATCACTTGCGTGCATATCATTCTTAGTGTTGAGCAGAGGAAGTGAAGAATATTTCACCTCTCTGACTGTGATTTTAAAACCGGTTCACAATAGTCGCTTAGCAACAAGAACCACACAAGACCAGCGCCTTTCTCGAGGGGACTTGTCAGGCGTGACAAGGCCTAAAAAGCAGTCGTCGTCTAATTACTGGACTCGACTTATCAAGCGAAAAATTGGTGCTGAGGCGCACTCCTGTGGAAAAGCTTAGGATGCTTCTCCTTTGGGTGCCATTATGTTCCGCTAGGTATTACACAGAGTGTTTGCCTCAGACGCGGTGCGATGGAGGAAGCACAGGAAACACGCTTGGCCGATGAATGGCTGTCTGTCTCGGCACCAGGCAGGGGTCCTGGAATAACAACTCAGTAACACACAGACGGACCCGCGGACACAAAGTAGTGGAACGAGGTTGCCAAGCGATGGGTGGGAGGTTGGGTGGGGGGGTGATGTCAAGCAGGGATCGGGGGGGAGGTCTGCTCAGGCTGCTCAGGTGGTAAATCATCATGAGGAGGTTGTGTGTGTGACTGAGGCATAAAAGGTCCACGGCTCCACTTCCTTCCTGTGTGGGGAGTTGGACTGTGGTGGTGACTCACCCGCACGGTCGGTAGGTGAACACAATGTAGCTCTCCTCCTGCGTCCGCTCGATGAAGGTCACGCAGGTGTGCTTCTCCCAGTGGCGCATCGCCTGGCGGAATATGGCCCGCTGGCTCCCTGAATGGGACGACACGCACGGCAGTGTGGGATTAGCAAGGTTGGCATACTCTCATTTTTGCACATGCGCGCGCGCGCACGCGCACACACACACACACACACACACACACACACACACACACACACACACACACACACACACACACACACACACACACACACACACACACACACACACACACACACACACACACCCCTCTACAAATTGGACTGACTGCTGTAGTTCTAGGATAACATAAAATATCATTTTATTACTACCCGCAGTTGTATTACTCACAGTGCAATCTGTGAGACTGTGGCTTTACTCAGTGAGTGTATTGAGGTGTGGGTCATGCTGCTTACCGCTGAAGTTGCCACTGATGACATATGGAATGACGCCTTCCGGCCACACGCGCTCGGGTCTTGACGTAGCCGCCCGCTTCCTTCGATGAGCACCTTGTCTGTTTCGGTTACTCTGATTGGTCAAAGATTCTGTAATTCACAGCAAACAGGTAAACATGTTCAATTATGATGTTGAGATGATGTTAGAACCAACGTTTTTCAGTTGTACCCCCCCCCCCCCCCCCCCCTCTCCCCAAAATGAGACGTGACACGATCATGACTGCATATCTTAGTCTTTCTGCTGTTTCAGTCAAAGTCAATGGAGAGAACTGTGCGCACACACACACACACACACACACACACACACACACACACACACACACACACACACACACACACACACACACACACACACACACACACACACACACACACACACACACACACACACACACACACACACACACACACTTTTCCTACTGGTTTCCCGAGCACCAGACAGATGTAATGCCATATTAGTCATCACATCATAAGCAATTTGCCAGCTGTTAAAATGTAGACTGTAATCTCTCCCTGCCCCAATCCTTCAATATTAAGTTAAAAATCATTAAAAAAAATGTTATTTCCTAGTTAGTGAAAAAGTGAAGAAAAAAAAGCACAATTAGTCGACCATCAATGAAATTACTAAAGACACTGGCTGGAGTATGAAACGTACACGTTCATTCTCAACTTATCTTAGTGGAATGAGAAGAACTCTGGTCCCTGCTACCTAAAGTTAAAAATACTGTTAAAACACCACTATTTAAAGAAAAAATAAAACATGGCATACTAGTAAACAACCCAGGAGCCTTCAGTGTACAAACATGTTCTTAAATATTTAGTCAATATGGTTGTCATAAAAATCTGTCTCTGACAAGTGTATCCCAAATATACCCAACGACTCCCACGAGTCCCGAGTCATATCTTACTGGAAAACACAAAGATTCACACAAAATGGCTTCCAAGCATTAACAACTGAGGGGAACATATCTATATCTACCTAAGGTACTTGTTCACCTTCAGTCTTTTTTTTACGTGACTTATTAGATGCTAGCACTCTCTACCACCGAAGAAGACCAATTAATATTGGTGATATCACTTTTTTTTTAAATTATTATTCAAAATGCTTCTTTTTTTCAAAGTGTTTCTTTTGATTGTTGTGTTATAAATCCCAAAGTGTTGTTACCTGTGCTGGTGTGGTTGAACGTTTGGACGGTTCTCCGGGCCACGTCTACAATGCGGTCCACCTTGAACATCCGCATGTCCTCCTCGTCCAGGGCAATGTCCCCCAGGAAGGCAACTGGAAGGAGACACCAGAGGCAGGCAGCACGTGTCAGGCTGATCTTAATGGATTTCGCCACGCGGCGCAGGGTGTGTTGCGGCTTGCGCTGTCTAGTGGCCTCCAGGCCCTTTCTGTCTCTCAGAATGAGAAGGCTATCCTAAATGCTGTTCAAAGCACTGGCTAGGGGCCGGAAGTGTGTAGCTAACACACACACACACACACACACACACACACACACACACACACACACACACACACACACACACACACACACACACACACACACACACACACACACACACACACACACACACACACACACACACACTCTATTGAATTCAAGAATATGTTAGATTAGATTAATCCACTAAAAGAAATCCATATGTTGGTGTGGTAAGGGGTATAATTAATGAGCCCATTTAGATCTTGTAAAGTGAGATGCTAACGCCGTCTCAAAAGTGCATACGAGGCACTTTAAACGACTAATAGCTTTTTAATAAGGCCAAGGAGAGGGGGAAAATAAGCAAATAAGTTCCACTTTATGAGGAATGTGCTTTATGGGATTCCTTGATACAAACACCCCGGCTCTGTGGTCGCTAGGCTGGGATTCCTCTCTAGAGAGACAGGGTGCTCTGTTTTACAAGCCTTTAACACCAACAAGCCTCCCGGATTTATTGCGGCCTTATATGCAGAAGTGGGTGGGGTTGGCTGCGTTTTGAGGGATGGGGGATGAAAACAGAAAGAAGGGTCATCAGGAGATGAAGGCATCCCTCCCTCCCTCCCTCCCTTCCTCAGTGTGTGTTATGTTGGCAGGGACACTGCTTCCCAGTGATGGAAGCCCTGGGGACATGCAGTCTCACTACACTAGGAGGGTTTACCCTGGCTAGGGTCAAGGCTCTGTTTGTTTTAAGCTCCACACCCAGGGACTCCCTGTGCTAACCTTGTAGGGGAAGTTTTGACACTTTTCAAAACATTTTGATTTGATTTTTTTTTATTTTAATTCTAGCTAAATCAGATCTAAAATCGCTTCATAGCTTCAATGTTATGGCATGTTGCCCCATGTACGATAGAAGAAGAATCAATGTGGACGCATACAGCCCCCCCCTCCCCCATCCTGCAGAATGGCTGTTTGGATTTATTGGCTAACGATAGCAATAAGAAAAGGTGTAGATCACCGCCAGCAGGACCAGGCATGCACGGACGACAGGTTTAAAATTCCACAGAGGTCAAAGGATCCTTTAATTTGCACTCGCAAAAAAACCCAACACTAATTCACTCCAACAAATCCCTGTAACACAAAACAGACGACTCACAATCAGCTCAAAGTAGACAGTTACTGCGGGAAAAAAACAGCCCTAAATCGGTGCAAAGCCAGATGTCTGTATGGATATGCTGTGGATGGGTCTTGTTCTTGTTTATCCTCAACTCGCATTCTTCTTGCATCCCAAGAATCGCTTGTGGATACGTGGAGACATAGCAAAATGGTACTTTCATAACAAATTCCACAGAGCTCTGCTCCCCTCGTTGATTAACAGTCATAAATGATCAGCTGCTGGAAAGCACTGAGGCCCTTATAGCCAACCCATTATTTCTGCATGGCATCATCCATGATTTTGCTCAAACCCAGGCCAAACAACAAGGTGCGCGTCTCCTCCACTGACCCCCACCCCCACGCAAGCGTGCTCAAGAGGGGCTGGTTAATCCGCAGCGTCATTGTTCCCAGACAACGGCGGTGGCGGAGATTTGAAGTGAGCAAATGCCTGAACCCGTTAGTGCTAGTGTTTCTCCCCCTGGGGGCATGGTAGTCGTCTTGGAGACGATGCTGCTGCCGCTGTCGCAGGTTTATGGGGAAGGGATTGTGAATTAATCCCCTTGTTTTAGGCTTTAATTATTCACAGACACAGGGTCTTGGAGTCTTTTGTGTACACAGCGGTGGGCCCAGGCATGCCGAGGCACTGGGGAGGGAGGGAGGTGAAAGGTGACAAACTCATCCAGAAAACAGAGTTGAAGTAATAATACAAAGTACACACACAGTACACACACACACAATATTAATAAAGTACAGCAAATGTGTGGGCAGATGGTGGATCAAAGATCACAGGCCAGTACGATCTGAGCAGAATTCATTAGCTAAATTAAGACGCTGCAGCTGTGGAATTATTCATGTAAAAAAACAAGAAATGTTTATTATTATCATCAAAACTGACTGGTATGGTGTGCCTTCATGGACCGATGGAGTATAAGCCAAGACAAACAAACAGCTCCAGTGAAACACAAGTCTCAGTGGCCAGGAAACAGAACGCACAGAGTACAGACTGAGTCAAGCCAAACCCATCTTCCCATGCTCATCCATCAGATAACATTCAGTCAATCTTAAATGCAATGTTTTTGGTCACAATTTGTGACCCCCACCCCCCATTACTGGGACGGGCAATATTATTGTGTTTGTTCATAGTCTCTCAACATCATAATCCTTTGGATCGGAGACTAGCCCCCCACCACCAACGATCATCCCGTCTAGTCAGATTAAACATGAGATCTCAATCAAATTAAAGTCCATTGACTCATGTAATGCCCTAGCCATGGCCTCTGCCGTGTTAACCACGCAAGAACATACACTTTGCTTTGTTCCTCCTTCCTAAGTCTTCCCCCTGTAAATAGCACACCGTGGCATCTGCCACTGAAGCCCTGCACAAGCATCAGTACTGAGATTATACAGAAAAGCAGGGCTGTAGCCTATATTTAGAGCGGCCAGGTCCAGCTGTGGACTTACAGCTCCTGGTCCTGATTGTGTTTGTGGAGGAGTTAGACGCGCTCTCCCCCCGTGCAGGACACCATGCCAACGTGGGAGTCGGGAATGCATCACAATGCTGTGGCAACACCTTTTTTCATGTTTGGTAACAAACGCTACATTTGAATTCTAATGGGAGCCAATTGCGTATTGCATTAAGGTGATGACCGGTTGATGATGGGATAGGTGTTGCTTTTTAAAAAAGGGGTTTATTCCAAAGATATCTGTTTCCACTAAAATGCTACATGATTACTCAAATGAAAAAAGGCAAAAGGACAAACTAATGATATAGAGGGAATTCAGAACAAAGTAACTAGTGTCTCTGAAAGTGGACCCATGCTGTTGTCTTGTAAATGTGGAGCCCTTTTCCTTCTTCTCGGTAAAAACAACAACAGCTGTTATTCTCCTGCAAATGCTTACCTTGACATTTTCTAACACTGCAATTTGAGCCCAAGGCGGGAGAAAAGTCAGCTTATCTGGCCCATTTCAAAAGGTTTTCTAAAGGTATGATTAAAAGAAGGATTCCACCACAGCCCCCAGACACTACGGATTGTTTTCCAATAAAAGCCTGCGCTCATCACCAGCCCCAGCTAAAGATCAAGACAGAGTCACCACCACCACACTGGGAATGCAGTCTTATTGACAACATCGAAGACGCCAGTGGATGGAAAGGTCACACAGCAAGGAACCGTAACATTTCACACTCCATCAAGGCCATTAGCGGATGCGATTTCTCAGCACATCCCAGGCAACTGATTACAGCTAAACCTACTGTGAATGCCACTATAGCCTGCCCACCAATTGCTTACTCAGTTTGTGGGCTTCTCCTTCTTCTGTGTATTAGAGTTACCTTTTAAACCCATATGTAGTAATTACACTGCTAGAAAGTATCATCATTTATTATTCTAGAACAGATGTACCAGTTGAGCCATGTTTAGATATGCTGGCAGAGGCTCTGGATCAAGAGCACGTTTTTAACTGTTCTATAAATAATAACTCGCTGGAGCTAAAAATGTCCTTTAGTGGGTTACGTCATCGCATTCATATTTATTTAGTGTTGATGAGAAGAATAAAAACGGCACCTTTCAAGGTAAGCAGTAATGTGTCAGGGCTAAATTATTCAGAAAAAAACAAACAGTTAATGTTTGTAATAAAGAGGTGCTTGTTAAGCTTGTCATTATTGTAGCCTAATTAGGCGTCATTTGAGCTATTCAAATGAGCTCTCCTCCAAAGCTTTTGTTTCTACTTGCGGGCTCTGTCCCCAGACTTGCAGTGCAAGATTAGTTATTACTTAGCACTGACACCAAACATATTGTTCCAGCTAATGCTCCAAGATCATGCCAATAGATTGGCCCACTAATCACTTGAACCCTGCCG
Organism: Merluccius polli; assembly: GCA_030340625.1. NCBI lineage: Eukaryota > Metazoa > Chordata > Actinopteri > Gadiformes > Merlucciidae > Merluccius > Merluccius polli. The sequence continues at coordinate 108,111 of JAOPHQ010001138.1, read as the reverse complement.
AGAGAGGATCCGCAGGGATCCTGTGATGTCAAACACACACAGTGTGGGCTGGGCTGTATAGGGTGTATTCCATGATAAAGGAACGCATCTATTTAAATGTTGCTAAAGGCCCATTCAGTGGACAGCCCCATCACAGCTTTTAAAAAGGGAGAACTTGGCAGATAGACAGTTGGAAAACGATTGCATTGATCGGTCTCTTGAATTGCAGTTGTTTTGTTCGAGTTAGGACCCAACCCAGTGGTCCAACCCAGTTGAAATTCTGTACAAAAAGGGCATTCAGAAGTTCAACAGTATTAGAAGTTCCCCCTTGCACAGTATCTTTTCAACCTGGTGAAAATATGGCATGATGACGTATTTTGGCACAAATCTTTTTTTTTGTATCATCTCATTAGAAAATAAACTGTAGAAAAGATGAGGTTGGTGATATTGTTGACCGAGTATGAAGTGTAACAGAAGTAGAACTCAGTGTTCAAAGTCACAAATCTTCTTTCTCAGAAGAAAACTTTCCATTTCCGTTTCTGATGTGTCAACTGAATCAGAGGAAATCAAACCAGATTGCCAAAGTGTGTTCAAAAGATTCATATTTTGTCATTTTGCAATTAAATGAATTAGTCAGTTGAATACATTAGCGAATAACAAAGAAGCCATCAAAAGGATGACCACCATCTTATCCTAAAATATGGGTGTTTCATCTAAAATAATTCACACCATCAATAGACAGTATGTACTTTTTCAACTAGAAAATTTGGTGAAAATCCTTTTTGTCACTTCAAAACAACCACAAATGGTGGAGGAGGACCAATGTTTGAAAGGGGGTAATAACCGGCCGCACGCATTCCACCCCCCACCTGAATGGTCGGCACTCAGCCCACCTGAGCTGGTGCTGCCGCCGTGGCCCGGCTGACCCCACGGCACCCCCTCCTCCCAGCAGCGCTCTCCCCTTGGCAACCAGTGAATGACCCACAGTCTGGGTGAAGTGTTTGAGCCGCTTGGTAAAGGGAGAGCCGCTTGCATAAGAAAGAATCTGAAGTGAGTAGGATGGTGTGTGTGTGTGTGTGTGTGTGTGTGTGTGTGTGTGTGTGTGTGTGTGTGTGTGTGTGTGTGTGTGTGTGTGTGTGTGTGTGTGGGGGGGGGGGGGGGGGTGTAGTTTCCTACGAGCTGTACCTTCCACTATACCTCGCCATTGCAAACAGCTTGCACGCTCACACGCAAAACTGAAAAGCTACTAAAACCTCCATATTTAATAGAGGCCCTGGATGGTACCGAAAGGGCAAAATTGTTGCAGGAGTCTTGAGATGGATGAGACTGGCAGCACCATAAATAAATACAAAAGTTCATGTCAATGTCAAGACCGATCCTGTTCTCTGGAAAACATACCATTTAAACAGAGCAGACAATGAGCGTCACTGCAACTCATACATTTTTCATCTGGAAAATAATCTCTGCGGGTTAAATGACTTTATTGGGACACTGCCAAGATTGGAGTTCTGCAAACTCATGGGTTTTTCCACGGCTTACATTTCAATATAGTGTCAGAGTTACTTCTGCACAATGCACACTGCATCTCCATCAATAGACATTCACAACCCAGTCCACGCACTGCACTGACATGTCTACATGACAACAGCATGACAATCCTTTGATATGTAGCCCTACAACGTTCAGTTGAGCTTCGAGGAATTGACGCTCACTCGACAGAATCAAGATGCCATACAAATCTTTCCTTGAGGGAGGCAGAAAGCAAATCCAAAAAAGCAATAAATGCAATAACGAGCTGTACAACAAAAAAAGCCTAAATCAATAAGCCAACACATTCCAGGGACGCCGCTGGTGTTGATTCATCTAAATATTTTCTCTCTATTGTAACAATCTGCATATGTGTGTGTGTGTGTGTGTGTGTGTGTGTGTGTGTGTGTGTGTGTGTGTGTGTGGTGGGGGGAATACTTTGCCACTTAGTAGAAGAAGAGTATAAAAGTGGGTGGGTGGTTGGATGTTGGAGGTAGAGAAGATGGAGGTCTTGGTAGAGAGAGAGAGAGAGAGAGAGAGAGAGAGAGAGAGAGAGAGAGAGAGAGAGAGAGAGAGAGAGAGAGACAGACAGAGACAGAGAGACAGAGACAGAGACAGAGAGACAGACAGAGACAGAGACAGTCAGAGAGGGTCCCCCCCCCACCCAGTAGGAGGCTATAAACTAAACGTGTGTTCTATACAAAAGAACATGTTAACAATTGTTATAGAGCAAGACATTTTGCCGGTGCGCTGATCGGAAGGGCTGTATTTGATTAATGGCACACACACACACACACACACACACACACACACACACACACACACACACACACACACACACACACACACACACACACACACACACACACACACACACACTGTTTGGGCGGAAAACCTAAACAATTTGTATTTCAATGATTACAGTGACTCATGCAGAGTCAGCTCTTGAGGAACACTTCTCTGAATACATGGAGACATAAATACAAACAGCAGAGAGCGGGAAGGAAGCATCTTTAGAGCGATACGTTTTTCCACCCTCCCCGCTACACAGTGTTTACATGAAGCCACAACAGCCAGATCCCTTACGTCGATAAAGGTCTTGTGTGTGACTCACTCTTTTGACACCCCTTCAGTGGAAAGGGGATGTCTGGATGACAGTTGAGAGTTTGGAAGAATATCTGTCTTTGTAATAAATTGTTTCATCATAAAACTTGTAGATGCCAAATAGGTAAGCACTTTCAGGGCATTAGAGGTCAGCCTGACTGAGTCCAATGCTTTATCTGTAACCTGAATACTTTCACCAGATGGAAAATACAATCTGTTCGTATTCCCCAAAAGGGATTTGGGAAGACATTGAGTTCACATTGGGAGGGGGGGGGGGGATCGTCTGACTGCAATGACAACTGAGATAAGCGGCGGCCAATACTATAAAAAACGAGCCTATGGGTATGTTGTTAGAATAACTGAACAACATAATCATATTAATATGTAGGCCTACACTACACGCTATGGCAGCTTCGCATATTTGGGTATAACTGCATTTTTAGCGGCATACAGACCAATAAACAAGTGAATTAACTGTACATAACATTTACTCTCAACTTGGCTCCCCCTCCTCCACTTTTTGAGTGGTTTCTTAGTGGTTGTGTGAACAGCCGGTGGAAGAGGAGCAGACTGTGCAATGGCCAAAATCTGATCGTGGCCAAAATATTTCAAATAAAATTGAGAACCGGAGAGTTTGTTTAACAGACAGTCGCGGAAACGTATTTACCCAGCCGCCATATAGGTCTACAGTGTTTGTTGCTGCTGTTGTTGTTGTTGTTGTTGTTGTTGTTGTTTTTATGAAAAGTAGGCCTACATCTGCTAACACATTAGGCGGAAACTTTTTAGACATCTAACATTACAAAAGGGAAAAAAAGTAGTCTATTCGCATGGAAACTTTTCGGATATGTTGGTTACATTTTCTCCCGTTTGTATCTATAACCGTTACAATATTTTGGTCATCGTAAATGTTACTATTCGAAACAATTTCATGAGATCAAATGTTCGAACTGTAGACATGTCACTTTGTAAAACCAAATGCACAGAGCTAAAGCCCCTTAAAACAACATCCACGACTGTCATCTCCTGAAGCCTTTTAAGGGCGATCTCGACAAGCTCCCAAACAAAACGCAATTCGTGGCATGTTTAACTTCCACATAAAAGGTCAATTCCGTTGCTTACCAGCTTTACAGGGATCCTTGTAGTCGATCACATCTGAGGTGGCAGATGTTTCCACATAGTAGCTTGGCTCTATTGCCTCCAGATCAATCGCCAATACCAAGCGAAGGCAGCCTAGCAGGAACACACATCTTGCTGTGGGATCCATTATTCTAGTGGGGATACGGCGAAAAGTCGATGAATAAAGGTGAAGAAAAGAGGGACGAGAGAGAGAGAGGGGAGAGAGAGAGGGAGAGGGGGAGAGAGAGAGAAAGAGAGGGAGAGGGGGAGAGAGAGAGAGAGAAAATGGGAGGTTTGGGGAAATGAGATCTCTCCGGAGGGCGGGTTTAAAAATCAGCCTTTCCACAATGTCTTGATTCTGGGGCAGCCTTGATTCGCGCCCCTAGCCGAGCTCCGGGCGAGCAGCACAGACATTAGCCTGCAAACTTTGGTTTTTATAGCAGCGCAACGCGCAGTAAAACACGTACGTGTGGAGCACAAAGGACATTACACTCCTACGTGGTCTTTAGGTCCGTCGTTTAAAAGTAAATATTGTAACGTGGGAGGGATACATAGATAAATACATATTTTAATCGGGTTTTTTTTGGTTTTTTTAAAGTATTTTCTTGCGCTCTCTCTCTCGCTCGCTCGCGCATAAACGCACGGGAGCTGCGCGCGCGGAGGGAGAAACGCCAAAAACAAAAGCGCTCGCTCACGCAAGAAAAAAATATTCGCACGTGCGCTCTTGAGTCCACCCACCGACACCAAGGAGCGCGCGGCGCTTTAATGACAGTGGAGAGCAAAGTCAACACACCGCTCGGAGTAAAATGGTGGGCTTGCTATGTGGGCAGAAGTTACAGAATCCCACCATTATTCATTCACTTGAACCGCGGTGTCAGTGCTGCTGGACGCACGCATAACTGACAATGACTTGGGCAGCCAGCCTCTCTCTCTGGTTGAGGTTGGTGTTCATGAACGCTGAGCAGCATCACTCTTTGGTAAGGTGACTAGCGTTTCCCCACTTCTGACAGAGATATTTATCTTTTCCCCCCACATACACAAGTCGAAGTTATGCTAAAAGAGCTACACACACACACACACACACACACACACACACACACACACACAGAGGCCATGGCCCCTGACCTGGGCCCATTAGGGTACTTTATGAGATTATGCTATAGTTACGCTGCGGATGGAAACCAGTAAAGAGCTACAAACCAGTTAAATACCACAGCACTTTATTAGAGGTTGATTTAGTGGTGTGCCCTGCATTTCGAAGAGTTAATTATGTTATTTAAGAGTTGTTAAATGATAACACAGACATGGACAGACATTTCTAACTGTGCCGTTTTAGATGGTTCATGCAGTCATTTTAGCAAGCAATATATGATGTATAGAGATTATAACACCGTTTTCCTTCAGGTGGTTTAAAGATCAGGTCGATCTCCAGACCGGTCCGTTCACATGGGACATGTTGACCACAAAGATTTTTGTTTCATACTGCAAAGAAAACAAAAAAAATGTGATATAATCTATGATATAAATAATTAAAATGGGTTTAATAATTTTTCTCTACTGAAAACCAATAGGCCTACGCATAAAATTGCAGTTATGAGATGTGATTAGTGAGAGGGGATGGGTGAATAGAACCATGTTAAAATTGTAAAACACATAACGGTAACAAATATAACATAATCTAACACATGTATGGTGGTTCCCTATGAACACAATAACCAACATTAAACAATATACAATTCTCTTGCAAAGAGCATAATCCATGATCACTGCAGCCTCCTTCTTCTGACATGGGGGAAGCACGTAGCGATATATTATCATGAAGACATTAAGATGTGTGAAGCAGCACAGTAGCAGCATACACGCAGCAGACCAGAGGGGGCTTTCACCCGTGTCTCGTCCAGATCAGGCCCTCGCTTCACATGGGATGTGAGTGATTGTCAGGCCACAGGGCCGGCCGGGAGGCTGTGCGGTGTACCGTCCTATGGGGGGTCTTATCCCCCCGCCATGTCTCCGGTGAATGAGCTTGTTTTCCGGGAGGCAGCGAGTCGTGGCGGGGAGTCCGTGTCCCTCACTGCTGCTGCGGAAGAGGAGGAGGAAGATGAGGAAACACATTAGGTTTACAAACCCTCAAGCACACAAAGTAATTGTCTGTGAGAAAACCCCTATGGGATTCCTTGGGATATGGTCTTTAGTTTCAATTAAAATAAGACCTGCAATGCTAAAGGTAGAATAATTGTATGCATGATTTGGTCATAATAGCCTATAGCAACCTGACATGAATTTACAATATTTCCAAGAGTTGATATAGCGTTGATAAGGTATAAATTAGTTTTAAAAAAACACACATTTAAGAGCAACCAGCTTCCTGCCCTGAAGCACAACAGCTTTAAAATAAATGGGCTTGTTTAATTAAAACCAGACTAAACCATTTAATTTCTAGAGATAACCCCCCCCCCCCCCCCCCCTCGTGAAAGTGCAGTTGCATGGCAGTAAACTCTTGTAAAGGCACCAAGCATCCCTCTGGGTTGTGCAGATGATGTGGGCAGTGTGAATGCAAAACGTAAAAAGCTCACGTTATTGACAGCACAAGATGGCATAAAGAAAATAAATAAATAACAATAAACTATCGCTGATCATTAAGTGAGCTGACTTTCCGATGACCACCATGAATAAAACATTTGCAATTAAAATCCTAAAAGACGTGCTTCCTGGACTACATAAACAAAACGCACCTTGGGATCTGGAGTCTTCGCGAGCGTCAGAGCAGCAGCAGCAGCAGCAGCAGCAGCAGGCTGGTTTAATGACCCCACTCTGGGCTGAGATCCTCGCAGTGTCACCATTATAGACGTGGGGGCTTTCTGCCCTACCGACGAGACACAAAACAAGTCCTCAACATAACCTCCAGGAAGTTGGATATGCAGTAACAATGATTGATATACAAAACTAGTGCACATTTAATTCGGCGTTCACTCATTTTACAAAGGTAGTTGTCATGATGAAGCTCTTGTTATAGTTATAAGCATTAAATTGTTCAGGCGTAAATGGTCATAATGGAATATGTGAAAGGGCAAGCACGGCATGAAAATGGAGTAAAACACGCTTTTACACGCTCAAATGAAGAAAACATGAGTTTGATTTAACTTTTTATTGCAATGATTGGAACTGAAAGGCTTTGCAGCACACGCTAGTATCTCTCCCTAGAGTGAAGCCTTGGTAGCCCTCTCTAATAACGGAGAATGTGTGTGTGCGCTTGTTGAACATGATTTAATGAACAGGTTTCCAAATGTTACATGAAGAGGCAAACAAAATGAACATGTTGAACACAAAATGGTGACTGTCAAGACAGACAGAGCTTAGTATACAAACAATGGCAGTTGTCCCAAATCATTTTGATATTTAATTTTTTGTTACCATCAATTTCCCTCCGTTTTTTTTTGTCACTATTGTTACAATTCCCCTCAATACAATTTGTCCGCATCCACATGTAAGCATTCCCACATCCAATCAACTTCCATGTAAGCATTGTGTGTCCGACAGGAGTTGTGTCAAACTGAAAGGTTTTGACATCAGTTAAGATGTTATGGCTCTTTCCAAACACAAATAAGGAGAAAAAAAACAACACAAAAACGTCCCGCGTAACGGAGTTGTGTATCTGTACCGAAATGACGAGAACAACCGACCACTACGCTCTCCCAGGGTAACCATGTGCACCGATAGCCCCGTCCTGTAGCTCAAGGAGCCCAGACCACCCCAGATCTAGTGTCCCCACCACAATGGATGAATGAGCCCTGGGTGTTCAGCGTGGCCGTCGGGTTTTGGCAGCCCGAGACATACCGGCGCTCTGGTTGTGGCTGATGTGTGCCAAGCCGGGCAAGCTGCTGGCCAGTTTGGCTAAGCCGCCGTTGGTAAGGAGCTGGTGAATGGCGGTGGTCTTAGCCACGCCACCGGCGGAGGTCACCGGCACCGCCCGCAGCAGTGTGCTGCTGCAGATGGAGCTCAGCACCTGGCCCTGGGTCCTCCCGGACATCACCTGAGGACCACATACACCGGTGAGCTGCAATGCATCACAATGTACCTTTTACCACAGACAGACAGACCAACAGTGAGCCCTCAATGAGCAGGCAACCCTGCGAAGGACTCTGTTCTAATAGGACCAGGAGTCTAAAAGGTGCTAGTTTGGCAGACGTACAGAACGTGTCAGTTATATAAGGGTTGAGTGTATGTGTGTGTGTGTGTGTTGTACCTGGGTGCTGCCTACACTTGCGGTGGCGGGAGAGCTAGGAGCTTTGGTGACGATCTCCTGCAGACTGAAGCTGAGGCCTTGGAGCAGACTGCTGGCGGAAGGCGCTGCACACACAAACAACAGCAGGGGTGACTCCAAAGGCATACACACGCACACCAACTCGCACAAGAAAAAGGCAATATACACACTGTGATAGACACGTTCAAAGAGTAAGGCTGGGGACAGACTATGACAGATGACGCAAGAGGCAAAATCAATGGCGATGTTTACTTGGCATTGTTGCTGCTCTCACATTTCATTTCCAGCTGTTTACAAATTCGGAGGAGAAAACAAAACTCCCGAAAACAGCGAGGTCGTCCGTGCCATGTGTAATGATTTCGATGGGCTACAGAGCTGAGCGGAGAGAGATGCACAGGCAGGACGGGACAGGAGATACCTTGGGCGGTAGCAGGAGCCTGCCCCTGGGCTGGTGTGGAGGACACCGACACCATGCAAGACTGCACGCTGCTGAGAGAGCTGGGGCCTGGGGAAAGGCCACTAGACACCTCTGAGACACTAGCAGACCTGCAGTGACACACATAACCAACCAGTCTCCTCAGGAGCTACCCCACCAAGTGGCGTCTGGCTACCAGCCGGCTCCAAACCACCGAGCCCGCCACTCATCAATGCGTTTGAGCGGCACACATTTTGGCCCACTATAAGAGGCGGGGTAAGCGTGTAGGGGTATCAGCGAAGGTAAGGGGTTATATATGGGTTTGGAGGGTACCAGGGAGGTCTGACATACCGTTGAGCTGTCAGGAGGCCAGAGAGTTCCTTGGCTCCAGCCACCGTTTGGCCCACCGTCATGGTCATGGGCCTACCAGAGGCTCCAGCTATATGGGCAGAGCGGGAAATAGCAGGGCTATTAAATCAGGAAGTAAACAGGCTGCCAGTAATGGCTTTTAAAGAACCCCTTCCAGCCAAGTCTGGCCATTACTATCTTTTGCTATTAACGCAAATGTAGCTTTTGACTGAAAGGCAATATTGATTTAATGGGTCTAGGCAGAGGGGGTAGCACAAATAAATTACAATTTTGTTGAGGGCGATTACAACATATTAATAATAAGAAGAACTATTAACAAATTAACATTTATCTAAAATAGGACGGTAGAATCCATTGAATCAGTCTATTGCAGCAAGCGGTTTTGTAGGAAAAACAATTAAACACTTTGAATGTTCACAGTCCCCGTGTGTGTAGCCCTACTGAAGTGCCACAGTGAAGAGCCAGTGTCTACCTTCCTGCGTGGAAGAACCGACGGCGCCCCCTGCTGACTCGCCTTGGGAAACGATGGTGACCTTGATCTTGGCTTTCTTGGAGCCTCGGCCAGGAGTGGGGCTGGGGGTCTGTCTCCTCTTGCCATGAGGCCGGAAGTCATCCCTATCCATGCCCTCTGCCTGATCACTGGACACCGGCACTGTAACAGACACACACACACACACACACACACATTTTATTCATAGAGGGCAATAGACTCAAATGATCTTGATTTGTTTTGACCCTTCCTCTCAGTATACCTCATGTAATTCAATAGTGTGAACCGGTTCCCTAAACTTAATAGTGCTATACAAACAAAATGTCATCATTAACATTGCATATTAATAATATGATTGTAAAAAATAGCTGCCGGTAGCTAGAGATGTTCCGATACCATTTTTTCCCTCCCGATACCGATTCCGATACTTGTGCTGTAGGTATCGGCCGATACCGAGTACCGATACCAGTATGTTATAGTATGTATAAAAAAAAAAAATAGCATACATGCATGACTGTGATATGATTATCATAGTGGTAAGGCCTGGCTCAGCTTAAACTCTTTGTAAAACATGAATAAATAGAGCAAATTCAAGCCATTTATTTTTAGATAGAACCGTTAACAGCTAACCTAGCTAGCCCTTTTTAGTGTTGGCGTTTTATTTGATTTTAAAATCTGAATGTTAGTGAAGAAAAGATGGATGAAAAAAGAAAGAAAAAAAAAACAGCGGTTAAAGCTAGCGAGTGAGTCCGGGAGAGGGCTACTCTCCTCGGGCACATTACTCTGAAGCAAGGGCGTCAGTTTGGTTTTAGAAGTGGTGGGGACCAGGGCTGGAGTGGGAACAAAATGCGCGATTGTCGACGGGGCGGGGGGGGGGGGGTTAGCCGCGGACCCGACCGCGGACTCAGCCCCGGGCCCGGCCGCGGACCCAGCACCAAACCCGCCAACCGCGGACCCGGCCACGGACTCAGCCGCAGACCCGAGTCCACACACAGCCGGTGTGCATGCTGTGAGGATGTCATCGTGCGCCTATCGCATGATTTAGACTTGACGGTTTCGGTTGAGTATGTGGGGATTTTTTCGGTCGCAATTGGTTTGCACATTTTTAAAAGTGGTGGGGACAAAATTCAAATTATAAATAGTGGTGGGGACATGTCCCCCCCGTCCCCCCCGTAATCTGCGCCTATGCTCTGAAGCCCCGGTGACGGTCTGGAAGTGCGGATCAAAAAACAAAAACAAAACAGCGGTAAAAGCTAGCGTGTGTCCGGGAGAGGGCTGCTCTCCTCGGACATATTACTCTGAAGCCCCGGTGACGGTCTGGAAGTAGGGTGACCATTTATGAGTTGTTGAAAAGGAGGACACCTCAGCCCGTGGGGGGGAGGGGGGGGGGCGCGCGCAATCGCAACACACCTCGGACCTACGGCCGGGGGGGGGGGGGGGGGGGGAAACCGGGAACCCTAAAGCCGGACGAATGGTGTGAGCGTGGTACAGCGGACCTGAACCGGATGTGATGAGACCTGTTTAGCAGAATGCAGAAGTATGTTGCGCATAACCCCCTATTAGATTACTAATTGAATAAATTACGTGGTATCGGATTCGGTGCCTGGACTCCAGTAGTCGCCGATACCAATGCCAGCATTTTCGGCAGTATCGGAGCAAGTTCCGATACTGGTATCGGAATCGGAACAACTCTACTGGTAGGGATGCGGCATTAAACTGAACAGAGGAATAGAAGATATATCAGTGAAACAGGAAGAAAGGTGAAAGGAGAGAAAAGAGAATACAGAAAGGGGGGACAGATACTTACCAAAGACACAAGGAGGGGTGCCAGGAGGAAGATTTTTCCTCACAAGCATGTTTTGTTTCATAAAAGCGGCAAACTGAGCTGGAATGAATTGGAACAGAAGACGGAAAGAGAGAAGGTTGCAGGCAGAAGAGAGGATGAGGGAGAGTATTTTCAGTTATGTTCCAGCTTGACCCTGTAGATGTCCTGACTTGGTCATCTTCAAACATTTGTCGTCTTATAAACAGAGTAGAGATTAAGTTTGTATGATTCTTAGAAACACTGGGGGGTGAGAGAAAGATGGTGCACGTGTGGACAAGAGGCCCATAGTACACAAGGGCACACATTCTGTGGTTTCTAGTGTGTTCCAACATGTGGAAGCTGGCGAGGCCTACCTTGAGCCTGCTTGTGTGTGAGTGTCGTGCCGGTGCGCTGCATGTGCGTCTTAAGGAGCTGTGTGGCTGTGATCAGGCTGGACTTCTGTGCCGGAGACAGGCCGGATGTCTTGGGCTTGGGGCTGGAGGTGGGACTGCTGCAGATGCTGGACAGATCCTGAAGAGCACAGCAGCAGGTATAACCTTTTACCAACTAGGACTGCTTGGGACCATTTACTTGATTGAGGATGTTCTTTCATTACCAACATCTATACACATTATTGTTGCTAAATCTGCCAATAGACAGTAGCTTGATGATGCTGATGATATCCATCCATCCATCCATCCATCTAAAATATGATCATTATTATGATTATAACCATGTGGCATTCGTCTCAAACATGTTTATTTATCTGCCTGTGAATTTAATACCAGCAAAGTAGTGACCGACCTCAGAGCCGGAGGGGGAGATCGGGAGTCTCATGGCCGGAGAGGAGGGCCGACCCCTCTCCAAGTCGAAGGGCAGCTCTCGTCGCGGTCTCCTCTTCTTCTCCGTGTCCAGGTCCCTCATCTCCCCCGAGCCGTGCCCGTGGCCCTCAGCCCGCGTCAGCACCACCGACAGGAAGTCCGCTATCTCGTCCTGAACAACACCGACAGTACCATGTGGCGTCAAAGCAAAATTGCGTCTATTGAATATGAACATGATAGAAAAAGAACCAGGGTCGTTGAAAAGGGACATGCATGTATTACCTGTAAGCAGCGATCTACCATGGTTTGAGTTAGTCCCTCTGTCTTCATTTTTGTTGAGTTGATCCTTGGAGGGGAAAAAAACAACATCAACACTATTGCTATTTTCTTTTAATACAACCACCAGTATTACTGCATACAAATGTCCTAATAACCTGAGTGTAGAAAATAAAGTAGACGGGGAGGGATGCACCAATGACATTGCTTGGCTGATGCCGTTATTCAAAAGCTAAGCCGATACGGATATTGGTTTATTCTCGCCAAGACATCATCACACCATGCCGCCATCATGTGTCACAGTAGTTAGTGAAGCAGCGGCGTGCACAGTGCTGTGGACAGACCTGAGGTAGTCGTCTGCTCCGCCCACCACCACCATGCTGTTGTCGGCCCTCAGCTTCTCCCTGAACTCCTCCATGGCCTCGGTGCTGCACTGCAGAGCGTTCTGGCCCACCACAAACAGCACTGGCGTCTTCATGTCCAGCAGCGTGTCGTCCACATCCTGACCGCCAAGGGACACAATAAACAGTCCGCTTAGGATAGACGCGAGTCATGTCAGGCAGGCACATGCACACACACACACCTCTGAGCCACCAAGTCACGTAATTCTCTTTACCAACTTTTTTTTAATGGTAAATTAAACCAAAACATTTGTTAAAAGCTTACCCCTCTTGGTCCATTGACAGTTAGCAGGGGAAAGCCCAGACATACCACAGCTGTCAGATACTCCATCAGCGATACCTACCATTGAACAGGGAAGTCAAACACTGCAACACAGCCAGGAATAAAAGGTCTGATAAACATTATCCCACAGTGGGCAAAAGAACACTCACATGACATGCGATGAGAGCTCCAACATTCCAGCCAACCAGGACAATTGGTTTGTGAGGGAAATGGCTATGAACCTGCATTGAAAACAGTACACTTTGTTCACTTCAAAACACATTCAAAAGCATCAAATGAGGGAAAGCTTTGCTGTTATATAGAAAAAACAAATACATAAAAGCTTGGACCAAGAGAAACTTTCTTATCCTAAACCAGGAAGCTGGTTGTGCCACATACTAAATAGGCTATAAACTATGAAGGAAGAAAGAAAGAAGAAATAACAAGCATACCTCCATGACTTTTGCCCTCACAGGTCCCCAACATGTGCTCTAGACATTGATTAATCCCAACATTCGATCCACTGTTTACATGGGTGTTTACTGGGATGACCTGAAGAAAACAAAATTACTGCACACCATGGAAAACTGCAAAAATGGAGGGCTGAAATATGTGGACTGCGCTACAAACCTTTCCCAGACAAGAGAGCTGAGATTGCCAGAATCTCATTCGCCGTGAGGTAGACAGGGCAGGATTGGTGGGGCCTGATGGCGCAATCAGAATGAGGGGGGAACCAGGGAGCTTGCTCTGAAACATTCCCAAAAACAGACATCTGTGGTTTACAACTTGTTCTTATGCAACAGAGTAAGCACTGACTGAAGTGCTATCAAGAAAAAAAGAAGAGAGAAGGAAACAAACAAACAAAATTAATAAATGAATGTCTACCGGTTTGTTGTGGGACAGAACCCCTACAGCTGGATCCCAGGGACGTTTTAGTAACAGTGAGAGGGCTTCTGCACCTGCAGCTCCGCTCTTAGCAGATGATGTGTGTAGCATCCTGTCAATCAGGGACGGCAGCTAGCCACAGTAGGAGGAAACGATGAAAGCACCATTACTAAAGACTTTGTCCAAACACTGCTATACATGAAACTCACTCATTAGCAACTGTAATAACTTGCTAATTATTACTCTGTAGTGGATACAGATCAAATAAAACTACCTTGCTTTTGAGGGTCTGGAGCACATCCAGATATGCAGCTAGCATGGCAAGACATAGGGACTCGATCATGGTAGTGTGCAACCACTGAGTCAGCTTTGTGTCCCAGTTGACACTAGCTAGCGCATGGCGCACTTTCCTGGCGCACTTATCCACAGCAATCCGACGCAAGACTGGTTCATTACAGGCCTGGATCCAAGACAAGACATTTATTAGTGATAAGAAGACTCTTATTATGTATACAAATACCAAAATATTACATCAGAATGATGACCTTAAACCAATTCTTGCCTTTTATACAAAGTGAAAAATGCAATAGTAGCTGCTGTCTTTTCTGATTAAAAGACATGCACAATACTGGACTTGAACAGTTATGAAAAATATCTGAACTCACATTTTCGTTGGCAAGCCGGGCTAGTCGTTCAGTCTGCAGAGCTTTAAGCACTTTATTGAACAATTTGTTCTGCACCACTGACCACCCAGTTCTGAAATGGAATTAGAATGAATCACTACAACATCAAGTCAAAAGAGTGGGACTGTGTGGAAAAAAAGTAGATGGTAAACATTGTATTATGACGTGGATAGCTGGAGGCAGTGGAGAGGATGAGGAACAAAATTAATGCTATCCTGGGCAACCCCACCCATCCCCTCTATGATGAGCTCCAGATAGGGTGCACCTTCAGCTGCAGGCCCATCCATCACCCCCCCAGCGCCTGAGACCCCCAGCCTATGCCTATTCCCTAGGCGTTACCCCTACCTCCACCTCCCCCAACCTTCTTTCCACAATGGATTTATTTGAAAATATCTATATCTATATATACACACACACACACACACACACACACACACACACACACACACACACACACACACACACACACACACCTCTCTGGACTACACACTTTATACTTCACCTAGACACTTTTTAATATAATGTATATACACTTGAAATAACATAAATGTTGCACCTCATGTACATGTGTTTATTATTATAATATATGTTTATTAATTGTCTATTGTATTTTATTTTTTTGTAATTGATTGTATTGCATTGCATTTGAATGATACTTGGCACTATTGTTCTTTTTTTCTGTCTTATCTCTATTTGCCTGTCTTTGTGCTGCTGTAAACACCCACATTTTCTCTGCCTGGGTATCAATAAAGTGTTACCTTATCTTATGTTAAATGAACGGGGTATTAAATGGCTCCTACTTGTTGACGTGTTCCTCCCAGTCATCCGGGGGCGGGGGATTATCAGCAATAGTCCGAGCAAATAAGACGTGCCTCTCACACTCCTTCATCACACTCTGGGCTTTCTGGTTGTCATACAGTGGGATGGGTGTGGGTGTGACCGTTTCAATATCAACAAACACATCCGACTCTCTGTGGAGAGAGAGATGCGATTACAAATCACTGACAGGCAAAACAGATCATGCAAAAAGATCATTAAATGTTGAAACAGGCAGGGAAAGCTGTAGCCCATGGATAGGTTTAATTAACCTGGAGACCAGCAGTTTACTGTGTGTTTTACTCACGATGAGCCATCGTGGTGACGACGACGGTCAGTGACAAACAGTGCTCTGGTGGGCCTGGCGCTGCTGGCGTCTGGGTGTGAGTTCCAGGGTTTGGCGTAGCTGTGGTCCAGGAAGACCAGGTCCAGCTCTCGTTCATGGCCAGACAACTGGAACAGCAACGATGTTCCCATTTTCCTGGCCGATGTCTGGAAGTCTTTGTCCCCGCAGCGATGCATTATCTTATGGGGGCCACGAAGGACCCTAAGCAAGGAGGAGCAGCCCGTCAGGATCCACGCCAAGCTAAAGCAGGGATGTGGTAAAAAGCAAGTGCATTTCAAATGTTACGCCCCAAGTCTGTGACTCGACAAAAGCATTTAAAAAGGTAACCGATTACACGTTAAGATGAATGTACAGCTTAGCACTTCAAAGATAAACCAAATACCGTGTGTTGAATACAGTAAAACCGCCTCGATCTCAAGTTTCGTAAACAGAAAGGTGCATCTGCTATGTACATGCAGTGGTTGGGCACTTATGTGCACGACGTTTTACTTCATTGACATATAAAACGTTATTTACTGTATAACGCTTCAATACAATTGAAGTGTTATACGTGTCCTATGGTACATAGGCGCTACGGTACACATAATGTTAGATATGATCACAAGTTATTACTCTCGCCAAGCATTAGCCAACAACACGGTAGCTAACGTCACTTAGCGTAAAGCACGCTACACTTAGCAAAGCAACACAAGCTCACCGTTTATACGTGTTAGGCCATACTTTATACGTCTATGAGCATAAGACCTTCGTTAGTCAAACGGAAATGTAAAACTAGATTATGTTGCTTGAATATTAGCAAAACAAGGCAAAAAAATAAACGCGCGTAATCATTACGCTAGTGCTCCTTTGTTGTCTCCCTAGTTGCCAGATTCTGACCACCCCCATTTCTAAGCTTAAAAAAAACGAAATTCAGCCTTCGCTAACATGCTTGTACACCAACCTGGCAACCCATTTGAAGGCCCGGTTGCGTCACATGGCTGTGTTAGTTTGCGCCACATTAAAACAAATATTGAAGTTGAACACTAACTTTAATAGAGTGGTGCAGGGATGACGTATTTTATTGTAGGCCAACCCGGAAGTTAGCCTGGGTTCCCTTGACAAAAAGGCAATGGGGTTTTTCCATTGGATTTTGGATTATTGCAGAAAATAAGGTCTGTGGCAAACACACGTTTATGAAACTCATACGTTTTGTTTTTGGTTTTTTTTTTTGGGGGGGGGGGGGGCGGAGTTACCCTGCGTTAGATACGTTTTACAATAATGTCCACCCCCCGCCAGGGACGTCCTGACATAAAAACTGAAAATGACATTTATATCAGCATAGCGCTACTGTGGTTGTGTTTTAAGATAATCTCAATAGCAGTTTATCTAGTTTGAAAGTGTTTGTTTTTTTAAGTTCAATATATTGGATATTTAACAGATCATCACCCTCTGAATTAGCATGTGACATGGTGAACTAAAGATGTGATCACCGGTAATGAGTCCCGTGTGTCGTAGGGCCGCAGTATACTCGCCGTTCCCAAGCTGTCGCGCGACAATGTGACGTCACGGGAGGACGGTAACTATTTATACTCGCGCTGGTGGCCGCGACATTATTCTACATCACTTCCCCACCTGGTCAGCCATCAACAGTCCAGTGTATGGCAGCAGTTCTCATATGAAGTGTTTGTAAGCATCCATCTTAATAATTTAGTGATTATCTTAGCCTATATACTTTTATTTTATAACTTACTGCCGCTTTGAGATAGTTTTTCAGCCACGTAATTCCACTCGTCTTTGACCACAACAACAGTAGACAGCACTTACATAAAACCACGGTTTATTAGCGAATACATATAGGCATACACCACACAATAAAATAGAACATATAAAGAAAGAAGCCTTAGCAATAAGGCGCATTACAATGTGCCTTCGAACTCGTCCGTGTTTCTGTTTCCACTTTGTCGCGCGCCGCTGAAAAAAAAGGAGCTGTGCGCGACACGGCGCGTTCGGGCCAAAATCCTGTCGCGCCGGCGAGATCTACGTCATTTTGACGTCACAACGTCGCGCGACAGCTTGGGAACGGCGAGTATACTGCGGCCTTAACGGTGTCTACCTGCCCAGGAGACGGTCGGGCAGCAGCACTCCTCTCTAGAGCCATCGTTTGGTCAATATTTCTACACAATAGGCCTGCTGTAAACAATAGCCTCACTAAAGTGCAATTAAACCGGATAAGTCTCACGTTACAAAATGTTCAGAATGCATATAACATTAAAATGTCTGTTTAGAAGTGTAACCTGCTAGCTCTACAACTTTTATTTTATTGTATTTTATTTATAATTTTCTATTTATAATCGTATCTTCTATGATTGCAATTTCTATTTGTACGGAGCACCTGGAAACAATTCCCCCCGGAGATCAATAAAGTTTTCTGATTCTGATTCTGAACAGTAAATAGCAGGTAAAAAACTCTGTGGCTATTGGAGCTCCGGTGTGAATGTAACACACACTGTATACAGGTGACTTTCCATATGTGTACATTGGTAAAACTATCGCAGACTTAAACCGAAAAGAGTACACGAGTACCATGTATTCAATTACAGTTACTGGTATTTATTGCACCCCTAGTAACTACTGGCACCTTACAGGCCACCAGTCGTTGGAAAGGGAGAGGTGAGGGGGGGGGGTATTCAGTTTGTTGTAATCTGCAACCTCACCACTAGATGCCACTAATTTTTTTTGAGGACATGAAATAGTATTCCCTGATGATTGTGTGTCTGAGTTTGGTGCTTGTAAATATAATGTACACAAGAAGGACGACCAAGGGCGTAACTTTGGGTCTGCCATTGGGGGGGTTAAACTCGCGGCATATTTATTTATTTATTTGTTTATTGAATCATTTTCTTGTGTAAAAGGTGACATGCCAATTTGCCGTTCTTGTATTAGAAATACATTGCGATACTTTTACTGATTTTGGCTACTTTTTGACTATTTATGCCATAATGACACAGTAGTTAAATTCAGTGTTTAAGCACTAGCCAACAGTGGCAGCTTCCACCTAATTGATTTTGTGTGTGTTCACTATCTTATGAAAAAAAACACAAGAACTTAAAGATTAATCAATTGCATCACTGTATTGGCACCTACATGCAGCAAATGTATTATGCACAATTCAACTCTCAAACACATCACACAATACAGGGTGGCACACTGGAGTGCAGCTTGCACCTCTATTCTGAACATGGCAAACTGATTTCACATATTGGAGGGCATCACCAGTTCAAACTAACAAAATCTAAACAAAAGCATGTAAATACAAAAGAAGGCCTATCTGTCAATCACATTTGAAGGTATTTTACAACATATTAGGCTAAAATAAGAATTGACTAAAAGAAACAGGATGCTATACTGACGTCTATTCTGCCAGCAACTATAGTACTACTAGCAGACTATAGATATTGTTGGGCAATTCAGATAAAAGCACCAAACACCTGTTTGCGTCTCTGTGTAAAAGAAATGAACTGTGTACACACTGACTTCTTAGTTAAGAGGTCCAATTTGTCCTGATGGATCGTCCCGCGTCTGTGTGAAACGATCTGGGTTCTCATAAACCCGTTCGCGGTGGTAAGAGACGAGCAGAGTCTACAGCGTCCGCTTGCAGAGCAGAGTCTACAGCGTCCGTTCACTATAATAACCCGGTCACGGTGATAGATTACGCTAACCCTAACCTAACCCTAACCCGTTCACTATAATAACCCGGTCACGGTGATAGATTACGCTAACCCTAACCTAACCATAACCCTAACTATAACCCTAACCATAACCCTTTTTGGAGTGAATTGTTTCACAGTAGACTGCGGACGCTGTAGACTCTGCTCTGCGAGCGGACGCTGTAGACTGCTCGTCTCTTACCACCGCGAACGGGTTTATGAGAACCCAGATCGTTTCACACAGACGCGGGAGGGAACCTTTTGCATCAGTATCAGGGGCCGTATTCACAAAGCATTTTATCTTACCGCTAGGAGTGCTCCTAACTCGCGCTAAAACATTTTACGTAGGAGTTTTTTCTTAAAAGTTATTCACAAAGCCGCTGAGACCTACTCATACTAACTGTACGTTCACACCAAAAGCGTCTTGCGCTGCAAAGACGCCGGAAGTCATTCACTTTCTATGGGCAAGAGCGTCCAAAGCGTCACAAGCGTCAAACGCTTCCAGCGTCAAAAGTTGAGCGTCCAGAGCGTCAAAAAAAAGTTGAAGACAGTTTAACTTTATGCAAATGACTATGACGCGTTTCAGCGGCAAAAACTGACAGCCAATCTGAATGTAGACGCTCTCCGTTTGGGTGGGTCCCGGGGAACACCGGCACTTTGGTTCCTACTGTACTTTGTTGGTTCCTACTGTAAAATGTCGACGGAAAAGATAATCGCGGCTGTGGCGGGGCACCCGGTGTTGTACGATCCAAGTCTTTTTTATTTCAGAGACAATACCGTAATAATCAGCTTAAATATCATTTTTACAAACACACGCACGAAGCGGGCCGCCCATTAACGGCATGGACCAAGCGGTTCTGGACCAGGTAGGAGACATTGGACACTTAATCGTATTTACCGTATAACTGCACACAACTTTATTTAAAAGCAATCAAATGTAAAACATGTGTGTTTGTATTCTGGTGTCCGGTGCGCGTGGATGGCTCCTCCGGCGGAGCGGTTCATGTTAATAGCGGAGTCCGGGAGGGTTCACCTTCACGGCGTAGTTACGAGGGATGTGCGACTATCGTTTATCCAACAAGCAAAACCGTCTCTGCAATATATGGCCAAAGTGTGTGGGAGTTAACTCTTTGATATGGCTGTCTAAAAGCATACGGCTCCTTTAAATGCGTCTGCATAATTTAATTGTACGTCATTGAGCGTCTTGAGCGTCAAAAGCGAACAAAAATATTCGCAGCGAATCTTTTTGAGCGTCAAAGCGTCTTTGCAGCGCAAGACGCTTTTGGTGTGAACGTACAGTAAGGATACATCACTAAGAGTGAACTAAGAGTGACGCGCCGTTGCTATGGATTACGTCGATTCTCGTGCACGAGTTTGGAAGCGGTCAGTCCGGTGATTGGTTGTTCAGAGCAGGCGGTCTCTGAAAACGAGCCCACTAAATCACCGAAGAACAAGGAAGTAGCCTCGGCTAGACATCCCTATCAAATAGTTATGGACAGTGCAGTTAGCAGAATACACGCATGATGACAAGTTTGTGCAGACCACGATAATGACGTTGTAGCCTATATGCACGTTAAAGAGAGAGAGATAAACAATAAAAATACGTAAATTGCATTAATTCAAGGAGGCAATTAAAAGCACCCTGCAAACTATTATTCAATGAGCATATCTCCACTATTCAACACTTTTAATAAAAGCCCATACCGGTTGTGGAGAATGGCGCATACAGTGATCACTGTGATCACATCCTCTCTCCACAAGATTTCGTGTATTTTTGTGTGCCCTAACATATATGGAGGAACACAGCAAACAATAATAAATATGGATTCAACAAATAAAAGGCGACAAAGAGCTAATACGATGTTTTTTACGCATAGGACTAATCGTAATCTGCGTAATCACTTGCATGTTATACTTTAACTGTGCTCCCGGTTGTGGACTGAGAGGTGTCAAGACGTCTTGCAGGGACAGCCACTGTCACCCAGCAAGACACCCAACTGGTACACGGTGCCTCACGCCTCAGACCGCTCCCCATTAAAATACGCGGATCATGGGTAGACCCTGCAGGCCACTTCGCAACATCAAGAATGTTAAAAGTTGCATCAAAAGCAATCTGCGTGTTGATGGAATGTACTTTCTTTCTATTGACGAACACGTCCTCATCTTTTGATGGCGCAATTATTTGTATGTGCGTCCCGTCAACAGCACCGACCACACCGGCCATACCTGCAATTGCCATGAAGTTGGCTTTGATCCTGTGTAGTTGTTGATTGTCCAAAGGAAACCGAAAACTGTTGGATGATATTAATATTATTTCAGCCTTAACCAACTTTGAACTGAGCTCTGTCAGCTCTTCTAGCCTGTATGTAAATATATGATCATTGTGGAATTGTGTGTGTGTGTGTGTGTGTGTGTGTGTATTTACATATAGGCTATGTAGGCTACATTTATTTATATATGTATTTATATATATATATATATATATATATATATATATATATATATATATATATATATATATATATATATATATATATATATGTGTGTGTGTGTGTGTGTGTGTGTGTGTGTGTATTTTTTATTCTATTTTTATTATTATTATTGTGTTGTGTTGGTGTTATGGACCTTTCATGAGATGTGTCCTTAATAAAGTTTGAATTTAATTGAATTGATATGTGGTCTACAGAGCGCGTTGATGGTTCGGTTTATGGCTGACTGATGGTTGCGATATTCCTAAATCGTCGGCATTGCAAACTTGCATTTTCCCTGTTGCTAAATATCGTAGTGTTGCCAAACATTTTATTTCCTAATCGAGTTATTCCTGTTAGTCGGGGATGTTATTGCATCCCGCACTAATTCCACAACAAGTTTTAATACCCTCACGATTTAGCCTATATCTCTTGATCAATTCACAGTCTTCCACTGTCTCCAAAACATTTCGTCTCGCAGTCATTTTCCAATTCTTTGTGAATAGGTCTTAGTGAGTTAGGAGTCCTCTCGAGGACTTTTAGGCTCTCCTAGACTTAGGTGTTACTTTTAGGCCTAAAATACTTTGTGAATTGCTCTTAGTGAAAAAAATTAGGAGTCCTAAATTTAAGACTGACACGCCCATTATTTTTAGGAGTTTCTCCTAAATTCGCCAGTTAGGAGCTACTTTTAGCGCTAAGATCCTTTGTGAATACGGCCCCAGATGTCTAGGGGCGTGATGACAAATTGTCGGTATATTACGAGTTGGGATGAGAACGTGTTGGATATTATGCCCCCCCTTGTTCAGATGCGTTCCGCGGTCCATGCTATAGCATGGACCGCGGAACGCATCTGAACAATAATATTCATTCATAGTGCATGAAATGAACCACTGAGAATTCGAACACCACTACAAAATGGCGAGCACCCTATATTGTGCACTATATCCGTGATAGGGAACGATTTCGAACACAGCTCATGGTATAACAATAGGGGTATTTACCTCCTTTTCGTCAGGATTTTTACTCTTTTTCGACCAACAATGAAAAAGAGTTGTCTGGCTGCCTTTCCGTGTCCTTTTCATCGCCACATTCATTTAGCATGAACTTTCTCAACTATTCATCCCAGCGACTGCGCGAAATAGTTCGGTTTGGTAAAGAAAACGGGTTGGGTCATACCAAGTAGTCGGTGGGCGGGCGGGGAGGGGGGGGGTACATTACAGATGATTAAAACATGATACTATCTTGCTGCCAAATTAAATTAATAAAGAAAACAAACAGAATATTTCATATTTTTCTGAATTATGTGTGATGATATTGGGGGGGTTATATTAGCTGGATCTGATTTTTGGGGGGGTCATGACCCCCCTAACCCCCCCGCAAATTACGCGCCTGAGGACGACCCTAGTGTAGAATGGCCAATTGTTTGCTGGTGTGTTGTAATGATATAGCAGCTATTTGGTGCTATTTGAAATAAAATAAGAAATGAGAATAAAACTATTTTCTTCACTTTTCTGTCCGTACACTCTTAGAAATCTGACCATAATTGTGTCATTTTCCCATAGGAGCCATAGAAAGAGCCAAGAAAATTCATGCAATATTGAAGCCCTTTTATCTTAATTGTTCATGTGTTGCTGTTGCTTCATAAGATAATACATATATAAATATAAGACAACTGTTGTGTCAGTCCTGAAGAAAGCAAAGTTACTAACTGTGAGCCTCTGAAAGGTTACTAAGCCAGTCAACATAGGGTGGTTCCAAAGTTACCTACCAGTCTGAACCAGAGCTATACGTAATGGGTTCAATGAACCCATTGTGACGTTGATGGTGAAAACATCTGACATTTTAACTGTCCAGAAGAGGTGCCACAGGGATCTTTACTTACGCTGCTGTTCACCATCTACAATAATATTTGAAACATTACCTAAACTTGACATTTTATGCTGACAACATATAGAAAAGTATTGTTGTCGTCATTGTACTTAGGGCTACGGAAGTTAGCTCACTGGTATACTTTTATTCAGTGCTTAATTTGTAAAGTGGGAGGTACCGGAACGCAGAGGGGGTGTGTGGATCCGGCGGCTCATTACGGGGTTGGAGGTACCGGTACCTCAAAAAAAAGTGGGGGGGGGGTTTCGCAATTGTCGACGGGGGGGGAGGACTTCACGATTGTCAACGGGGGGGACTTCGCGATTGTCAATGGGGGGGGGGGGGGGGCGTGTTCCGGCTCAAATTAAGCCCTGCTTTTATTCAAAAGGCTATACAATGGCACCTCCCACTCTGACACTTGTTGCTAAAGGTATAATTGTTTCATCCTGCAAAAAGGATCATTCAATGTCGAAACAGGCAGGGATCCAGGAAAGCTGTAGCCCATGGATAGGTTTAATTAACCTGGAGACCAGCAGTTTACATCTGTCTTCTACCCAACCAAGAAAGGGAAGCGGATGTGGAAACTGTTTTCTACTACTTTACTAAGAAGGTGAAAGACATCAGCTCTTCTTTTACCCCTGCTGCTATCCTCCCTCCCCCAACTCCCACCTCTGCTGGCCTAACCTGCTTCGCCTCCCTCTCCACAGAAGAGGTCCACAGACTGGTTACGTCTAACCACCCCACCACCTGCCCACTTGACCCCATCCCCTCCTCCATTTTTCCAAGCCATCTCGAAGGGAGATCCTGCCGTTCCTCACCACCCTCATCAGTTCCTTCCTCACTTCAGGCCTGATTCCAGCATCCTTCAAGACTGCTAGACTCATGCCGTTTCTTAAAAAAACTATCCTCAACACAGCTAACAAAAACCCTGGAACATGCCATCTCTAACTAACTGTCCTTTTATCTCTCGCAAACATTTACTTGTCGAAATGTACATATCAGATCACATGGAATGGTTCCTTGTCTAAACCCTGTTCTCTTGACACTGTTGTCACTAGGCTCGGTAATCACATCACGCGGTTTCTCCTACCACTGCTATGCGGACGACACTCAACTATTCGGTAACGCTTTATATTAAGGTCCTTGTAATAACCATTAATTAATAGGTAATAAGGCCCTTGTAAGTCCTTACAAGATGCTTATTAACATTATTGTGTGTTTATAAGCCTATATAAGTGTTAATAATGGCATTATAATACAGTTAATAGCAGGCTATAACACATTTATAAGCGCTTATAAGAAACTTGTTAACAGTTAAATGCTTAAGAACATTAATAAAAGCCTCATGAGCATCTTATAATTGTTCATAATAGCATTACAAACACCCATAACCCACCCATTACGTCTTTGCCATGCCTTTATTAATCTTCTTTTGTTTGCTTATTGATATTAAAATATACATTATTGCTCATCTATTATAAGTTAACTATGCACTTGTTAACAGTTAACTATGCTTTCTGCAGCTACCGGATCTAAAGCGAGAACAATGCATTATTAAGGCTAATAAATCATTTATTATGCATTATTATGCCTTTAAGAATCTTTTTTTGTTTGCTTTACTAATGTAGCGCCCTGCTATAAATGATGTTATTTTATGTGTTTAGGTTTACAAATATTCATGGTCTGTGAATATCGTTGACAATTATGACAGTTCTTTTGTTTATTTAAGTAACCAGGTATCAATCTGTTATTAGCCAATCAGTGCCTGTCAGAGTGTCAACTACCTACCGGATTCGGAAGGGGGTGGGACTAAAAAAAAGAGAGGAGACGAGGACAAAGCGTGACACCATGTAAAAGTAGTTGCAAGCTATTTAAAACCGTTTAATGTTAATATTGTTACCGAAACCTTAAACCGGAGGGTCTAGTTGTGTGTTTCCGGTAGTGGATGTGGAGGTGAGCGAGTTTGGAGTTGTTTCAGCCGGGGAGTTGTATGGTGTTCGAGACGCCATTGTCGTTGTGGGTAGAGCTAGAGTTAGCCTCGTCCCTGCTAGCTGGAAGGAGATCGCGTGTGTGCGAGGGAGGAATAATTGGCGCCGAGTTTCCTGAGTGAGTATGAGTACTAGTTGAACTGATAACCATATGAAAATATATGAGAATGAACAGTGAGTTTATTAGTGTTTGAATGTATGCTTAGTGTATCTACGACCTACATGCCGGCCTGCCGCTGATCTGCTGCGGCTGTAGAGGGTGCTCAGGATCCCGCTGTCGTCGGAGAAACGGCTGCTGCACGAGGACGTGTCAGCAGGACTAGTGTCTCCATCTCCTTTCACCTTACTCCTCGTAGCCGAGGGTTTGAGGGAACTGTGGTTATCCGTGAGTACTGAGAAACTCTTTCACAAGGATACATGAGCTCCAACTCAACATGCGCGCCAACGATATGGTACCATAACTGACTTACAAAACCCCGGGGTATTTATGTTTTTTTATTTTATGAACTCGAAAGGTTACTATGTCAAACAAATAGGGTGATTGCCTATAGTTTCTTTTTGTGTAATAAACATTGCTTCCTGTTGCAACGTGTATTTGCAGTCACAAATGTTTATTTGAATGTGTTGTTATTAGGGCTATAGTGTGTTAAAGGTACATGCATGGGAGTATTAAAGTTAACGCTAACTGAAGTAGCTATAGCCCTGTAGCCACTACATTTTTTTTTTAAGTGTGTATTTTTGTGACTGGTTTTTGTAAAGCTAAAAAACAACAACAACAACAACCATGGAGTCAGAAAAAATATTCAAATGGTGTGACGACAAAGGTATTGATGTTAAGAAATCACTTGTGCTTAGTGAGGTTTCTCTTGATGTTACTGATGAGACCATTTATAAGGTACTCGATGAAGCTAAAATATTTGGTCGCTCTAAAGTAAGAGGACGGTGTTTAGCCGACAATAACAAGCAGTCAGTCTTAGTTGAAACCACAAATGACCTGACTCAGGCTGACCTACCTGAACAGTTGGTAGTGGGAGACCAATCAGATATTTGGGAAATTAGTATCCCTGAACCTCAACGTTCCCACGTACCTGTTGACAAAGAAGGTTTTCAGTCCAAGCTAGTGTCATTCCTAGCCAGTGAAGGGATGACTTTAGATGACGTCACAGGCTTGTTGAGCCCTAGTCCTGCTCCACCCACTGCTCCAGACTTGAACACAGAGCTTGTGAATGCCATATCCTCACTTGTTGAAAAATGTCAAGCCCCGCCTGTGGACGCACAAGGCTATCGCAAACTTCGCTTCTTCTCAGGCTTGAAACCAACTCCACATGGAGAAGAGGAGTACGACGCTTGGGCGGAACAGACCACACATATGCTGGACGAGTGGCAGTGTTCTGATGTCGTCAAGAAGCAAAGAATAGCTGAGAGTCTTAAAGGGCCAGCAGCAGACATTGTCCGGGGTTTTAGAGCCACTAACCCATACGCCACTGCCGGTGAGTACCTTCAGGCCCTAGAAACAGCTTTTGGAACCACAGACAGTGCAGCTGATCTCATGGTGAGGTTCCGTAACACATTTCAACAAGAAGCTGAGAAGCAGATCAGAATACTTACTCAGACTAGACAAGCTGTTGCATGCCGTCCATCGGAAAGGTGGAATTGAAGTGACTGACATGAACCGAGCACGCATTGAACAAATCGCAAGAGGTGCTCTCACTCATGATCTTGCTGCCCTTCGCATAAGAATGACTTGCAAACTAAAGCCTCCTCCAAGCTTCACTGAGCTGCTTCGTGATGTGAGAGAAGAAGAGGGGATGGTTCTTGAAAGAGAAAGAGTAAAGAAGGTTGCTTCCCCATCTGTGATTAGATGTGCAGGTTGCGCCACAGCATCAGCGGTGCCAAAACAGCCAGAGTCTGCACCAGCACCTGCAAAAGTGGAAAAAGACCCTGCAATAGAAAGCCTTACGAAGGACCTCCAGGAGCTTAAAAGCGATGTTGCACGTCTGCTGTCTGCCTCTGTAGCCACATCAGGAAGTTCACCACCGCATGTAGCTCAGAAAACCACACAGCAAGCTACTGGAAAATATGCACATGGAAAAGAGAGAGATTCCAGACCTCAGTACCGTGCTGATTTCTTTTGCTACAGGTGTGGTGAAGATGGTCATTTCCAGAGGGAGTGTGGAAACCCAGAAAATCTCAGAAAAGTGAATAAACGTCTCCTGAAGACAATACAGCCAACGGGAAACTTCCCAGGGGCTCAGTAAAGGAACGGCCTGATGCTCCGGAGAAAACACGTTCCACAAAGTGTGACACGCAAAAACAAAGCAAGGCTAATCTGCCAGAGGGTTTAGTTGGACCTAGCTCTATTGTCTCTGTACAAATTGAGGGCATTTACGCCAAAGCTCTGCTTGATAGCGGGTCCCAAGTTACCCTGCTGTACCGCTCCTTTTATGATAAGTATCTGAAGCACCTGCCTTTGACTCCTATTGAGTGCCTGGAGATTTGGGGCCTCAGTGCGGACCAATATCCATATGATGGTTACATGTGCTTGAAACTTGAGTTTGCTGGAGACATAGTAGGAGTAGCTGAGACCATAGAAACACTTGTGCTTGTGTGTCCAGATCCGGCCATGAAAGGTGAGACCTCCATTGTGGTTGGCACAAACACCTCCATAGTTAGAAGACTATTTCAGTCCTGCAAAACACAAAACGGAGACAATTTCCTACACACCCTGTCTGTTCATCCAGTAATTAAAGAGGCTTATGCAAAGTTTCAGGAAACTTCAGATGACACAGCTGACCCAAGAAGAGGAACAGTCTGGTTCACTAGAGACAAGCCCGTTGTGTTGCCACCAGGTGGCGTTGCAAAAGTTGTTGGCATTCCAAAGTTTTCTGGCAGTCTGTCTGGTCAAGCTATTCTTATAGACCGCCCAGAAGAAGATTGTTTCCCTGAAGAACTTCTCGTGATGCCTGTTGTTGAAAAAACAGATGTTGTTCAGTGTCGTCGCATTACAGTCACTCTGAGAAATGTGTCAGATCATCATGTGACATTGAAACGTGGCATGCAGATTGCTCACCTGTATCGAGTGGATGTGATAAATTCAGTCCCTGGAAAGAAAGCATCTAAGCCGCCCACACCTCAACTGTCTCCCTCCTCTTTCAACTTCGCAGATTCTCCTGTGCCTCCTGAGTGGAAGGAGAGGCTATGTGGGAAAATGATGGAGAGGAAAGATGTTTTCTCCTGCAGTGAGTTTGATGTTGGCTGTGCGAGGAGCACACAACACAAAATTCGAGTGACAGATGACAAACCATTCAGAGAACGCTCCAGACGCTTACCTCCCAGTGATTTGGAAGATGTGAGAAAACATTTAAATGATCTGAAGGAAGCTGGAATAATTTCAGAATCCAGAAGTCCGTATGCGTCCCCCATAGTTGTGGTTCGCAAGAAAAATGGAACCATACGTATGTGTGTGGACTACAGGACGTTAAACAGGAGGACAATTCCTGACCAATACACTGTCCCTCGTGTGGAAGATGCGCTGACCTGCTTGAGTGGTAGCAAATGGTTCAGTGTGCTTGATCTCAGAAGTGGTTACTATCAGATCCCTTTAAGTGCTGCTGACAAAGAAAAGACGGCTTTCACCTGTCCAGCAGGATTTTATCAATTTGAGCGAATGCCACAGGGCATATGTGGAGCACCAGCCACATTTCAACGTGTCATGGAGAGAACTGTTGGTGACATGAACTTACTGGAAGTGTTGGTATATCTCGATGATGTCATCGTTTTTGGGAGAACATTGGAGGAACATGAGCAGCGCCTTCTTAAAGTGCTCGATAGATTAAAGGAGGAAGGATTAAAATTATCCTTGGATAAATGTCAGTTCTGCTCACCCTCTGTAACCTACCTTGGACATGTTGTTTCTAGCAACGGCATTGCTACAGATCCTTCAAAGATTGAAGCTGTGAAATTGTGGCCACGCCCAGAAAACATAACTGCTCTTCGTTCTTTCCTTGGTTTCTGTGGCTATTACAGACGGTTTGTAAAAGACTTCTCCAAAGTATGTTATCCACTCAACCAGCTGCTCCAGGGCTGCCTTGTGCCTGGAAGACAAGGGAAAAACACAACAATTAAAAAGGAAACCAAAGCGAGAGGGAACTCAAAAACAGAGATAGAAACAAAAGAGTGGTACCACCCCTCAAAGCCGTTTGGGGCAAGGTGGGATGAAAATTGTGAGAGAGCTTTTGAGACGTTGAAGCAAAGTCTCACAGAGGCACCTGTCCTGGCCATCGCCGACCCAAAGCTGCCTTATGTCCTGCATGTTGATGCGAGTCGAGAGGGTTTGGGAGGTGTCCTCTATCAGGATCAAGGAGAAGGTTTGCGTCCAGTTGCATTTGTCAGTAGAAGCCTCTCTCCATCAGAAAAAAATTATCCCACGCATAAACTGGAATTTTTGGCTTTAAAATGGGCGGTCACAACCAAGCTACATGATTACCTCTATGGAGTCAAGTTTGAGGTTCACACGGACAACAACCCATTAACCTACGTCCTAACCACAGCTAAGTTGGACGCAGCAGGACATAGATGGTTGGCGGAACTGTCAACATATGATTTCAGCCTGAAATACCGCCCTGGAAAACAAAACATTGATGCGGATGCATTGTCACGGCGGCCTCATGTTAACAACAATGTGTTTGGTGAGGAAAGGATATCCATGCCTGCTCCCAGCGTCCAAGCTGTCTGTCATATGTCGTCCATCAGACCACCTCATTCTCGTCGTTACAGAGCCGTCGACCTCCTGGGCTCCTCCGAACATGCTGTACCCAGAGCCTATTGTAACTTGTCTTCCTTGAGTATGCAGCCACTGCCCAAAATGACTTCAGCAGACATCTCACATTCTCAGCAGAAAGACCAGTGCATTGGAGAAGTGTGGCGTGCTATTGTCCAGAACGGTGCTGACCGGGCTGACAAAGGAAAACATCCTGATGTGTCATTGTTGCTAAAAGAGTGGGAAAAGTTAAAGATCAAAGACTCTATGTTGTACCGAATCAGTAACCCACCCAACAAACCAGTTCGCCAGCAGCTGTTGCTCCCCCATGAGTTCAGAGAGACTGTTCTCCAGTCATTGCATGACCAGTCGGGCCACCTTGGATTTGACAAGACCTATGGCCTGATACGAGAGAGGTTTTACTGGCCTCGTATGAAAACACAGGTTGAAAAGTACTGTAAAAATTGTCCCAGGTGTATTCAGAGGAAAACATTGCCAAAAAGAGTTGTCACATCTTAACAGTGAGGGACCGATGGATCTCGTCTGTATGGATTTTCTAACGATTGAGCCTGACTCTAGAAACATCTGTAATGTGCTTGTAGTTACTGATCACTACACACGCTATGCACAAGCATTTGCAACCAAGGATCAAAAGGCGTCTACGGTTGCTAAAGTCCTGTGGGAACAATATTTTGTCCACTATGGTCTACCAAAGAGAGTGCACTCGGATCAAGGCCGGGATTTTGAGAGTCGCCTCATTCATGAACTGTTGAGTATGCTTGGCATAAAGAAAACTAGAACCACACCCTACCACCCTCAGGGTGACCCACAGCCTGAGAGGTTCAATAGAACTCTGCTCAACATGCTCGGCACTCTTGAGACACAGGACAAGAGTAAATGGAGCCATCTTGTGCACGCGTACAATTGCACGCTGAATGAGTCAACAGGCCACTCGCCATATTTTCTTATGTTCGGGCGAGAAGCCAGGTTGCCAGTAGATGTGGCATTTGGAGTCTCAAGTGATGGTACCTCCACCAAATCCTATTTGAGATATGTGAAAAACATGAAACGAGAGCTACAGACTGCCTATCAGCTGGCTGAGAGTATGGCGAACAAGAAAAATGAAGGAAACAAGCAACGCTATGATCAAAGAGTTTGTTTCTGTCCATTAGTCTCCGGTGACAGGGTTTTGATCCGAAACCTTGGACTACAAGGAAAAAACAAGCTAGCTGACCGCTGGAAAGCTACCCCATATGTTGTGGAGAGTCAACTTCCTGGTTTACCTGTCTTCAAGTTGAAGCCAGAGGATGGACAGGGTTCTGATAAAGTATTGCATCGGAATCACATTCTGCCTATTGGACAGGGAGTACAGCTGAGGCTCGAAAAGAACAGAGATACACTCAAACCTAAAAGGAGAGCCAGCAAAAGGCTCAAAGCAAGGAGAAATGAAAACTGTAACCTTTCTGACTCACCTACACCTGAGCATGATGACAAGATTGAGTTTACATCTGACTCAGAAGATGATGACATGGGTGTATGGTATGATTATCATTCAGCACGAGAGTCAAAGGAACCAGAATCTCAGAAAGTTGATCAATCAGAACCTTTCAGTCTGGACGTGGATCTAGCTATCCATACAAGTAACTCAGAGATGCAAGAGGCTACAGCTGAGGAACCTGCAGTAGCTTGGGAAGATGAACCCTCAGTTCAAGATAAGACAGCCGAAAGGACTGCTGAAACCGGAAGAGACACTGAGACACAGACATTAGACAAACCAACTGAGACACGAATGATGGATGAAACTGTTGTGAGACAAGGCATAACAGGGAGCTCAGACGAGACAAGACGACCACAGAGACTAAAAAGGGTCCCCACCAGACTGACCTATGACTTTCTAGGGAGCCCAAAGTCTGTAGCAGTTAGTACCCATACTGCCTCCCTAGTTAAGGTTGATGACAAGGAGGTTGGTTTATTTATATCTCCTTTTAAGAGATACAGAAGCACTTGTTATAAGTGGATAGGTTAAAGGGATTGTGTACCCTGTTCATAACAAACTTATGTGGTTTATGTTATACGTGTCATGAGGACATGACCATTTTTGGTGGGGGAAGAGTGTAGCGCCCTGCTATAAATGATGTTATTTTATGTGTTTAGGTTTACAAATATTCATGGTCTGTGAATATCGTTGACAATTATGACAGTTCTTTTGTTTATTTAAGTAACCAGGTATCAATCTGTTATTAGCCAATCAGTGCCTGTCAGAGTGTCAACTACCTACCGGATTCGGAAGGGGGTGGGACTAAAAAAAAAGAGAGGAGACGAGGACAAAGCGTGACACCATGTAAAAGTAGTTGCAAGCTATTTAAAACCGTTTAATGTTAATATTGTTACCGAAACCTTAAACCGGAGGGTCTAGTTGTGTGTTTCCGGTAGTGGATGTGGAGGTGAGCGAGTTTGGAGTTGTTTCAGCCGGGGAGTTGTATGGTGTTCGAGACGCCATTGTCGTTGTGGGTAGAGCTAGAGTTAGCCTCGTCCCTGCTAGCTGGAAGGAGATCGCGTGTGTGCGAGGGAGGAATAATTGGCGCCGAGTTTCCTGAGTGAGTATGAGTACTAGTTGAACTGATAACCATATGAAAATATATGAGAATGAACAGTGAGTTTATTAGTGTTTGAATGTATGCTTAGTGTATCTACGACCTACATGCCGGCCTGCCGCTGATCTGCTGCGGCTGTAGAGGGTGCTCAGGATCCCGCTGTCGTCGGAGAAACGGCTGCTGCA
This sequence comes from Merluccius polli, assembly GCA_030340625.1. Classification (NCBI taxonomy): domain Eukaryota; kingdom Metazoa; phylum Chordata; class Actinopteri; order Gadiformes; family Merlucciidae; genus Merluccius; species Merluccius polli. Next base: position 75,010 of record JAOPHQ010001138.1, on the reverse strand, counting down.
CGAGGACGTGTCAGCAGGACTAGTGTCTCCATCTCCTTTCACCTTACTCCTCGTAGCCGAGGGTTTGAGGGAACTGTGGTTATCCGTGAGTACTGAGAAACTCTTTCACAAGGATACATGAGCTCCAACTCAACATGCGCGCCAACGATATGGTACCATAACTGACTTACAAAACCCCGGGGTATTTATGTTTTTTTATTTTATGAACTCGAAAGGTTACTATGTCAAACAAATAAGGTGATTGCCTATAGTTTCTTTTTGTGTAATAAACATTGCTTCCTGTTGCAACGTGTATTTGCAGTCACAAATGTTTATTTGAATGTGTTGTTATTAGGGCTATAGTGTGTTAAAGGTACATGCATGGGAGTATTAAAGTTCACAATAACAATGTAGCTATAAAATAAGCTAACCAGGCCTCTCTGTACTCTAGGCGGAGTCATACGCTGTAGTCAAGTAAACACATTAAAAGGTTGATATTTTCGTGGACTCCCTCCAATTCAGCTCCCATGCTCGAGGTGTCATCAGGTATAAGGGGTTTTACCATGACAATGCTGTAATGAAACAGGGTTGGTTGGGAAGGCTACACTAAAATAAAATATACTTTATTATGCTGTTATTATTAGTTAACTATGTACTTGTTAAAGGAACACACCACCCCCAGGTGAAATTGGGTCACTCCCCGCAGTCCCTAGAGTTGGATGAGTGAGCCAAAGCGTTTTGTAGCCGACCCAGCCATTGTCCTAATCTAGAAACGCCGCGGTTAGCTTTAGTTTAGCGTAGTCGCTGTATTCCAGAGTGTCCAGCTAGCATATCGTTGCAACTCAAGATTTGTTATAATTATTTCTCGTAACCTGTACACTCACATCGAGTACAAATATCAATGCAAATTTACACAAAGGAATTTACTAGACCAATATTTAGATTTGGAACTATTTTCGGGCATAGCACCGGCAAAGCACCGCTGCCAGGCGCAAGGACACCAGGCAGCACCTGAAAACCCTCAACTTCCGTCAATACACCCATAGACATATATACATAGACGCCTCATAGACTGACGCTGCCCGTTAGAGCTGACGTAGCAGCGCGGCCGCCATCTTGGATGGGTCCCCAGTGCGCCCCCAGTGCATTCATTTCTATGGAGGAAGGTGTATCCCCAACTACTATAATAAGCATAACTCCCTGAATTTTTACCGGATTTTCACACGGTTTGGTTTGTTACAAATGGCAGAGATTTATTTATGATACAGGACAAATTAATATTTTTTTAAATAATAAGAATTATTTTTCAATCTTACTTGTTAAAGGTAATCCCACGCGATCTGGTGTCAATACTGCGCCGTAAGCTGCACAAAATACTGGCATAGCTTGCTCTCCCGTTGACTCCTATGCTAGACTAGAGTGAGGAGACCCAACCAATATGGCGGCGACGCTGGGTTACGTTCCAGCACGTCATGAGGCGTCTGCGTGACTACACAGTTCTCTGCTACTGGTGTCCTTGCGCCTGGCAGCGGTGCTTTGCCGGTGCTATGCCCGAAAATAGTTCCAAATCTAAATTGGTCTAGTAAATTCCTTTGTGTAAATTTGCATTGATATTTGTACTCGATGTGAGTGTACAGGTTACGAGAAATAATTATAACAAATATTGAGTTATTTGATTCACTTTTGCAACGATATGCTAGCTGGACACTCTGGAATACAGCGACTACGCTAAGCTAAAGCTAACCGCGGCGTTTCTAGATTAGGACAATGGCTGGGTCGGCTACAAAACGCTTTGGCTCACTCATCCAACTCTAGGGACTGCGGGGAGTGACCCAATTTCACCTAGGGGTGGCGTGTTCCTTTAACAGTTAACTATGCTTTTTGCAGCTTCCGTTTTTTTTTCTTCCCATTATATCAGCCTTGACCACATTCTAGATGTGGAGGTTGTGAAAATCATTAACCAATAATTAACACATAATGAAATATTTATTAGACTTAATAAGGCATTGTTCTCGCGTACATCGCACCGGGGCCCAGACGCCGGGGGGGGGCCCATGAAGGAAGGCCCCCCCATTATTTGCACCAGGGCCCATCATCGCGTTGTTACGCCAGTGCCTGTACTTCAGTTATATATTGTTGTTTAACCTTCTCCTGACAAATGTACTGTTAGTTGCTTTGGACAAAAGCATCTGCTAAATTCCCTAAATGTAAATGTAAATAATGTCGTTAGATGTATGACTTGTGTTTTGAGTAGCATTGAGCACGAGGTTTACTTTAGATTGGTAGCTACTTAAACCCCTCCCCAAGAGTATCAAGCAAGTTGAGATTTGTACTAGCCTACTCATACACAGCTCCTCGCACATTGTTTAACTCCAAAGGTCTCTACGAGGTTCACCATTTAAAGCCAGCCCCAGAATACACAAACCATTCTGTTTGATTCCATTCCCTGATCACAATTGCATTCTGTTTCATAGCCATCATGGTGAGTTGTGTTATTATTACCTACATACATAATAATATTGCAACCCGGTATCACGCTTTTTCGTGCTCATAGTCACAACAATTAATCTATTGATTCGTGTCTCGGAGCACGATTGTCTGACTTTTTTTGTGCATGCATTTTTACTGCATGCATGGCAATAAATTACAAAATAAATATATTTAAATATCTCACTTTTTCCCTGATGGTCTGAATAAGTCGCTAAATTTGTCGCTATTCACTTTTTATAAATAAAGTTGCTAAGAGGGTCTGAAAAGTCGCTAAATCTAGCGAGAAAGTCGCCAGCTTGGCAACACTGTGGGAGCGTTTCTCAGATTTTTTTCACACTGGACTGAATGACATTTAAACCAATACATTTCAATTGGGAGATTTTCTTCGACATTGGAAGGAAGGGGTGGCGCAGATAGTACAGTGCACCCTCTAGTTATGTATATGTCAAAACAACAAATGTAACAAAGGGTAAATGCGGTGTATTATGGATACTCAGATGTTTCAGATTTTTGCCCCACCCCAGACCTCCTCAACTAACCACGTCCCTTATGACGAAGGTACGCCACCACAGGGAGGTGTGTGTGTGTGTGTGTGTGTGTGTGTGTGTGTGGGTGCTCATAGTAACGAAAATTAATCTATTGAATGGTCTATTAAATTCAAGTTGGGATGGGTGAGAATAGGGATATAGTGTCATAATATTAATAAGATTAGTAAGATTTTGGGTGTGTTGGCACATGTAATCAAATGCTGTGTATATTGTCATTATATATATATATATATATATATATATATATATATATATATATATGTATATATATATATACAGTATGTATATATATATATATATATGTATATATATATATATACAGTATGTATGTATGTATATATATATATATATATATATATATATATATATATATATATATATATATATATATATATATATATATATATATATATATATATATGTGTGTGTGTGTGTTTATATATGATATTCTTCTCTTCCCCTCACAGAAATTTCTGGTTTTAGCTTCAATGGTGTGTGCCCTTGCAGCAGTGCTAGATGCAGCCTGCTACTTCCAGCGCATGGAAGGACGTAAACGTAAAAACTTTTACAGAAAAACATTTAATTGTGGATGTTAGAAACTAACTTGTGATAATTGTGAGTTGATGTCTTGTTCACCCTATAGACATGACTCGGTGTCAGGATAATTTCGACAATACATGGCATGACATAGGATCCAGCTGGAGAAACAGTTTATGTTATGACTGTACTTGTAAAAGGGAGGGCAACGACTGCTGCATGTCGTAAGTTTCACTTGCACTCACTTCAATGCTACATTGTGAAACACTGTCCTTTCTCATTTCTAATGAGTCATTTGTGATTTCAGGTACATTACTCCTGTATCGATTCCTGAAGATTGTGTGTCTGTGTTTGATGCCCAGGCTTGTGAATACAAAGTACACAAGGCGAATGACCCTTCAATAGAATGCCCAATATTTACCGGTGTCGGAAAGTAATCACACAGCTTGTTGGTTGGTTGCCTGTTTGTCTGATTCTATAGTGTACTATACAATAAGTTTCAACCAAGGCTGAACAGTACTACTTAAGATATGTAAAACTAACTTTAAAGTTTCTTCATTGGACATTGGACATTAAACATGCAATTACAAACATTTTATTTGAATGGTTTGGGGTTTGTTGTTTTCTCTTAAAAATGATGTGATGTTCAGAAGGTCTGTTTGTTTATTGGCACATACATGTGTAGCAGGTAGGATGGTTGTGATGGGAAATGCAGCTTGGCCCTGCCCACTGGCACTGATTATCTAGATCAGGTGGCACAAGTGGCGCTTCCCTTTAAATGAGGTGCGAGCCCTGAACAGGAGAACAATAGTGCCGTGTGGATTGAAGCGAGAGCCTCTATCAGCTGTGCAAACAGGAGAACGTGAGTCTTTTGGGAATGTTGCGTTTGTTGGTATTTTATGCAAACTTATTCTTATTGAGTGGCGCCTAATACGGCCCACTGTTTGTTTAGACGGGATGTACCCAAAAAGTGAAAGTGAGGAGCATTTATGGGTACAAGTCGGGAACTGGCCTACTTTACATATTTCAAGGGTGCTGAATCCAAAAAAAACTGGTACCCAAGCGAAATTGTGAGTTTTTGACCTTCTAATTTGCATATCAAAATGGACGCCAAAATGCCTATCTTGCTCAGTCGTTGGACCATTTTCCTCTAGTTTTTTGTAAGTAGAATCAAAGATGAGGAAATTAAGTTTCTAGATCTATAGTCTAGGGTCAGAGCAAGGATATAGTGGAGGCTCAGTGCCTTTTTTATGTATATATATATATGCAAAATACCAACTTTTAAGGTGAAATTAATTTAATTAATTAATTATTTGTGTCATTTTTTAAGGCCGACATAAATATTCAATCAATATCACTCTTAAATGTTCCCAGTGTATATACAGTATATGTGATGTATTCCATATTATATAACAACTAAGAAAAACACCATTGCAAGTTGTCTGAGATTTCATTTGTTTATGCAAACAAAGCATTTATGCTCTTAATTCAAACGTCGAAAAACCCAAGTGAATAGGGAAAAAAACACCATGAAACTTCCCTTGAACAGTTCTACAGATCACATCTTGTTTCTGTATATTTTCTGTACAAGTACATGTACAAGTACATCTGTACATGTACAAGTGATAAGAAACTGTCATCTGTAGGCACATATTGAGGCAATGTTTTCTCACTCTCATCCTCATCCATCATTTCCAACACTGCCGTATTTGCCACCGTATTTGCATACTTTGTCGGAATTAGCATGGTTTTTTGCTCGGATGAACGCTTATCAAGAGGTTGAAAAAAGATGAAGTTGTCACCCTGTGACTGCAACTTTTCACGAAATGCCCTTCTACTACTGCAGTAAGAGTGTGGAATTGTGGTTGATGATTTTTCACTGAGTACCTTACACCGTTCCCAGACATCATCGAGAAGAAGTACATGTCCTTTATCTGCTGCCTCTTGCAGCTCTTTGCATAGCCATGTCATCGCAAGGTCTGGGTAGTCTGAGTTTTCAGAGTGTTCTTGTGTTGCGTTCTTTGTCTTGTCCGTAGATCTGATGAATGCTCAGACAACTTGCAATGGATTTTTTTTCTTTGTTATCATGTAATATGGTGTACATCATATGTCATATCAACAGGGGAAATTTCAGAGTAACATTTATTGAATATGTATGTCCACCTTAAAAATGACACATATAATGCTTAATTCCACCTTAGAAGTTGTACATTTGCATGTATATACAAAAAAAGGCAGTGAGCCTCCACTATATCCTTACTCTGACCCTTGACTATCGATCTAGAAACTTAATTTCCTCATCTTGATTGCCTACTTACAAAAAAAACTAGGGGGAAATGGTCCAATGACGGCAAGATGGGCAATGTGGCGGCCATTTTGATATGCAGATTAGAATGTCAAAAACTCAAAATTTCGCTTGGGTACCATTTTTTTGGACTCAGCACCCTTGAAATATGTAAGGTAGGCCGGTTCCCGACTTGTACCCATAAATGCTCCTCACTTCTTATAGAAGGCCTTTTTTCTGAAATCCGTCTAGACTTATTTTTAGCACTGATCATTTCCTGTTTGCTGTTGTCTATAAACAGACACAACACTCACGCTGGCGAGACTGTGCACAGTTACGAGTCATCCACACAAACTTCATTGGCACTGGAGTGCATGTAGCTCTAGCTCATCTAGACTGGCCTCAAACACGTAAGTTTATCCATTCCATTCTCGTAGTCTTTCAATCAGGACTCTAATGGTGCCTAAATTAACGCTAGGATTCTAGTAAGAGGAAGTAGCGCCGCAGTTCAAAAGCATAACCAGCTGACTGCAGCCCTCTGAATGGCTTAAGGTAGTGGGCAATATATTATTGATGGGAGAACGGGGTAATGTGAGACACTGGGTAATGTGAGACACGCCCTGTATCTAGGCAACAGAACACATTTGTGCCCATGTGACCATTTTGTTTTCAAGCTCCTCCCATTTCCCCTTGCCCATAAAGAAGAGAAGCTCATTTTGCTGAGGTAAGCATGTTTTTTCCAAAAACATTTTTTTTGCATGTAAAAGTAAATTTTCTTGCTGTCAACTTAATCAGCTGTTGTGCCAAAGCAAATTGATTCAGGTAGAAAAACTTATATCATACCTGTTGATGAACTACCAACATATAAAATCATGTCATGATGTTAGCTGAAGGTTAGCCTGAATTGCTAAGAAAGGTCATTTTTTCTAAAATGGGGTAAAGTGAGACAAATGCTGTGGGGTAAAGTGATACAGTGTCTCACTTTACCCCACCATGAGGCACAAGTTAAGTTTAGTTTTAAACATATTTTTAATGTAATTAATAATTATTATTCATATTATTTATATTAGAATATATTATTATATTTATATTGTTTTTAATTATTATGAATAAATAAATAAATATGTAACGTTAATTTTTTATTTTAAATGTGATAAACATTGTAGAAAAGCCATCATGCCAAGGGTATACAAAAGGAAGACAACCTGGGGCAAAACACCCCTCGAGGAGATGGAGAGAGCAGCCGCTGAGGTCAAGGAAGGGAGGAAGTCAATCAGAGCAGCTGCAAGGGACAGAAATATTGACAAATCGAGCCTTCTGAGATTCATTAAAAAAAAAGAGAAAGGGGAAGTCAAATCAGTGGCATGGGGTGCAGTCGCTGAGGCAAAAAGAATATTTACAGATGAGATGGAGGAGGAGCTTGCCAACCACTTAAAACAATTAGCTCAATAGTTTCATGGCCTTCCTCCAGTTAAGTGCCGTCAACTGGCATTTGAATATGCGGACAAAAACAATATTCCTGTCCCTGACAATTGGACAAAGACACAATGTGCAGGTAGGCTAGGGTGTGCAGGAGATCACATGGTTCTGTTGGTTAGTTAAGGCACAAAGCTAAATCTTATGATAGATAGATAGATAGATAGATAGATAGATAGATAGATACTTTATTGATCCCCAAGGCACAAAGCAAGATCTTATGATAGATAGATAGATAGATAGATACTTTATTGATCCCCAAGGGGAAATTCAAGAAATAATGAATATTGAATGACTATAATGAAAATGATAATGAATTGTCTACTCTAGGTGAAGATTGGTGGCTTCCTAGCACGTCGCCATCTCTCTGTCCGAACCCCAGAGGCAACATCCCTGGGAAGGGCTAGTCCTGTTGAGTCCCAGGCTGTTCTAGCTGGCTGTAAGGGTCCTGTGTTCTGACCCCCAGACTGTGTTCTGTTTGCTGAAATTGTTTTTATTGTATTATTATTATTATTATTATTATTATTATTATTATTATTATTATTATTATTTTAAGTGTGTGTGTGTGTGGGCTGTGTTCAATTGTACATAGGCTACTGGCATTTTTTATATTAAAGGGACACTAAGTAGTTTTTTCCCCCATCTAGTGGTCAAATTGTATTTTGCATTCAAACGAATTTATGCTCTCTAGCGCCTCGCGTTTTCGAACTACGGCAAGCGGTATTAGTCAAGATTCAAGAAGCTATGACAACATGATGACATGTCTTCAAACACCACTTCATCAAGTTTTGTTTCGGATGATGAGGTACGTTCAGTGCTCGAAGTGGAAAAAAATAAGTGCCGGTGTCGTGCCAAAAAGTGATTGTCTGCCAGAATCTGATTTCTGGCCGCGGGAGCGCGCACAGCAGCCCGTTGAGCGGTAGCGCAAAAACGTCTGCTTTTCTCTGGATTAAACGGCCATAATATGCAGATACACACAACTGTATTATAATGTAATTATAGCAAAGGCACGTATCTTCGAAAGTTTAACGTTTGTTCTTCAATCAATTTTTGGCAGGTGAAAATGCCTATTTTGTGTTAATGGTCCTTTAAAATAATTCCAAGGTGTCCTGTGAGCTCCATTGTTTATATTATGAAGCTTATGAATGAGATCAAGTCTTATTTTTAAGTAGAAATCACCTTTGAGTAACTATTTGGCCTTCAATCAATTTCTGGCAGACAATCACTTTTTGGCACGACACCGGTACTGCGTACCGGTGCGTACCGGCCCACTTCGAGCACTGGGTACGTTATTTCAAACAAACTTCAAACTGCATTGAATCATTAGTGTGAGCATGTATGAGTAATTACTCCTCGAGCAAGATAGTGAATTATGTTCTCATGTTTATATCGTTTTTTAAGTGACAAGCGCGTCTCGCTAAGCTCCTTCTCTGTTCCACAGTCACGCTGGCTCTGAGTGAAAACGCGTTTAGCCTTACCTGTACCACTAGTGCTTTTTGTCCCTCTCGGCAGTCCATAGACCGGAAGGACATGGAAGCCTCCATAGAGCTTGCCCGTCCTATGTACATTCAGATAAGTGATTCTTCGCTCAGGAGGATAAGTGAGATTGTTGACAGAGATAATTGTACACCAATGGGGACTTATTTATGAATGAAGACGTTGATTTGAGGTAATAAATTACTAAAAAAACTACTTAGTGTCCCTTTAAGGCTTTTATATACAGTACATATACAAAATGAATATTTTGTAGTGTATGAGTTCAACAATACAAGGTGATTACTATCTCATTTGCAACAAGGTGATTTCTATCTCATTTGAATGTTAATTAAACATTTTGAATTACATTATGTTGTATTTGATTTTGTTTATTATTACTTTCAAGTGCTTAGGAAAAAATGTGCTTAATTGACCAATCCCCATGATTCTGTTACTTGTCCAACATTTGTTCTGGAATGTGAGGTTGTCAAGCTAGTTGTCAGGATTCTAACTGTTGAAACATATGTCGTTATGGTAGTTTCAGAGTGGAAAAAGTAAGTGGATCAGTTTACCCCAAGCTGGTTCACTTTACCCCATTGACTTTTCTGGTCTGTCTCACTTTACCCCTAAACTGGGGTAAAGTGAGACACAAGACCACATTTTAAAAAAACATCATATTTTCACTGCCCTTCATCCTGAATACATTCTAATAATTTCCATTGCAAGAAAACATCCTGAATTAATGGGAAATGTGTAAATTTAACTGATATATCATTTCAGCTCGCTTGGAGGGGAACAAATGTAAAAAAATGTCTCACTTTACCCCACTCTCCCCTGCGAGACGAGAAAACACAAGCACTCCGGGGAAGAAGTGTTTTAGTAACATGCATTAATGGGACATGAATGTGTGCACAGAGAGAGAGAGAGAGAGAGAGAGAGAGAGACTCCATGCACCATGGGAAATCCCCCGATAGTCTAGGCCTATAGCAGCATAACTAAGGGATGGTTCAGGACTCACCTGATCCAGCCCTAACTATAAGCTTTATCAAAGAGGAACGAATTAAGCCTACTCTTAAATGTGGAGAGGGTGTCTGCCTCCCGAACCACAACTGGAAGCTGGTTCCACTGAAGAGGAGCTTGGTAACTGAAGGCTCTGGCTCTGGCTCCTGTACTTTTAGAAACTATAGGAACCACCAGTAGCCCTGCATTCAGAGAACGCAGTGTTCTAGTGGGGTAGTAGGGTACTATGAGCTCTTTGAGATATGAAGGGGCCTGCCCATGAAGAGCTTTATAGGTGAGGAGGAGGATTTTAAATTCTATTCTAAATTTTACAGGGAGCCAATGCAGAGAAGCTAGTACAGGAGAGATGTGATCTCTTTTCCTAGTTCCTGTCAGTACTCGTGCTGCAGCGTTTTGAATTAATTGGAGCGTCTTAATGGACTTATTAGGACAACCTGATAATAAAGAGTTGCAGTAATCCAGCCTTGAGGTAACAAATGCATGGATTAGTTTTTCTGCATCTGTCTTTGATAGGATGCGTCTGATTTTTGTAATATTACGTAAATGAAAAAAGGCAGTCCTAGAGGTCTGCTTTATGTGGGAATTAAATGACAGATCCTGATCAAAGATAACTCCAAGATTCCTGACAGTGGTGCTAGAGGCCAATGTAATGCCATCTAGAGTAGCTATATCTGTAGACATTGAGTCTCTAAGGTTTTTGGGGCCAAGTACAAGAATTTCGGTTTTCTCTGAGTTTAACACCAGAAAATTGCAGCTCATCCAGGATTTTATGTCTTTAAGACATGTTTGTAATTTAGATAATTGATTAATTTCATCGGGTTTGATCGATAGATATAACTGCGTATCATCTGCATAACAATGAAAGTTAATGGAGTGATTTCTAATAATATTGCCTAAAGGGAGCATATACTGTATAAAGTAAATAGTATTGGTCCAAGTACCTTGTGGAACTCCATGACTAACTGTAGTATTTATTGAAGATTCATCATTCACATGTACAAACTGTGAACGATCTGATAGATAGGACCTAAACCAGCTTAGTGCGGTTCCTTTAATGCCAATTTGATGCTCGAGTCTCTGTAAAAGAATATTATGATCAATGGTGTCAAAGGCAGCACTAAGATCTAATAATACAAGTACAGAGACAAGTCCATTGTCAGAAGCAATCAAAAGGTCATTATTAACTTTAACCAGAGCTGTCTCTGTGCTATGATGAACTCTAAATCCTGACTGGAAATCCTCAAATAAACTATTGTTATGTAGAAAGTCATACAATTGTTTGGCGAATACTTTCTCCAGAATCTTAGACAGAAAGGGGAGATTAGAAATCGGTCTATAGTTGGCTAAAACCCCTGGGTCAAGAGTGGGCTTTTTAAGAAGGGGTTTAATTACAGCTACTTTAAAGGACTGTGGTACATATCCTGATAATAAAGAAAGATTAATCATTTCCAGTAAATAAGTGCCAATTAAGGGTACAATTTCTTTAAGCAGCCTAGTTGGGATGGGGTCTAACAGACAGGTTGATGACTTCGATGAAGAAATTATAGAAGTTAACTGATGAAGACTGACAGCAGAGAAACACTCCAAATACACATCTAAGGTTGCACCAGTGAAAGTGTCTGATGTTGGAGAGCCTGCGATACCTATTGAGGGCATTTGGTGACTAATTGTCTCTCTAATAGTAATAATTTTATTATAAAAGAAGTTCATGAAGTCATTGCTACTTAAGTTGATGGGGATACATGGCTCAATAGAGCTGTGACTCTCTGTCAGCCTGGCTACAGTGCTGAAGAGGAACCTAGGGTTGTTCTTATTTTCTTCTATTAGTGCTGAGTAAAAGGCTCCTCTGGCATTACGGAGGGCCTTTCTATAATTTTTAAGATTATTTTGCCAAATTAAGCGATTTTCTAATAAATTGGAAGCGCGCCATTTCCTTTCTGATTTCCTTGTTTCTTGTTTTAATTGACGAGTTTGTTGGTTGTACCATGGTGCTAGTTTCCTATGTTTTATTATTTTCTGTTTTCTAGGAGCGATAGAATCTAATGTTGATTGTAGAGAGCCTGCAGCACTATTAACAAGATTATCAATTTGGGAGTGACTAAAGTTAATATAGGACTCTGTTATATTCAGATATGGCATTGAATTAAACACTGATGGAATCTCCTCCTTAAATTTAGCTACAGCACTGTCAGATAGACATCTGCTGTAGGAAGTTTTGCTTAATGGCTTATATTCTAATAATAGAAATTCAAAAGTTATTAAATAATGGTCAGATAGGAGAGGATTATGTGGAAAAACTATTAAATGTTCAATATCCATGCCATATGATAGAACAAGGTCAAGAGTGTGATTAAAACAATGGGTTGGTTTATTTACACTCTGACAGAAGCCAATTGAGTCTATTAATGAGGTAAATGCGTTACTAAGGCTGTCATTTGTAACATCCACATGGACATTAAAATCACCTACAATAATTACTTTATCTGATTTAAGAACTAAACTTGATAGAAACTCTGAGAATTCAGATATAAAATCAGAGTACGGTCCAGGAGCGCGGTACACTATAACAAATAGGACTGGCTGCAGTGTTTTCCAGTTTGGGTGAGAAAGACTAAGAACAATGCTTTCAAATGAATTATAATTTAGTTTTGGTTTAGGGTTCATTAAAACCCTCGAATCATATATAGCTGCTACTCCACCTCCTCGGCCTGTGCCTCGGGGAATGTGAGTATTAATATGACTGGGGGGGGTGGATTCATTTAGGCTAACATAATCCTCTTGGGACAACCAGGTCTCAGTAAGACAAAGCAAATCAATATCATAATCTGATATTAATTCATTCACTAAAACAGCTTTGGATGACAGAGACCTGATATTTAACAGTCCACATTTCATTCTTTTATTTTGTGCTATTGAGGAGTTGGTTTTAATTTTTATTTGGTTTTCATGGTTAACTCCTCTTGTTTTTATTTCTTTCAATAATGTAGGCGGTCGGGGGACAGACACAGTCTCTATGGGGTTGTGGGTGGGTGACTGTACTAGAGGAAGCGCAGAGAAGTGTGTAAGACAGCAACTCTGCTTCCTGGTCCCAACTCTGGACTGTCAGGTTTTAGAAATAAACTGCATCATATTCCTGGATAAGAGAGCCGCTCCATCCAACGTGGGATGGATGCCGTCTCTCCCAATCAAACCAGGTTTTCCCCAAAAAGGCTGCCAATTATCTATGAAGCCCACATGGTTTGCTGGACACCACCTGGACAGCCAGCGGTGGAAGGATGCCATGCGGCTATACATGACGTCACTGGTCACATTGGGCAGGGGTCCAGAGAAAACTACGGTGTCCGACATTGTTTTGGCGTATCTACACACCGACTCCACATTAATTTTAGTGACCTCCGATTGGCGTAATCGGGTGTCATTACCGCCGACGTGAATAACAATCTTATGATATTTACGTTTGTCTTTAGTCAGCAGTTTTAAATAGGATTCAACATCGCCCGCTCTGGCCCCAGGGATACATTTAGCTATGGCCGCTGGCTTCGCTAACTTCACGTTTCTGACTATAGAAGAGCCAATAACCAGAGTCTGTTCCTCAGCGGGTGTGTCGCTGAGTGGGGAAAACGTATTAGAAACGTGAATGGGCTGGTGGTGAGCCGTGGGCTTCAGTAATTTGCCGCTACGCTTCCCCCGGACAGTCACCCACTCTCTGTGGCTTTACCGGGGGACGGCTAACTAATAACGGCTAATAATGACACTTTGTCTCTGTCAGCTTTTGTGGATTCTGGAGCAGATGAGAACTTTATGGACCGGGAATTTGCTCTCCAGGCAGGCATTCAGATGACTGCACTCTTTTGGCTTTTGGCTCAAGTAACCCACCAAACGGCTCCTGTGCTTCTGTATCTCTGGGAACCACCGTGAACATATTCAGTTCTACATCCTACCATCAGCCAATGTGCCCTCTCCTGTTGGTGCTGGGTTCTTCTTTGTATCCAAGACCCTTCGTCCATGCATTGATTACCGGGCCCTGAATAACATAACTGTCAAAAATTACCCTCTGCCAAGTACCCTCTGCCACTTGTAAGTTCAGCTTTTTAACCCCTTCACGGTGCCACTGTCTTCTCAAAGCTGGACCTGAGGCATGCATACTACTTGGTTAGGATTAGGGAGGGGGATGAATGGATAACAGCATGCAACACCCCGTTAGGGCATTTTTAATACTTGGTTATGCCTTTCGGCCTAACCAATGCCTCAGCAGTGTTTCAGGCATTGGTGAATGATGTTCTCAGAGACTTCCTTAACCGTTTTGTGTTTGTCTACCTAGACAACATTCTCATTTTCTCAGAACCTCCAGGAACACACTCTCCATGTCCAGCAAGTGCTGCAAAGGCTCCTGGAGAACAAACTGTTTGCCAAGGCGGAGAAGTGTGAGTTCCACACCAAGCGGAGCAGATCTATGATGTTGGTAACAGGGAATTGTTGGCAGTTAAACTAGCCTTGGAGGAGTGGAGACACTGGCTAGAGGGAGCAGAACACCCTTTCATTGTTTGGACCGACCATAAGCATTTGGCCTACATCCAAACTGCTAAGTGCCTGAACTCTCGCCAAGCCTGCTGGGCCCTGTTTTTTGGTCGGTTTAGCTTCACGCTAACTTACCGTCCTGGTTCTAAGAATACTAAACCTGATGCTCTCTCCCGACACTTTCCCACAGGAGAGGTTCCCTCTAGGCCAGACAACATTCTTCCATCCTCCTGTGTAGTTGCTGCTGTGACTTGGGAGGTGGAGTCCTTGGTGAGGGAGGCCCAGCAGGTACAACCTGACCCAGGTAATGGTCCACCTAATAGACTTTTTGTTCCCAACTCTGTCTGTTCTCAGATGCTTCTGTGGGGGCACACTTCCAGGTTTGCCTGCCATCCTGCCATAGTCTGTACCCTGTCCCTCCTTCGGCAACATTTCTGGTGACCTACCATGGAGACAGAAACCAGAGCTTACGTCTCTGCCTGTACTGTGTGTGCCCGCGGAAAAGCCTCCATTCAGGCTCCAGCTGGTTTACCCCATCCATTGGCCATACCAGGACGTCCCTGGACTAATATAGCTCTGGACTTTGTCACAGGCCTTCCTCCCTCACAAGGTAACACAGAAATGTTAACTATTGTGGATCGATTATCCAAAGCAGTCCATTTTGTGGCTCTCCCTAAACTCCCCACAGCTTGTGAGATTGCTGACCACCTAGTGCATCATGTGTTCCGCCTGCATGGGATCCCTTCGGACATAGTTTCTGACCGTGGCCCTCAATTCATCTCTCAAGTTTGGAAATCCTTCTGTTCAGCCCTCTGAGCCTCAGTGAGTCTTTCCTCTGGTTTTCATCCCCAGACCAATGGACAAACAGAACGAGCAAATCAGGAACTGGAGGACCTGAAGATGGAACAATACATCTTCATGGAGCACACAACCCCCCTGGGTGGAATATTCCCACAACTCCCTCATCAGCACAGCCACCGGTGTGTCTCCATTTCAGTGTTCTTTGGGCTACCAGCCCCCTCTGCTCTCGGTTCAGGAGGAGGAGATTGCAGTCCCTTCTGTCCAGGCTCATGTTCGTCGCTGTCAGAAGATCTGGAGAGATGCCTGCTCAGCCCTGCTTCACTCCGGAGCCCGCAACCGTCAAATTGCTAACCGTCGCCGGAATCCTGCTCCTCAAGTCAGGAGGTTTGGCTTTTATCTCGAGACATTCCCTTAAAGACAGACTCTAGAAAACTCTCTCCTCGTTGCATTGGCCCCTTTCAGAGCTGTCAGACTCAAGCTTCCCCAGTCAATGAGAATACATCCCACATTTCATGTATCTCAACTAAAACCTGTGTCAGTCAGTCCTCTGTCATGCTGACTCAAGTTCCACTCTGTCTGGGTCTAAGCCATATTCTCTCACCACTGCCAGCAGGAGCTACACCTCACCATTTCATTCCTCGGATTTCCAATAAAGCCTGTCTTTTGGAATCGTAACAACCAAGTTTGTGATCTGCTTTTGGGTTCCTCTGTTTAACATAACATAGTAACTATTTAGCTATAATTTTCTGATTTTATGACAAAGAATTCGCCATCTTTCTTACTAATATAAACATAAACTTTAGGCTTTGCTACTGTTTAAATTGATCATTTCATTGACCATTAAAACTGATTTCACCTCTTATGAAAAGGCAGTGTTTAAAACGGGAATGAAGTTATGTGCACGGCTCGTAAACTCGCGCCAGAAAGTGCAAGCCCAACCGAGCAGATCGAGATGGGCAGGAAGTCAGAAAGTAAAAGCCATACAGCATCCGGTCAATTTTCAAAATAATCGAACACAGCCACAAATCTTTGATCCATGTCGTTCATAACTGGACTTTAACTTTATTAACTTTGTCTGTAGGCTACAGTACAACACACTAGGACATAACAACAATAAACATAACACTAAACACAATTAAAGAACACATTTACTATATAGCAGCCTACTAACTCATGGTAGAAGCACACAAATCGAGGGAAAATGACCAAGTCAACTTCTGACAGACAAAGCAACTGCAAGTCATCTTCGGACAGGCAAGGAACCTTTATTTGTTGGTTTTCTTTTTACATCCACAAATCGCGTGATCTCGTGATTCTCGCGTTTGCTGCTGAAACGCTTCCGGTGGGGCTGAAGCCGCATGGAGGACAGAGAGAACCGCGTCAGATCCAGTGACGGGACGCATGCGCAGTGGGTTGGTGTTCCGTTGGGTTCCGTTTTTGCGGCTAATAAAAACAGCCACTGCTTGCTACAGTATTTTTTTTATCATAATATATAATAATACTAATAACATGAATAATAATAACACTAATAATAATAATAATAATAATAATAATGGCTAGTATAATAATAATGATGATAATAATAATGTACAATTGTTTGACAATACAAACAAAAAATGAATAGATGTACTCAATGAAAGTAATTTAGCCTACTTGGATTAGTTACCAGGGTATTGCACAAAACCAAGATAAGGGATTAAGCCGGCATATGTTGGTTATCCTGGCTGAATTTTAGCCTAGTCCTAACTAGACCTTGGTACTCATTACATTCATACTAAAGGTCTAGCAGTGCTGTAGAGACAAACGATGTCTCACTTGAAGGCGGGTGCTGTTGAAGTTTAAAACCTATTGGCTCTGCCCAGTGCCACTCTGGATCTGCCTTAACCACCCAAATAGCAAAATATTTCGGCCTTTTTCTGGATTCTTCAGGCATTTGTTTTGTTTATGTACGATGTTGGCAAATGGATGGCGACCCGGAAAAGTGCCTTACATATTCTGGCACTTCACTGGATGCCATAGCGATAGCGGAATCGCTGGCGGCGGCAGGGGAGGGGAGGAGCATTCATTCATGGCTCTTCTCTGGCAAAAGACTTGCGAAGTGATATAATCAAAACGTTCCAAGCCGAATTTCTCTATGAGAATTAACATGGGCTTTTTGAATAATCAGCGTTTTTAAGCTAGCTCTTTAGGTGACAGAAGATTCCAAGATGCAGACGTTTGCCTACATATTTTTGTCATCTTTTCCCACGTTTGTCTGCACGTTTGTCTGCGTCAAATAATGAAACATGCACATAATAATGACAATGAATGACTTGTATGGTAGTCTTTGTCATAACTTTATATTATTAAAGTTATGACAAGTTAATTTCATTTCATAATAAATTAATTATTCTGAAATCTAATATAAAATGAATGTGAATGTATAGTTCTTAAGATCACAATAATAAAATAGAGTACAACTGATACACAATATTTAAGTATAATCATAGATTGTGTATATGGAGGGTGTGGATATTTTGCCTCTGCTCGTTTGAGTGTGTATGAGACTTTGGCAGATAGCGAACAGTTTCTTCTTCCCCAAGAAAAGTCAGACGATGGAATTGTCTTAATGGACTTGTTTACTTGAAGAAATGACTGTAAAACTGAAACATACAAATACGATGTGTCAGTTATCGTTGCCTGAGCACATTTAAACAACATTACAATTCCGCTAGAAAACGGTTGGTAGCTTAAGGCTAATTCCAATGGAAAACTCCATATACATGCTAACGGTTAGCATTGACAACGAACTGAATTATAATGTCAACAAGGTTTACAACATGTACAAAATGTCAGAGTCGTACATCTTATAGTAATGCTACTGTGCAAAACAATTTTCAATAGCTTTGATATATATATGTAAAAAACCCGATATAAAATATTTCGGGATTTGCACTTTGACCTTGGAGCGGCCATTTTAAGGGACGTTGGACAGGTGGCCATCAGTTGCTGCCTTGCGTTCATTGAGGTAAGGTAGTTCATCTCAAGTTAGAGACAATGACACATGTTTAATTTTCAGTATTTCTATTAAACTAACTATCGTTCTTGTTTGTATACTTTAGGTTGTAAGTTCCGTCTATAATGGCGTTATATGACATGAGAAGCATTAAACTGGCTTGTTTTTGAATAGTTAATTGACCTAGCCTTTAGCTTGGTTTAGCTAGCGCATGTTCACCAAACCACATTTTCCCGTACGTTTCCTGACAGAAAGAGAGATTTCGTCGTTTCGAGTTTCGACCAAAAGTAAGGTAAGTTGTATTCTGTCTGGTTTAAACTCGTGTTCTCGTGTTTCATTAGGTTTCTTTGTGAAGGCTATTTAAACATTTTTGCTACATTTTTTTTCCCGCGCCCAAACGGAATCATGAGGATTAGATGGCCAGCCGTGTTTCACTCTTGATAAGGAAACTGCATAAGCTACGCATGTTAATTAGTATTGTAATGCTATATGAATAACAGGGTATTTTGCTGTTATCTGGGTATTTTGCTGTTATCTGCTGCCTTATGTCCGCATGGCATACGGTCACTGTCGTGTTCTATCTAAAATATATGTTACACAAGTTCACTAAAAAAAGTGAAACAAAAAGATGTGGTTATTTTAGGCTTCATAACTGTACATTCACACCAAAAGCGGTGTGTTACTATTGCGCGCGCCCCCCCCGTCGGTCATAGGTCCGCGGTGTGTTACTATTGCGCGCACCCCCCCGTCGGTCGTAGGTCCGCGGTGTGTTACTATTGCGCCCCCCCCCCCCGTCGGTAGGTCCTTGTGCATATTAATAAATTAAATTGCTTTTCCTCTTTTTCTCCCTCTCTCCCTCTTTTTCTCCCTCTCAGCACTTGCGCATTTTTTTTTTTGAAATGCTTGATCATTTTACAGCCACATCATTTTCGTTAAGCATTATTTGTTTTGGTTGTTTAAAAACGCAATTTCTTTAAATCCGATTCCTCGATTAATCGATCGATAAAGTGCTAAATTAATCGATTACAAAAAGAATCGATAGCTGCAGCCCTAGAATTTACATTGACATTTCTCTCTCTTTCCCCCCAGTTGACAATGGAGAGGTCACAGTGGAGCAATTTGCGCAGGCGAGCTGTCAAACGGACAAATGACAGAATTGCAAAGGTAGAAGAAAGTCTCTATACAGGTGTAGTATGGCAGATGCAGGGCGAGATGGTGAGTGATATTGATCTTGCGGAGAATGTGGAGACAGAGATTGTAAGTGAGGTGTCAGATGATGAGACTGAGGATGATGAGGAGAGTCCTCCTCCATTAGATTTGTCCACCTCTCTATCTAATTGGGCTGTTGAGTATAGTGTGTCACTGGTGTCACTGTCTGCTCTCTTGTGTATACTGCAAGAACACCATCCCTTTCTTCCAAAGGATGGGAGGACCCTTTTGAAAACCACAACAAAGTATACTTTGGAAAAACTGGCTGGTGGGGTTTTTTTCTACTTTGGCATTCTGAAAATGTTTGGCAAGACCTTAGAATATTTGTCATCAAAAATCCCAGATAGACATGCGTTTAGTTTGCAACTTAACATGGATGGTTTACCATTGTTTAAAAGTTCATCGACCCAGTTCTGGCCTGTGTTGGGCATGTTGCGTGGTAAAGGATACATTTCCAGTCGGCCGTTGTTGATTGCCCTTTACTGTGGTCAATCTAAACCAACTTCTGTGCATGAATACCTTGGTGCCTTGGTACAGGAATTAGGAATGTTGAGCAAAGGATTTGTCATGGGTTCGAAAACTCTGTTTTTGAAGGTATGCTCAGTCATCTGTGATGCTCCTGCTAGAGCCTTTATCAAAGGGATTAAAAGTCACTCCGGTTATGCAGGATGTGACAAATGTGTACAGCCAGGTGTGTATATTTGTCACCGCATGACTTTCCCAGAGGTTAGTGCTGTTTGCAGGACAGATGAGTCCTTTAGAAGGGGTACTGATGAGGATCATCACTTAATTGTTTCCCCTCTGCTTGAGACCGGTGTAGGCATGGTTAGTCAGTTCCCTCATGATTACATGCATCTGGTCTGTTTTGGTGTTATGAGAAGGCTTTTGGATATGTGGTTTGGCAGTGGTGGACCGCTTCGGTGTCATAGCTCATCTCGTGAAATGAACAGAGTCTCTGAAAAACTGGTGAGCTTAAAGGCATTTGTCCCAGTTGAATTCGCAAGGAAACCAAGGAGTCTGGCAGAAAGATGTAGGTGGAAGGCAACTGAACTAAGACAGTTCCTTCTTTATACTGGTGCAGTTGTTTTAAGGGGTGTGCTAGCTGAAGAAATATACAGTAATTTTATGCTGCTGTCAGTTGCCATTTCTGTTTTAGCAAACCCACTTTATTGTTCATCCCTTAATGGTTTTGCAAATACTTTACTTGTCTCATTCGTTGAGCACTTCAGCAGGTTGTATGGTCCAGAGTTTGTGGTCTACAGTGTACATGGGTTGACTCATCTTAGTAATGATGTAATGCTGCATGGGCATTTGGACTTGTTTTCTGGCTTTCCATTCGAGAACTACCTCTGTACATTAAAGAAAATGGTTCATAAAGCACATAGTCCTCTAACCCAGGTGATTCGTAGAGTGTCTGAAGTGGAAATGCACAATCAACAATGTAGCGTAGAACTGAAGTGCCTAAAAAGGCAAGCAAAGGGGGAACATGGTAACGGGCCTTTACCAGAGGTATTTGAAGGGGAAGTACAACAATTCCGAGAACTGGTGTGCATGTCAAGTGGTGTTCATGTCAAGATTGCTAATGGAGACAACTGTATTAGAATTAATCAGCATGTTGCCTTAGTAGAAAATATACTTGTCTATAAAGACCAGGAATACATAGTGTATAGAGAATTCGAAAAGTCAGAGAAGTTTTATGATTATCCTTTGGATTCACGAGAAGTGGGAGTTTTAGTAGTGTCACATTTATCGGCGGATTTAAAATGTGCAAGGCTGGGTGAGGTTTTTAAGTACTTCAGGGTACCATTTGGGGTAGAGGGCAGTTTTGTTGTCTTTCCCCTTTTGCACATTCATTGATTTTCTCCCCCCAACCCCCCTCCCTCAGTGTTTCACATTGCTAGCTTCACAACAACCAATGAAGTCGAGGTGGTGCCAGCAGTCTGGGTTAATGACAATGTGTGCAAATGGCCACCCTATAAACCTGATGCTCTGCACAAGGCTGTCAGGAGTCATGAGCAACCAAAGGAGACCTGGACTCCTTATCCAGTGAAGATTCTTTACACATCACGTAAGTATAATTTAAAATATGTGTAGGTCAGTGTAAGACCTCCCACTTCTTCATGAGTCAGGTAGTACACAATTGTCAATGACTGAATGCAGGGTATTCGGACAGGAAAGGTTAATATTCTGGTTAAAGCAAGATTGCTAAAGGGGGGTTTGATATGGGAATATTATAGTTTACATGTTAAGCAATATTCAGAATTTAATCAGCAGTTGGTTGGGACATAATCACAATGCATAGCATTTTATTGTGAAAATGTGAATAAATGGTAGGTTGGTTTTCCCATATAAAACATTTTTGTAATAAAATGCTATACATTGTCATTATGTCCCAGCCCACTGCTGTTTTAATTCAGAATATTGATTAAACATGTACACTGGAATATTCTCATATCAAACCCACTTTTTGGAATCTTGTGTGCGAAGGATTGCGTTAAGAACTGCACACCATGTAAATAAAGTATTTGCACATTACTGCACTTCGTATATGGTCAAAGAAAAGGAAAGACAGTTTGTGTTCCTCAGCCTGGGGTTTATTTCACTTTTCATTCTTGACAGATGACTTTGAAGATGCCCGGCAGAGACTTAGCCGCGCAGAGATTGAGTCCGACCTCCAGTCGGAGGCAGAAGATGACCTAAGGAAAAGAAAACCCAAGTATGTATTGAGTCTGCAGCGGGCATTTTAGATTGTTTATGATTTGTCTCACTCTAACATAGGCTGTGTCCAAAATAAACAAAGGGTGTCTCAGCAATTAAACAAAAGATGCTGTTCCATTTAGCGGTGTAGGTTGTCCAAAATGAAGTGTTTAGCCGGTGCTTTGATCCTTGCTATGCCAAGTGGCTTGTGAAGACAGAGGCAACAAGGCACCTGTCTGTCTGTCTACTTAAAAGCAATGTGAATGGGTCATAAATGGTTGCAGGATCTAAAATTACTTTCTTTTTCATCTCCGAAGGCCAAGACAACGATTTCTGCCCGCTGAACTAGTCATTAAAAAACGTCCTCTGCCCAAGTTACCAGCAATTCCGAGCCTTTCATCTACTCTACGGGAGGCAATTTCTCCTGAGCCTCTGCCATTGCACCTGTCTTCTGAGCCGTCCCGATTCCAACAGCAGTGTTCTCCCAAGTCGTCCCGATTCCAACAGCAGTGTTCTCCCGAGTCGTCCCGATTCCAACAGCAGTGTTCTCCCGAGTCGTCCCGATTCCAACAGCAGTGTTCTCCCGAGTCGTCCCGATTCCAACAGCAGTGTTCTGAGCCGTCCCGATTCCAACAGCAGTGTTCTGAGCCGTCACGATTCCAACAGCAGTGTTCTGAGCCATCACGATTCCAACAGCAGTGTTCTGAGCCGTCCCGATTCCAACAGCAGTGTTCTGAGCCATCACGATTCCAACAGCAGTGTTCTGAGCCGTCACGATTCCAACAGCAATGTTCTGAGCCATCACGATTCCAACAGCAGTGTTCTGAGCCATCACGATTCCAACAGCAGTGGCCTCCCGAGCCGTCCCGATTCCAACAGCAGTGGCCTCCCGAGCCGTCCCGATTCCAACAGCAGTGTTCTGAGCCGTCCCGATTCCAACAGCAATGTTCTGAACCGACCCAGGTTGACCCTATGTTAAGATGTGAGTTCTAATAACATTATACCACGGCTTGGTTAAACTTCCCATTGTGGTGCATTCTTTAGAACGTGCGTTAACTTCTGATATCTGCACACCTATGAATTATCCCTTACTTATATTCCTCTTCACAAATTTCTTAATGAAATTTCATATTGTACTTGCAACAAAAATGATGACATCTTTTCCAATGTTAACTGTTTCAGCTCTTCTACGAGAAATCATTGCCAAACAAGAAATGATGCTGGACATGCAGCGTGGTATCCTCAGGGTGGTCCAGGACTGCTTATCCTCACCTCCGTCTACACTGCCAGACACGAGTTTTTTACCTATTAGGGACCCTGTTGATCTTGTGGCTCTTGATGACGCCATAAAGACCAAACAAGTCAAAAGAAAAGATTTGGTAGGACTAATAATGACACTGTATTCTAGGAATGTCATGATTTCTGTTTGGATTCCAACAGCTTCCAATGTTTGTTCAAATTTGCAAAATGTGATGTTTTTTGTATTTCAGGTGATAACACTTGGCCTCTTGGGGGGGGCGAATTTGAAGGATACAGTGTGGAGGGTGATGAAGCAAATCCTTGTAAATAATCTAGCAACCAGGATCAACTGGACGGGACTGCACGGAAAACTAGCTTTCAACAAGCTTGAGATGAAGAACGTCGTCATAGGTAAAAATGAAGAATTCAGTTGTAAGACCTTTGTAACATTCAGGTAGTCTTTTATGATCCACTAGCTCTGTTCTCATAGTGCACTGCTCGAAATCTGCCCTGGATTTTTGTACTGGAAGTAGGTAGTGGGCAGAAAAGTTTTGAAGGGAATTGGAGGGAGGGTCTTGACCTCTCTGGTTTTGATTTGGTCCTTAGTTCAACTTTGATATCTGGCATGGATGTAGCTGTTGGAGACATTCTACTTGGCCTAAAGTTTTTACCTTCTCTCCTTCCCCATTATTATTAATTATTTTACCAGAGGGAGTCAGAAGAAATCCACGCTGCAAAGACGCCAGTGAGCAGGAGGTGGAGCACCTGCTGAAGAGGTGGTTCTACCTGGCATCTGATCGTGACGGGGGGCGGAAGAGGAGGAGCACTCCCAGTAGCAGCAGTGACAGCATGCATCCCCAGCAGCAAGAGCAGAGCAATCCCCCTCAGCCCTGAATCCACTGAGACGTTTCAGTTATGAATGGTGAAACGGCAGCCAGTGCTAACCAGTGGAGGCATGGTTTGTGTTGGCTGCCATTTCGCTATGGTCTATGTCGTGCTCAGTTCTCATTCTTTTTCCAATGTTCAAGATCACAGAGTGCTGCCATCAGGAAAAAGAACGCGAAAACTGAGCACAACATGGATGAAATGGTGAAACGGCAGCCAGTGCTAACCAGTGGAGGCATGGTTTGTGTTGGCTGCCATTTCGCTATGGTCTATGTCGTTCTCATTCTTTTTCCAATGTTCAAGATCACAGAGTGCTGCCATCAGGAAAAAGAACGCGAAAACTGAGCACAACATGGATGAAATGGTGAAACGGCAGCCAGTGCTAACCAGTGGAGGCATGGTTTGTGTTGGCTGCCATTTCGCTATGGTCTGTCGTGCTCAGTTCTCATTCTTTTTCCAATGTTCAAGATCACGGAGTGCTGCCATCAGGAAAAAGAACGTGAAAACTGAGCACCATGGATGAAATGGTGAAACGGCAGCCAGTGCTAACCAGTGGAGGCATGGTTTGTGTTGGCTGCCATTTCGCTATGGTCTGTCGTTCTCAGTTCTCATTCTTTTTCCAATGCACAGACACTCTGAAATGTTTTCATTAAAAAAAACTGAATGTCTTTTTTTCAATGTCAAAATAAAGTCTTCATATTTATAAAAATGCAACAGCTGTGTGTTTTTTTTTGTAATTAAAAATAAGTTCAAGAATAACCTTTTTTTTCTATATGGGCCATTTATGGGGAAATTCTGGTAATTGTATGGGTATTTTCTGGTGAAGTTCTGGCTTTCATCCGGTATGACTTTGGCAAACCTGTGTGTGTGTGCCAGTTATGGGGAAATTCTGGTAATTGTATGGGTATTTTCTGGTGCAGTTCCGGCTTTCATCCGGTATATGTTGGCATGACTTCGGCAAACCGGTGTGTGCACCAGTCATGGCCCTGCATTCATTGCTGTAATCCCACCATAATTTAAAGTGGTGATTGGGCCATAAGAAGACCAGAAAGATTTTCCTATGTGGGCAATCGCTAACGTTTGGTCGTGACGTATTTCATGCGCCAGAAACCACGTTGCGCGCAGTATACAAACGGCAGATGCAGTGAGCATTGGCATTTGCCTGGTTCCGCCCGCCTCCGTACTTACCATAGACATCTTATACATAGACGGAGCATCGAGCGCTACTGCCTACTGGCGCTGACGAGACGCGGGGCCGCCATCTTGGAGTGGTGATCCGCGAGGGACGGGATGGACTTGTAAGGCAGTAAGAGGGGGTGTTAATTAATCATACCTCACTGAATACCACTGATTTTCACGCGTTTTTTTGTCATACGTGTAGCTATGATAAAGGACACATGTTTTGGCGTGTAATATTATTTTCACAAAATATAACCAATAGTACGGTATAATGTTAAATCTTACTTGTGAAATGTAATCCCGCGATTTCTATTTTCGACCGTCCGCTCATTTGAGCAGGAATACGCTGAACACCAGCTCGGCATCCATGTTTTCTTCTCCTGGCCATACGTGTCAACTGTCAATCTATGCTGCTCCCCTCCCCCATCACCACTCCAAGATGGCCGCCGAATTTCTCGCGCCACAGCAGCCAATGCTCCGTCTATGTATAAGATGTCTATGGTACTTACGCTCAATAACTGAAATTCGCGCACGACCTCTACGTCACTGTTGTCAGGCCGCGCCTCCTGTTCGCTGATTGGAACGCACATTTGAGGGAAAAGAAATCGTTCTGCCATACAGCACCGCCAGACCTTAGTGCTGAAGTGAAATGAAAATTGAGCGGAAGTACGTAGGTGGGCGGAGCCAGGCTAGCTGAATTTAGCCTCAAGTCGGTTGCATGAATGCAGCTCAAACTTAACCCGGCTAAGTTACCATGGTGAGTTATTCTCTGCAGCTAGCCTGCTCCAGACCAGGCTAACAGCCAGGCTAAGATTAATCCTAGTGATTCACCTGTATTTCCACCATCAATCCTGTGAGGAATTAATGTGTTTTACAGCATGTTCATGGTCTTTCTAAGTTTGTTGCATCATTTTAATTATCCTGAATTAAAATATTAGTCATTTCTCATTTCATTTAAATCTGTTGGCTGTTTTTTATATTGATTCAAGTGTTATTACTCAGGCCAAGTGTTATATTGCTATGCTAATGAAGACTGCTTGTCAAATTGCTGTCAGAGGTTTCATAAATATGTTTTATTGCAGTAATTGAGATTACAAAACACAGCCGATGAAGTTGCAAAGGTATTTTCAATGAAATCTGTGACGAGGGCAATATAGTATATACAAGTCCAACTCCCATTCACCTGTTCCCTCTTCATAATGACTTGCCCTTTTTTGGAGGATGTACTGGATGAGGAAGCCCTAATCCTCAGACGAGCATTTAATGAAAGAGTCTTCCGGGACAGGTCAGACCCATTGGCCTTTGGAGATGACTATCTCAATGAGAGATACAGATTCTCAGGTGATGGACTAAGATAAGGTCCAAAAATACAGCACCAGACGGCGCGAAGCCATGCTCTCACTGTACCACAGATGGTCTGTGTTACATTGAGATGGTTTGCAAGTGGGAGCTTCCTTTATTCAGTTGGGGATGCAGAGAACCTCAATAAAGGAACCATTTGCCGCACAATAAGACGCGTTTGTCTGGCACTGAAGTCATTCAGCAACATATTCATCACCTTCCCTGGCCACAGAAGACCTCTCAGGAGAACATGAGGGAAATTACATTAACAGGAAATCCTTCCACAGCATCAATGTTCAGGTAAGAGTGATTTGTGGTTATTATGACCTACATAAATTAATTATGTGCATTTAATGACCTAAATAGGTTACAACTTAACATTTCAGATGATCGGTGATGCTGACTGCCTTGTCAGCAATTTAGAGGCAAAGTGCATGACTCCAGAGTCTTTCGGGCTAGTCCAATTTACGAGTGACTTTCACAAGGTAAGCCACACATTTTATTTGTACTGTAAGCACCTTGGACATCATGAGTGTGTAACTGCCGTGTTTCCTAAATTATATCTTGTATTATCAGGCACATTCTCTGGTGTGCTGCTGGGAGACAAAGGATACACCTGCGAGTCATTCCTCTTGACTCCCCTTGCGGACCCCCAAACCCCATCACAGCAGGCCTACGACCATGCACACAACAAAACAAGGGCTCGTATCGAGATGACCTTCGGCCTTCTGAAATCTCGGTTTCAGTGCCTGCACCACCTGAGGGTTTCCCCGGACAGGGCCTGTGATGTTATTGCTGCATGTGCAGTAGTACTGCAGTCTGCAATATGTACCTTGTATGAAGCGGACAGTTTCTGTGGCTGGGACAGAGTCTGTTACTGTCCCTCCAGGGAGTGCCAGCTCCTCCGCTGGGGTCATATCCTGGCTTGGTGGGCCGCCCCCCTGTGCCAGTTCTATGGGCTTTTAACTGCTACAATCATACAGACATTCAACATGTCAGCAGACACCTATTCACCTCATTTGTTCACTGCTATCTACTTTAAAGTCACTTACCAGCCTGCAAAATGTTCTTATATTTAATTTTAACTTGCTGCCAGGTCCTTATTAGCCTGGTCACCAGCCTCTCGTACTACATTTCATTTGTACAGAGAGTCTGGCCACTCACCATTGACAATTGTTAACTAACTGAAGGCGGGTGCTCTGTTGAAGTTTAAAACTATTGGATCTGCCCAGTGCCACTCCGAATCTGCCATAACCAATCGCTAACGTTTGGTCGTGACGTATGTCATGACGTAGCCGCCCAGACCCCAGACCAACAACAACTATATCCGTGATACCTCATTGCAATGAACAGAGTAGAGTGTGAAGATGGATGTCAACGAGAGCTGCAGGTTTTGTACTTTGAATTTAAGAGTAAACGGAACAATTGGAAATGTCAGGCGAATGTACTAAAACTCAAACTAGCGCACGACTTCAACGTCATCGTTCTCAGCCACTCCCTCTGTTCGCTGATTGGACAGGTAAAACTTTACCGGGAGAAAACCCGCGAATATGCCGAAAACCCAGACAGAGTACTGAAGGGAAATGAAAATTGAGCGGAAGTACGTCGGAGGGCGGAGCCAGGCTAGGTCCTTTTATGGCCAGACAAGTTTGTTCTTTATAAAGGATAGAAAGATAAAATAGATAAGAAGGTAACATGAGAAAAATAATAAATTACACATTGTGGATAATTGTTTGCAGTTGCACTTAATTATACTATTTCCGGAATAACATGCACCTCTACTGGGCACTTTTAAAGTAAAGTGTACAACAGTTGATTAGTGGACTTGAAAAGTAACTCCTTTAGTCCTTTAATTGTAGCCTAATTATGATATCACCCAGGGCCGTTTCTAGCTGTCTGGGGGCCCTATGCGAGATAAAAATTTGGGGCCCCTATGTTATCATGTCTGACGGGGTGGGGTGGGGGGGGGGGGGGGGGGGGGGGGTGCGAGCGCGATCATAACCCACCCGGACCTAGTGCCGACGGGGGGGGGGGGGGGGGGGGGGGGTGCGAGCGCGATCATAAGCCCCCCGGACCTTTCAAGTTCCCTCTGCACGCAATAGGATAGCGCTACAACCAATCAGAGCAACGAAGAAGGTGACGTAGTCAGAGCCGTCGCTCTGACTACGTAATTAATCAAAACTCCGAATACATATTTATTTTCGAGGAAAGACTTCAGTGCCGTTCTTTGTTCTTTTCTCAAATAAAATGTTAACTTCAAGTCTTGAAGAGTCGCGGCCAAAGCCGACTCGAAAGACAACCGTTCACCAGCAGCAGCAGCAGCCATTGTTTACCTCTAACACGGAACCGTCGCATCTCTATCGTCATTAAGTAGCCCGGCTTTCGACTCCGCCCCTCACGCTGTGATTGGTCTGACATACTTGGTGTTTCCAGCACCAAAAAGCCGACGGAGCCGTGCTAGACCTACCTAGCTGCCAAATACATTTGCTGCCGCTAGGGGGTGTCTAGAGTTCTAGGCTAGAGGTCTATTCAAGTATGCCGTGAACGCGCCTTATCCCAGCTATCTTCATCCGACTTAACATAGCCGCGCCTTTTTATCCTGGCTCGGCAAACGTGCAACCAATTAAGTCAGGATGCGCCGAGCAGACTAGTTCAAGCCGCGCTTGCTCAATTATCCTGGATTTCTTTATCCTAGTTTTGTGCAATACCAGATTTATAACGGCTTTTTTTGCGCTCATGAAGATTTGTGAGACGAGCTTCTCCGTCCCTCTACCAGCAGATGGCGGCAGCAGCTCTGCAAGTCTACTGCGTTTTGTTTCTTTCACAGCAAGTCGGAGAGAGAGAGAGCGAGAGAGAGAGAGAGATAGGGGGGGGGGGGAGGGAGAGAGATGGGAGAGAGAGAAGGGAGAGAGGGAGAGAGAGATGTCTAACTTTGTCTTCATATGCAGTTCTCTGCTGAGCGTCTCAAACGCACTTGGACTTTGAAATAAAAAGGTTTTGCATGGCTGTGAGGCTGTCAGCGTATCGGTGCACGTAGGCCTACCGACTTTCCGCCCGGTGAAAAGGTTTTCCGACTAAACTCGAGGTACATTGTCATGTATTTTATCTCCAATAATTTGCGGCCACAGAGTTAGTCCGTGGAAATCTTCAGCAAACAGAAGATTTCAACTTGACAAGGGATTATTATTTTCTTTGATATTGCAACTTGAAGATTGGTTCAAAGTGGCTGCACTGGTCTCCACTCTGAGTGGGATCTGGTCAGACTGGGAGGATGTGCTGGAGCCGCAGGTCGTGGTCGTGGTTGTTGGGCGCCGTGCTGGTAGTGCTTACTGCTGGGAATAATGACCTTAACCACGACACCAGGCAGGCCGTCTCGGCCTCATGCATCGGGGGTTTTGACCTTTATTTTGTTTTGGACAAGTGAGTCGGTTCATCTGAACGCACGCACGCACAAATGCACGCACGCACACACATGCCTGCACATTTATGCACGCACACACAAAGCTGATCAATGATAACTCCGAATCTACGATCAATTCATTTGGCATTATCATTGATGGAGTCAAAACAAGTGTTTACTTTTAAAGTTAGTTTGAAGTTAGTGATAATCACCTGGCTTTTGCTGGTTATTGCAGCAATTACATGAGAGAGAGAGAGAGAGAGAGAGAGAGAGAGAGAGAGACGTTGCCAATGGGTTTGTAGTACATCATGATAAAGAGGAAATGTAGCTAGAGTGTGAATATATTATTTTAGTTGCCTTTGTGCAGATTCTGAAAATGTAAAACCTGTATCTAAAATCGGATTTGCAAGCTGCAGTTTTATTTGATTCATTTTATCCCAAGTTCAGGTGCGGGTTTCATGATTCTGACATTATTTTGGCATGAAAACAGATGTTGATGTATTTTCCACATGCCCCACATATTAATAGCTATACTGACACAGTTCAAATACTTTGTGAAGGGGTGGAAAGAGTAACAAAGAACAATGGTCACCTTTGATGTGCAGTGTATGAATTTACGTCACACACATTATGTATTAACACTACTGTAGTCTGTACAACCGGTGTGGTTGTACAGACTACCTGTACTTTTTCCCTTTCCATTTTCTTCTGCAAATGCTTTCTCCCATCTACTGTGTAGTGATGACCCATTTACTTCATGTGGCTCCCTCTTCCCTCACTCTTTAGTCCCTCACTGTTCTTTTGTAATCTCTCTCTCTCTCGCTCTCTTACACTCTCTCTCTCTCTCTCTCTGTGTCGACACAGCCCCTTCTCCATTAGGTCCAGATGTTCCAACGCCTCAGCCTATTTGGCCTCGGCTGCTTTTGCTGGGACTTGTGTCATGGAAACTATGGGGAGGAGGTGTTCTGGGAGATGTGTTGGGGAGGAGTAAGAGGGGGGGTTAAATTGAACTCCTAAAATCCTAGAAGCACTGTACTATTTTATTATTTTATATGTGGCGCTTTATCTCCACAGCTCTGAAAACAATGCTTTTTGACTTGAACTTAAAAACTCAAATGTATTCATTGAATAAGGCTGAATCTATTGAGGACTTCTGGAATCTGCAGCCATGCAGCAAGGATAGAGAGACAGACCATGCAGCCATCGCCCCTTTCACACAACTCTGACTGGGACTGTGGTTGTACACATGCAGGCTGAGTTAACCCTTGTGTTAGAGAGCAGACTCGCGCAGACATGTGGGCATAATGAGGGTTAATTTATCCTCACTAACACTGAGGTCACTGCCGGAGCGTTGTGAAAACATCGATAGTAATCTGAGAAAGCAAAGCGATGACATCATTCTTTCTCCCCAGCATGGAACTGCTGTGCTGTTAGAAAATCACAAGCATTCTGTCTATCTCAACTATGCCAAAGACTCATAGTGCTCTGCTGGCCTCAGGCTTTGAGGAGAGATGATGACAACAGTTGACATCAGGGAAATGAGCAAAAACGTTTCCAAATGAAGAACATCAGGATGGTAGAATGTTCATTCTAGGCACCATTAGGTCGACCTCCTGTGTTGATATAAATACATATTTTAGCTCATTTTCTATCGTCACCTCAGATCTGTTTAACACCAGAATGTGTCATTTTTTAGCTTCCCCTGTCGTTTTTGTTTGTAGATCTGGGAGTGTACAGAATCACTGGACTGAAATCTATCACTTTGTAGAACATCTCGCTCACAAGTTTATCAGGTAAAAAAAGAAAGTTTCTCCTCCATCTGTCTACATTGATCTCAAACACAAGCAACATGAATTGATGCAATGCATGCCTTTTGAATGAGCATTGCTCATCTATAAGAATGTCCCTCTTCATCTCAGCCCACAGCTGCGGATGTCTTTCATTGTGTTCTCCACCGAGGGGAGGACTCTCATGAGACTTACTGAAGACAGGTGGGTGGTGCTTATTAACTATTTACTATGAAGTCATTGAGCAGATGCTTTTATCCAAAGCTTCATACAGTGAATTCAGATACAGGTCATTAAGGAGCAGGTAGGGGTAAGGCACATTGCTGTAGGATGCCTACAGGTAGAATGCGGACATTGGAGATCGAATCCAGTACTTTTCAACTGTGAGTCGGACACCCTAGTCTAGTTACCATCCTGCCCCCATTTTATATCCATGTTCTGAGTTATGTGTCTTGAAGACGGATACCAAATTAAGCAAATTAAGTCCAAAATATTAAACTGGCTCCCTGTGGAGTCCAGACTAATGACAGTTAAAACTCTGTCAGGTTCACACAATTGTAAATGGTGTAGCCCCAAATTACTTCTTCTACTTCTTTCCGCAGGTCAGGTCAGAGAGGCTCACAGGCACAACACCAGGTCTAGTGTAGCAAATCTGACGCTGGTAAGGATAAGTAGCCAGATGGGTAAAAGTTCTTTCAGATACCCAGGAATGGAATAATGTTCCTAATAGCATTAAATTTAAGGCAACACGGAAACACTGGCTTTTAGATAACATACCCCTGTGAAGACAGTTGTGTAGGCAGGGTTGTATGTAGCTCATTAAATGTACCGGTATAGGTTTTTAGTATGGACCAGTTTTAGTATAGGTTATAGTATGGACCAGTTTTAGTAGAGGTTATAGTATGGACCAGTTTTAGTAGAGGTTATATTATGGACCAGTTTTAGTATAGGTTTTAGTATGGACCAGACATACTCCACTATCTCCACGCGCATGTACATGCACACACCTGCAAAACATCTAACTACAAGGACCACAATGGAAATAAGTCCTGTGACTTGATACTCTTTTAATTGTGCATGTAAATTGGTGTTGCATTTAAAGTGAATTGTCAAATAAATAAACCTCAACTTAAAAAATGTTAGATATATTATAACCATCAGGAAAATCAAACCGGATTCTTCCAACACTGTGATCTGTTGTCTTCAGTCTTGACAAGCACTCCATGTGCTTTTCCTCACAAATTGCACCCTGAACTACATATACATACATATACATACTGCCCAGGCAGAGTTTAGAGGCATAATATAAAACAAGTTTTGGCTTACCTGCTATCTGCCTGAACAAAAGGCATATTTCCGCTCTATCGATTTGGCAGTGCTCCCAGCCAAAAGCATATATTTTATTAACTCTCGTCTGTTGCCAAAACTCAAAAACGCTGAACCCGTGGGGCAGTTTAATAATATTTTTTATTAAGGCAGCTGTCAGACACAGAGTTTAACTTCAGCCATGAGGGACTTTGTCCATTTGAGTGATGAACAGGGTTTTGTATTGAATTAGATGTGGTAATAACCTCTCTCTGTAATTGGCTTAGGGAGCGCATTCGCATGGGACTGGAAGAGCTCCAGCGGGTCCTTCCAGGAGGGGACACCTTCATGCACGAAGGCATCCAGAGGGTAAGGCGTCTCTCTCCTATTCTCTCCTATTGGTTTACACTATGAACACTGTCTACTGTCCCAGGGTCTCTTCTGGTCGAGAACAGGCACCTTAGTTTGCCACTCACAGCTAGAAAGCATGGTAATTATTCATCTAACTTCTCTTCTTTTAACAGGCCAGTGAGCAGATATACTATGGGAATTCTGAAGGTGCGTAGCCCAGTGCTTTTAAAACATCTTTTCTTATTATTTTCATTAGCGCAGTGCCCGTGCAAAACGTGCCTGAGAACTGCTCATCCAAACAACTTCACACTCGACACACTGCACTTCCTTGGGTCCTCAGCAATACACCCGCCAAGTGTCAAGTTGATCGGATGAACGGTTGCCCAGAAAATCGAAGGACAGACATACATTAATACATACATACAGAGACTCCTTCCATTTTAGTTAGCTACTATATTTCCAGGATATAAATATGTCTGTATACAGTTTATAACTTTATGCTGAAATGATGGACACATAACATGAAAATTAATTAATTGTCGCCAGAGCATTCCAGCAGTTTATTCATGACATTACAAAATTAAGGCATGTGACCCCAGTGCTCTGGACCTCCCTGCAGGTTATCGCTCCGCCAGTGTTATCATTGCACTCACAGACGGGGAGCTGCACGAGGACCTCTTCTACTATGCAGAGAGAGAGGTGAGAGAGAGAGAGAAAGTGAGCGAGAGTGATGTGTGGAGATGAGGTGAGAGAGATGGGCAAGAGACCCATAGATGGTAGCGATAAAACAATCAAATAAAGGGGAATTTGGGTGAACGAGGGCACGCAAATTGTGCACAGGTGAGGTGTGAGACTATGCATGTGATTCCCCCCCCCCCCCAAAGATAAATCATTTGCGTACTCTTCCTCACTGCTTTGATACTGGGTTAATGGTACAGGGGTCAGAGCGTCTGTCAGAGTAATCCACCCCATCTGCCCTAGTGGATAAACCCGACCTGCATGCCTGGGCCCATAGATGCCATTGCAGATGTGTGGTGGAGAAGAACAGTTCTCTGCATGTTTGCATTAGCATCCATGGTTATATATGATTACAACCATCCAGCAAGTGAAAACAGCTTCTTCAGCCTCAGACAGCAAGTTCAGAAGCTTTATATATATATAGCTTGATATATATAGCATTATATATCTTTCCTCGATAAATGTCATTAATGAGTAGGTATAGGGGGTGAGGAATACAACTATTTACAAATGTGTATAGTTGTGTCACTGTATCTCAATACGTGTGTGTGCACATGCGTGTGGCGATTTGCAAATGTGTTTGGAGATTTGTCTGTGTGCCTCATTAGCTATACCACCAGTTGACGGTAGCACCATCTCCACCTCCACCACCACTATCTTCACCTCCACCCCTACCACCACCACCACCACCTCCACCATCCAGACCCAGTCCCGTGTGGCGAGGCAGTAACTACTGTTGCTGGGAAGGTCTAATTGAGGCCAGGCGTTGAAACTTCTTCTTCCTGTTTGTGCTCAATCCAGGCCAACCGCTCCCGCAGCCTGGGCGCCTCTGTGTACTGCGTCGGGGTCAAGGACTTCAATGAGACACAGGTGGGTTTTTTGCTCCTCAGCACACTGTATATGCCGAGCCAAACCTGTTCTTATACCTACACACACATTGACAGTATCTACTTTTTTAATAATGTTAAAAGGAAAAAAAAAAAAAAAAGGAAAAGAAAACTTTTAATACCTGAATCCTTTTCCTTGGAATCTGCTTTGCACTGCATACCTTGTGAGTTTGCTGTTCATTTCCCTTTAGCTGGCAAATATTGCGGATAGCAAAGACCATGTGTTCCCTGTCAACGATGGATTCGAGGCTTTGCAGGGCGTCATTGACTCGGTAAGCAGTTCAGACCTTGGTATCTATCTGTCTATGTACAGCAAATATGTTAGCTGTAACACTTTTTAATAACTGCTACAGAATAATTACTATGCAGTATAATCACATCATCTCTCTCCTACTGTATCTTCCATTATATGTCAATATAGCAAACAAGATGTATTAGGGGAGGCAGAACTATACCATCCATCAGGGTCTTTCCAAGAATTCCTGAAATACCTGGACTAGCTCTGACATCGATAGCTTATATATACTGCTACAGTCTAGCCAGAATCTATTTTTAATGCATTCACTGGTATTGAAATTTGTTTGTATCTGATTGTATTTGTTTGAATTTGCCGTAAAGAAAGGCCACATTTTCCGCAGAGGGGCCATTGTTGTTTTGTTTTGAAGGTGTTGGCGATCAGGGACAAAGGTCAGATAGCTTATCATCAGGTTAAGAAAGAAAGCTGTTTTATAGGTTTCATACAGGACAGCTGTTTAGAATTAGTTTCAGCTACAGGGCTATTTAAACACATGCATACCCGCAACAACAGCTACTGGAAACTTAAACCCTGGAGGACTCCATAGATAGCAAACACAGTAGCAGAAGAATAATAAATTAGTAATATCTGTATTAATTTTGGCTTAACCAGCCACTGGGGATAATTAAAATGATGATGATGATGATGATGATGATGATGATGATGATGATGATGATGATGATGATGATATAAGCAGTAGAATTGCTTTCCCTAAACTAGATTCTTCCACTTCTCCCTCTGCCTCACCACATAAGATTCTGAAAAAGTCCTGCATTGAGATCCTGGCAGCAGAACCTTCTAGTATCTGTGCTGGAGGTAAGGACAGTAATTCACAACTCTGGGCTTCTCCCATCATGCCTCCGTCTCCCTTAAATCTCTGTTCTTCACTAGACGCAGCATCCATCAAGACCAGACTGTCCTCCAACTCATACGCTCACTGTTGTCGTTTTGCATGCACCCGAATTTACGACTCATTGTTACGTTTAGCGTAACCTCCGGCCCTAAAAGGCTGACTCCACTTTTCGTTGTATGACCGTTAATATGTCACTTTATTAAGTTTTTAAAACATTTCAGGCGAGAAAGTAACAACGTAGATCCCAAATACGTAGTCAATTTGTCCAAATATAGCCTATTTTAAAATTTGCTTCCGACGTTGCTATACAACTGTCATGCTAGCAACGGTACAAAGTAAACTCATTTCCGGCTGTTTACAAAATAAAAGCTTAGAGACAGTGACAATGCTTTTGTTTTGAAGACAGGATATGAAAACCTCTACTTCTAGCTAACTTTACCCTAACCCTAACCCTAACCCTAACCCTTAATATCACCCATAATGCTCATCGGCGAAAAACCCTAACCCTAACCATTAATATCACCCACAATGCTCATCACCGAAAAGTATCTGTATCCCCATGTCACGGACAGGGGGCGCTGGGGGCGCTCTTTGAAACAAACGCTCCAGTGGGTCGTATTCTAGTGCATGAACAAACGACAACAGTGAGCGTATGAGTTGGAGGACTTGTTGATCAAGACACATCCAGTGTAAATAATAATGTCCACACACAGTGGCTACACACAGCTTCATTTGCACTGCATGGTCTAACTCTGACCCCACGCCAAGATTCAGCTACGACAACACAGGGCACATATCAGTCTGGCACTATTATATGTATCAGCCATACTGTACTGTTTTACACAAAACACATCGTTGGACATCCAGAAATGATGTCTTTTTTAAAACCTATTTATGGGTGTTTTTTCGCACGAGTGGCTCCAGGGAGACTTTTACTACAATGTTATGCCAGCAAGTATGCACCATTCTGTTTTGTTTTCTCCCTTTCCCAACTCTTCACTTCAAAATCAAAAAACATAAACTCAGTAACCTCTACGCCAGCCAAATGTCAGACGCTGTGCTCTGAAGGTGATGAGTTCAGGTGATAATGTGGTGTGGGTGAGTTTGGAAGCACTTTGGGAATCACTAGGTGTTTGAGTTAGTTGTTGTTGTTCTCCTTCTTCCATGGCCAGAGTCTTTCCAGGTGGTGGTCAGAGGAAATGGGTTCCTTCATGCTCGAAACGTTGACAAGGTTCTGTGTAGCTACCGGATCAACGACACTGTGACTAAAAGTAAGTATGGCATTAAAGACCATTAGGATCAAAGTCTAGGAATGGGTGGGGTAACTTATTCTGAGCATATTTTCCAAATAGTGAGCATATGATGCTGTCACCTGTCTAAACACATAGACTCCAACCTAAAGTGAATTCAAGTTGTCAGCAAAACTAAAACAGTTAGAAGATCTCTCATCTCAGCTGGAGACCGTCGTTTGTCCTGTTTGTTGACATCTTGCTGGATTTCCCAAAAGTGAACGAGGGGCCAAGTAAAGAGCTGGAGTTCCCCACAGTTCCCTAATTGAATAAGTAGCTGCTTTGTTGCCTCTGTTGCTGCTATGGCTGTTTTCATGTTAAACACCACATATTTGGGGTTACAGTGCCAGAGGGAAAAGAAGAAGAAAATGTGCCTTACACGTGGCAGAAGAGGGGGCTGGGGGAAGCCTTAAGGAGAATCCTAATACTCCTATGATCTTAACAAGTGTACCTAATGGTTTTTACTATGCAGACCATAATACCAAGAGAGGAACATGCTGTTTAAACAAAAAAATAAACACATTTTCCAACAGCAATAATATGAGGCCCCTGAGATAACAGAGCTGACTTGGCCAATGCTTCGATCAATGTTACCTGCTGTGGAAAGCATTTAGATAGTGATGATGCTTTGCACACCATTTTATCCAATGCCTGATGAGGAGAGTCTGCTCTCTCTTTTGTTGATCGGTGCCGTGTATGTGTGGTCCAGTCACCATTACAACGGTTAATGTTTCCCTATAACTGTTATTGTTTGGTTGGCCAACATTCAAATCCCATTAAGGGAGGGCATGGAATCAATTGTGGTCAAATCACGTTCTGACGTCAGTGCTATTATCTCTTAAGAGACTGCTCTATCAGATAGTCCCAACTCTTGAAACCCCCCACCACTGGAACTCATTTACTTTGTTCGTTTCAAGGGACAAGCATGTTGATGAAAACAATGAGGTCACAGATTTCCTCAGGGTACTACTACGCATACATTTATTTTGTGAGGTCAAACTTTGAAATGACACTGCTCTATCGTGGGCTGTTTCACAACAATCCCAGTCTATTCCAGCCTTGCTCTTCTCCTTCTCCTGCTTAAGCACAGTAAAATGGAGGGTAACGGAAATAGTCACTGTGTTGTAACTACATGTGTTGAGCAGCTGAATCCATGTCAGAGTCCATGGCTCCAGGAAGAATGGCAGCAAATATTAGGCAGACCCTCCAGAATCAGGCAGAGGAGAGCTTTCCACTCTGCCTGATGCAAATAGTGGAGCCATGTAAATAGGTGCTTTTTAATTAAAAGACCCTGTAATATCAAGATCATTGTCTCATAAGAT
Source organism: Merluccius polli (assembly GCA_030340625.1). Lineage (NCBI taxonomy): Eukaryota > Metazoa > Chordata > Actinopteri > Gadiformes > Merlucciidae > Merluccius > Merluccius polli. Next base: position 36,109 of record JAOPHQ010001138.1, on the reverse strand, counting down.
ACCTGCTTCATCAAGGTTCATTGTTTAGGCATGTCTCTCCTGCTGTCCAATCTAAGTGGCCTATAATATGGCAAGACAACCTAGTCGGCAGCAGTGTTTGGAATAATGCCGTTTAACAGAACGGCGCTATGTAACGCCGTTATTTTTTCAGTAACGGGGTAATCTAACTAATTACTGTTTCCATCGATACAACGCCGTTATCGTTACTGAACGTTAAATGTGGTGCGTTACTATGAATTGATTGAATAAACTGCGTAATCCGAACACACCCCATACGAACGGCTCCATACACAAACTGCTAGTGAGGAGACCGGGTGGGTTAACAACGAGATAAGCGATTATGATGTTTCATGGTAGCCAATCGGAGCCAATGTTTTTACACACAAGCCAGGCCACGCGCACCACACACACACACCAAACAGATTCGAAGAAGCAGCAGAGATGGCACGTTTTTTACAGTAACGCAAATAGTTACTTTCCCTGGTAACTAGTTACTTTTATTATAAAGTAATTCAGTTACTAACTCAGTTACTTTTTGGAACAAGTAGTGAGTAACTATAACTAATTACTTTTTTAAAGTAGCGTTCCCAACACTGGTCGGCAGGCATTTTAGTATCAAGTAGTATTAAGCAGTTAGTGAGTTTAATATACTGAGAGAGAACCCTGAGGCAGGAGCACAGCTTTACACAGTTTTACAGCACGTTGCTGTAAAACCTGACCATCCCACACGCTTCAGGAGTAAACACACCTATAAAACAGTGTGTCATGAATCAGGGGCATCTGCCAATTTCCCCATCTTATCCCAGAGGAGATTAAACGCTGCAAACATGATCCGCATGGAGATCAGGGCCAGCACTAATTACTCTTATTTTCTTTATATTTACTTTGCTGTGTTGTTAAACCTTCCGCTCTCTGTAAGTAGGCCTCCTTTACTCATGAGTCCATGTTTTGTAAATGGTGCCTGGGCCCTTTAAAGCAGCATGTAGCGTGATAGATGCCTATAGCCTATAGATACATTAGCTTTGTTTATATTGGCGGCACGGTCTCTCTTGATGGTAGTTGTTGACCCCTCCACCCTGCAGGGTGTTTCTAGTGTTCCTGCAGCTCCCATGGTGATGTCCTCAGTGGTCGGCAATGCTCTGCCTCAGCCAGGACAAACAAACTGGACTCTGATCTGTGTTGCTGAAGCCAGCTGGATTATAGTCCTCAAAAAACTATGTCAAAAGCAAAGCTCAATGCTTGCATAATAGACGCAGATTTTAGTGGGGTTTGAAACTATCCAGCACTGTTCTGTTAGAAGATAGAAGAGTGGGTCAGTGGTGTAGCATCAATGAACAGCTTTCACTTCAATTTGGGGCATTCATTGGAAGTGAATCGGTCATGAATTCTTTAATCTATAATTAATATAATACGTTTTGAAGACATAAAAAGTCATGATTTGTCGAGGATATATATAGTCAAAGTTTGTAATGGAAGAGCTTGCTGTGTCAATGGCAGTACTACTGACTGACATAGCAACACAAGAGAGGAATGTTTAACCCTTTTCCCCTTCATCCTCTCCAGTGGAGAAGCCTTTGATTGTGGAAGATACATATCTTCTCTGCCCTGCCCCAATACTCCAAGACGAAGGAATGTAAGTTCAACAGTCAAATAAAACATATTTTTGTCTCAGCAACAGCAAACTTTTAGGATCGACCTGAGTGAAATGAAATGCTACATTAAGTAGGAACATGAGCCACTTCTTCCTCCCTCTCTTGCAGGGCAGCCAACCTCTACGTCAGCATGAATGAGGGACTTAGCTTCATCTCCAGCTCTGTCACCATCACCACTGTAGGCTGTGTGAGTTCACTGTGACTGCAAGACATTGTGCTGTCTGTTAGCATTTCATTTAGTGCATTCATTTAACTGCATATCCATTTATGTCAATGTACAACTGATTGAGTTCCATCAATTACTAATACGTGATTCTGAACAGTATGTAATATGTAAAAGAGTATGATACTCAAACTGGTAGCCATATTCTGGTACTGCGCAGTGGGCAGCAGTGAGATGACTCTGTTCTGTCACAGTCAGATGGAACCCTCCTGGCTGTCGCTCTGCTCATCTTGATGCTGCTGCTGCTGCTGGTTCTGCTCTGGTGGTTCTGGCCTCTCTGCTGCACTGTGGTGGGTTTAATACACTGGGAAGGGTTGGTGTATCACTGGGGTGGGTTTAATACACTGGGAAGGGTTGGTGAATACACTGGGGTGGGTTTAATACACTGGGAAGGGTTGGTGTGTACACTGGGGTGGGTTTAATACACTGGGAAGGGTTGGTGAATACACTGGGGTGGGTTTAATACACTGGGAAGGGTTGGTGAATACACTGGGGTGGGTTTAATACACTGGGAAGGGTTGGTGTATACACTGGGGTGGGTTTAATACACTGGGAAGGGTTGGGGAATACACTGGGGTGGGTTTAATACACTGGGAAGGGTTGGTGTATACACTGGGGTGGGTTTAATACACTGGGAAGGGTTGGTACACTGTGGAGGGTAAATGTGCATACATTTACGTACCCCTGTGTTCTCGCATATGAATTGAGAATTCACTTTAAAGGGCCCCTATTTTACCACCAGATGTGAGTGTGATTAGCCATTACAAGCCATTTTGAAATCTGCCCTTTAGTGACAAGTGGTAGTGCTAGATGTATAATGGCTAGATCTGTCTACCAGCCTACCCAGTGGATTGTACTAATACTATGGCTAATCACACTCACACCTGGTGGTAAAATAGGGGACATTTAATACACAGATGGGCTGATACACACATACAAACCAAAATAAAAGTCTTGTTTGTGTTTTCCAAATCAGAATGGTGTCAAAGGCATCAGGGTGACAACAGCATAATTGAACCACAGATAGTGTGATAATGTCTTTTGCAGGTGTGTTTAGTCTAGCTAACGCCCCCAGTAGGGCACCTTGTTAACCCAAACAACATTCCCATGGTGGGAAGTTTAGGTTAGGAACAGATTGTCACTGTGTGTGTGTGTGTGACCTCTTTTGACTGGTAGGAGATTGATTTGACTAACAGAAGAGGTCAAGGCCACCGAGTAAAAGCGTGCTCAAGTAATTACGCTGCTGTCTTTCGAGGTCACAGCTGGTAACCTCTTTCATCCTAGAGTAATGTTCTCCCCACAATATAGTCACTGGATGCCCTACCTGATGAACACAGAAAAGGGGCATTAGTCGTAGACAGTACTGTGCTGTTGCATTTGATCCTTTACTTCTCTGACTACGAGAACCGACCATCCCAGAACAAGTATTTTTGATTGTGTTTTGCCAATCTCTAGCTGCAACAAATTCAATAGAAATGGAAAATGTGAGACATCTCTGCAACTATCCACACCAAAAAGTCAAAACATCCAGTTCAATTTACCAGAAGGTTCTCTCAGGTCAGTCCATCCTTGACAGAATCTGAATCTGCTCATTGTAATGAAGAGATTCATTGTCTCAATAAAAACCTAATTTTACAGCATTGGAAACAGAAACAACGAGAGCAGCCAGAGAAAGATGTCAGCGTTTTGTTTTGTACAACATGGCAGTGCCTCTCTTTTTCTCTCACTTCACTTCACTTTATGTTCCCCGTACCCAGCGCTGTTTCGGAAAGTGACGGTACAGTTACCATGGCAATTTGGTTTGGGCTCCGAGCTTTGGAGACCCATGGGGGGAAAATCAGTGGTCCCAATCAGGAGGTTTTTTTCCACCGGCAAATGTAAAGAGATGTGTGCCTGCTGTCGTTTGAGGAAAACACTAGTAGTTTACATAGTGACATAAAGTAAATACAGGCGCACTTGCATAGTAACAAGTGGCCTCCGTCCTCCATAGGAGATTCAACATTCTAGTCAATGCACATGCAAAATCTTTTCTATCATTCTGGTTGTTATCGACGTGTTAAAAATAAATTGGCAAAACACTGTAAATAACGATTGTGTACTATTGTCCAGTGCAAGAAATACAGTACTTGTGTGCCCGTTGCTCTTTCCTTCTCCTCCTAAAAGATAATTTGAACCCTCGACCCTCTATTCGACTCACACAAAACCTTGTTTTTACAGATCATTCACGAGCCTCCACCGCCAGTCTCTGAGGAGAGTTCGGTAAGCAGTACCGCTTTTTACCGCCTTTTGTCTGTTTCCTAAATGCCTTTAGCTATCTTTGATCCAAATGTTTTTTAATTTTGGTATAAAAATAAAGAAACAAGTAGTAATTTCTACAATATTGGGATATCAGGACACTGTTAAGTAGGGAAGGATTGGTTGGATAACGTGGAAATATCATGAGATTGTAATAAGCACTTCATCAGAACTAAAAACAAAACAAAACACAAAAACAAGCAGAGAACAACTAGGGGAGGTGTCACGAAGAGAGATGTAGACGTATTAAGTCCTCCAATCCAGCTGTTTGATATGTGTTTAAACATTTTTACTGCAGCTATTTACTCCTTTCAAAAGTATCTGAACTAGAAAGTTTCTCAAGAATAAAACCAGCCTGTCAATTAATCCAGGGAATGTTTCTCTAGAAATCGTTTTATTCTGATCCACCGTTGGAAAATGATATAGCTATAACAGTAGCTACAACTCAAGCCACTAGAGGTTGCTAATGGGAACACATACATAGTGCAGGTTTAACATTTAGCAGCTCAATCCTTTGTGGAATGAACAATACTTCCTTCCCACAGGATGACGAGGACTTTGATGCACCCAAGAAGAAGTGGCCTACCGTGGACGCGTCCTACTATGGAGGGAGGGGAGTGGGTGGAATCAAAAGAATGGAGGTGAGCCTTGTTTAAAAAAAAGTACATCTCTCCTTTACCTAGGAGCAGCATCTGCCAGGTGTACCTTATGCTGACAAACAAAGTTCAATGTTCGCTCAATATTTACCATATTAATTTACCTGAGATGAATAGTTCATCTTATGCCAACATGATTCAGAAAAGAAGTGATATAAATATTACATTGCCAATGGTTGGTGGCAGACTGTTGCTGGCAAGCATATAAAACAGTTCTGTCTGAAAATATGTTTTTTGTTGATACTACGTTTTAAACCAACTAATCTTTTTTTTTCAGGTTCGCTGGGGGGAGAAGGGCTCCACTGAGGAGGGGGCAAAGCTTGAAAAGGCCAAAAACGCCAAAGTGAAGATGCCTGTGCAAGAGTACGAAATACCCCCCGCTCGGGTTCTGAACAACGGCATGCGTAAACCCTCAGGCCCACGCAAGTGGTACTCACCCATCAAGGTACCAACCCCCCCCCCCCCCCCCCCCCCCCGCCCAACAGGACAACACGTCTGTGTTTTGTGCATGAGTTATTATTTTTGCAGACACTTCAATCCAAAGCGGGTGCTTACAGTGAACTCGCATACAGTTCCTTAATGAGCAGTTAGAGGTTAGGCATCCTGCTCAAGGCGAGGATGGAAGCCCGTCTCTTTTGGCTGCAGAGCCGCCTTAGCCACTACACTGCCCTGCCAAACGATGCTGGGCTACAACCGCATCAGTGGGCATATACTGTATATAGATTTTAAAAGAAATACATAAATAAACAAATGCATTATAATATATATACATATATATATATACATACAGTATATATATAATTTTTTAAAATTATTATTGTTAGTATTTATTTTTTTATGAGCCACACTTTATTGCAAATGCATTTCACAGGATTGCATGTCCAGAGAGCTATGAGTTATGTGAGAAAATGTGATGATGTTATTGTAATGTTGTAGTGAGGGAAGTATTAGCTGTGTTAAGGTAACATTACCAAGGTGACTGCTGGCACACAGCTTCTGCTTCCTGGGCCAGGAGGAGGTTAAAGGGATTTGCTCCAACTAGTCGTCCCTGCCAGCAGGGGACAGCTAATAAAAACCAGACCTGTCATTCACTGACCTCCAGGGGAGCACAACTGCAGCGCTGGCAGTTTTCTTGCGAGGAAACACAGATTTCTTTTCGGTCCCTCTCCTCAAAGCCTTGAGCCTTGAACAATGCAACATTAGTATATTCATTCATAAATAAACACAGCTTCAAGTTTGAGATGACCAACAGTTGAGCATTAGTGGATAAACATAGGAGGGCTGTGTGTGTGTGTGTGTCACGCACAATGATCACCTGACATGTTGTTTTATCATTTTTATTTGTTTGTTTAGAAAGCTATTTGTTGAGGTACTAGTTGATGGAACCCCAACAGTAGTATTTTCAATGCAGTTATTCATAGTTTGTTTCCTCATAGGGTAAATTGGACGCGCTGTGGGTACTGTTAAGAAAAGGCTACGACCGTGTATCTGTAATGAGACCACATGCTGGGGACAAGGTAAGAAGATCGAACTGCACCAGTAAAAGCACTGAACTCAAACTGGAATCTGTGTCTGTTTATTTTTTTGTCTTGCTGATGCAAATTCTTGGCTTTGTGTAGGATTTGCCATTTGATTTTCAATTAGCTTATTAAAGACACGCAGCTGTGAGCTTTTAAGTATGAGGAGAAATCTTGTGAATCTTGCATAAATCTTACTTCCTGAATTCAATTTTTTCCCCCAGACCACTTATTTCCAAAACATTTATAAATGTTTCATCTAATTAAACACACCTTGGTGTTTATGCCAACATTTACAATTAGCCTGTAAACAAGCAGCTGTGAGCAATGAAGTATGCACTGAAAGTTGAGGCTGAGGACAAAGGTTATTGGTGGGTTTGGTTTGTAGTAGTAGCAGTACAATGCCAGGCTACAGTAACCCCCCCCCCCCCCCCCCCCCACGATGTGTGCATGAGAAGTCTGGTGAAACCATTAAGATAGCACAAATATTACTTCCCTCAATGGTGAAGTCCTTTAGGAGGCAGGAATAACAGACTGTTCTCCTGTCTTGGCAGCTTAGATTCAGGAGGATTTAGAAGCGCTGAGTGTTGAAATGCTGTGTACAGTACGACTGTAACCACAACACTATTGTGCTGCCCAAGAAGACAGGTTTCCTGTGTTGTACAAAAAAGGACGTGTAGCAAGTTAGTAGTTATTAGCAGTAATATTGCTGTGTGAATTATGTTTTTAAAAGACAGCTTCTTGGTATTTCCAAAGCATTTCAGTTGATTCACTGCATAGAATGGTGATGTGAATTTGTGTTAAAAGACAGATGGAGAATGTTCTAACTTCCAGGATAAATATATAAACAAGCTTGACAGATCCTTCAGTCGGCATTTAAAATAGCTCAGCAAATGTTTTTCTGCAGACAATTTGCAGCTCTCCTGGCTACTCATGTCCTCTAGCTAGTATTTTTAAAATAAAGTTAAGGAAGTTTAACATATTAACATAAGTTTAACAACAAAATATGATTGAGAATGTTTAAAGTATTTTTTGAAAAGCATATAGGGTGTGATGTCTGGCTGTGGCTGTGGAACTATGAAAGTTGCTTTCATAGTTACATACTTGGAAACACAACAACATATTGTTGCTTTTGTACATGAAAAACATTGAACATTCATTAAGTGTGCTACATAAGTACTGCCAACTGTGCCCTCTATTTATCAGGCATGCAGGAGTGCAGAGTTCTGTCCATAAAGATTAGCACACAGCAAGTAATGAAGCAAGCACTGCTGTAGTGTATGTGAGGGGTTGTGGTAAACAAGGCTGTTCTGGTTGCAATTAGGGATCTGTAGTCAAAGCCCTAATTTCCCCCCATAAATGAGTGCAGGAGACAGGAGTTAAGAGTCAGCACGGGAAGAAGACCCTGTTCTCTATATTACAAAAAAGAAGAAATCCACTAATATTACATTTCAAAATCATTCCTTGGCTTCATGCTGCCTTATGGTACTACTCCACACAGTGATACGTAAGGGATAATCCACAAATGCACTTTGCGGAGGCAAAACCTCCTCCGCTTCGCGTCGGGGGTTCTTTTCGATATATGCACACCTCGGAGTGGATTATCCCTCTTATACCATGGCCACTTCATGGAGGCGAATCATTAAAATATAAGGGTGTTGATTCATATTTTGGGGTCTCAAAAGAACTTTTAGCTCGCACTACTTTGTGTGTGCCTGTAAACAAACGGCAAATGACCGGAGAAATATAATATATATAATATAATATGGGTCTGACTAATGCCTGGAACGCAATCAGTGAACATGAGCTTCATATGGAATGCAGACGTTACCTTATTACTCCAGTAAATAGAGACGACCTTAGTAACGACATGGCAACGTTAACTTATTACTCCGGTAAATAGAGACAATCTTAGTAACGACATGGCAACGTTACCTTATTACTCCAGTAAATAGAGACAACCTTAGGAACGACATGGCAACGTTACCTTATTACTCCAGGTAATAGAGACGATCTTAGTAACGACATGGTAACGTTACCTTATTACTCTGGTAAATAGAGACGATCTTAGTAACGACATGGCAACGTTACCTTATTACTCCGGTAAATAGAGACGATCTTAGTAACGACATGGCAACGTTACCTTATTACTCCAGTAAATAGAGACAACCTTAGGAACGACATGGTAACGTTACCTTATTACTCCAGGTAATAGAGATGATCTTAGTAACGACCTGGCAACGTTACCTTATTACTCCAGTAAATGGAGATGATCTTAGTAACGACATGGCAACGTTACCTTATTACTCCGGTAAATAGAGACAACCTTAGTAACGACATGGTAACGTTACCTTATTACTCCAGGTAATAGAGACAACCTTAGTAACGACATGGCAACGTTACCTTATTACTCCAGGTAATAGAGATGATCTTAGTAACGACATGGCAACGTTACCTTATTACTCCAGTAAATGGAGATGATCTTAGTAACGACATGGCAACGTTACCTTATTACTCCAGTAAATGGAGATGATCTTAGTAACGACATGGTAACGTTACCTTATTACTCCAGTAAATAGAGACAATCTTAGTAACGACATGGCAACGTTACCTTATTACTCCGGTAAATAGAGACAACCTTAGTAACGACATGGTAACGTTACCTTATTACTCCAGGTAATAGAGATGATCTTAGTAACGACATGGTAACGTTACCTTATTACTCCAGGTAATAGAGATGATCTTAGTAACGACATGGCAACGTTACCTTATTACTCCAGTAAATGGAGATGATCTTAGTAACGACAACGGGGAAGCTTTCTAAATGTAGTCCCCTCCGAGTCCGATCCAAGTTGACAGTTACTAACGTTTCGTTTAGCGCATTCATTTTTAGCCCGGTGATTAAACGATCACGTAATAGCCATACATGTAATCGAAAAATAATCCACACGTCTCCAGCCAATCAGAATCGATTATTCACCCGGGCCATGGTATAGGAAGCATTATGTTGAGTACATCGGAAACTTAATGTAATAGTCCATTGCAGTGCCGGCCCAAGCCTTGTGGGGGCCCTAAGCAGAATTTGATCTTTTGGGGCCCCCTCCTGCGCGATTGTTGAGCGGGGGGGGGGGGGGGGGGGGGTGCTACCGGAGAATTTCTATTGCGCGATTGTTGAGCGGGGGGGTGCACAATTGGGGGCCCTAAGCAGCCGCTTAGTTCGCTTATGCCTCGGGCCGGCCCTGGTCCATTGCTCCACTTACTACACACACAAATAAATAACTCTATTCTCACCTCTCGGTATATAGAATGTGTATCTTGTCTCAGAGGGCCGTCTTGGGTCTCCAACACAGAAGCAGCCATTGAGTGTTATCTACCTACCAGTCTAAACTTGCACACCTCCTGATCTCCATAGCTGCTGGCCAGTCTATAGGTGGTAGACACCGGTAGACCTAAACTCACTCTAAAGGGATTTGAATGATGGTATGATTGCTATACTGGCATATTCCCAGCATTACATATCATTAAAGCCATGAATCAGAATCCCAGCATGTGTGCAGGTCTGGTAGAGTGGCCCTGCCCCATAGCAGACAGTATAATATATACACTTGGACAATAGACAGGGATTCCTTGGTCGTCTAATCATCACGCAGCACGATCTGTAACAGAGAGCAGCAAGAAAGCTTCAGGTTAATTCAGCTCTTCTAACAACAGGTTAACTGTGTCTTGTCAAAGCAATAGGTAGTGAAAAGATACACATTGAAATATATATTTTTTTTTTACCAGACTTTGGAACCAGGTTTTGACAAATGGAGTTAATTAGAGACAAGAACCGTGAATACGATTCCCTTAGAGGCACTGTATTTCAGGTATCTGGGTCATGCCCCAGGTCCTGTCTGCATAGTTAACCCTATGGTTTACATTGTTCTCTCTGTGTTTTTTCAAGTACGCGCATGGATAATTTAGAGGCCCTAAATTGCTCATAGATGTCCTATTCAGAGTCTTCAGACTTCAAGTAACCTGTAAAAGACTTAAGCCCAAAGCACACAGAATGCAAATGTACGTTCATGTTTGTAACGCGACACAAAAAATAAATAGAATCATATTGTTTTTAACGGAGTAAAGTACATGTAGTGGGGTTGTTTTTTAACTGACTTGGTTTAGACTCGTTAAGTCTAACTATTATCTTGCGTCTGTCCCGACACGGTCGCGTGCTTTGGGCTTTAAACCCACGACCCCCTTTTAACCATTCCCCTAATATCTGTGTGTATGTGTGTCATTCTAGGGCCGCTGCATTAACTTCACCCGGATCAAGTCCAACCCCGGGCCCTGCTACCCTCACTACAACCACCACCCGTCTCCCATCTACTGCCCACCCTCAGACTGCAGCCCTCCTGCCCCCCAGGGCACTCTCCCACCCACCCCCCAGGGCACTCTCCCACCCACCCCCCAGGGCATTCTCCCACCCACCCCCAAGCTGCCTCCGTTCTCCTGCTCCACATCCTTTCCTTTCTCCACCCTGCCACCTCTGCCCCCCACGCCCCCTCCTGGCTCCCCCCTCCCGCCTCCTCCTACCACCCCTCTGCCCACCACTCCGCCCCCGAGCTTTGCCCATCCTGCCATGGCTCTGAATATTCCAGCACCACCGTTGGTCCCACCAAGCCTACCACCATCACCGCCAGCCTCCCCCACCAGCTCCTTGCCCCCCATGCCGCAGGGTCCTCCGCCCGTAAGAGCTCCGCCCCCAGCCCGCCCACCACCACGCCCCACCCTGTAGCGCTCCAGGTGGGGGGGACGCAACCAGAAGAAAACACTGGGTGACCCCAGCATTGCTGTCAGCCCACGGCGACTCCTGATTTTACCGGCAAGCACAAACTTGAGCGGTTCAAGATAAATGGAAGACATTGTTCCCATGTCTGACCCTCTACGGGAGTGGAATCGCTAGAAACTAGCAAAACTCTTTTTTGGCTATCTGTTTACAGTGACATGTGTACACATTTAGCCCAACAGTGCAATTGTTGCCACGCTTGACATACAGAGAGAGAGAGGCGTTTGAAGGTGGTTAGCTCATGCACAGGAGGCCAGGGGTGCTGAAAAACATCTGCCTTGGCCTTCAGAGCTCCCTCAGGCCCCACTGTCCTTTTCCACAAGCGCAGAAGAACGGATGAAATCTGGAATAGGACAAGAAATGGAGTATTATCAATGCCTTTTTAAAGAGGGGAGGTACAGTGGGCAGTATATTGATAGTGTTCTGTTTTGCATGAAAATAATCAGAAATGGTGCGCAGTCTATAGCTGCAAATATTCCAGAAACATCTAAAGAGAGATTATTCAGAGGAATCTTTATATGGGTACCTTACCAAAGTTTAATTATTTGCATGTAATAGCATTGAAGTTTAAGTTTTTTATAAGCAACTCTTCATTGTTTCTTCAGAGTTTCCTGTTTGATTGGTAAGTATTAGTAGTTTGTGTCAGATGAATCATCTTTTTAAAGTTGGAGATTAAATAAATGCAAATGAACACATACAATGAACGTATCCAGGATGCAGTGGAACAGCACTAAATCTGACAATGATTGCCTTGGATATTCTTGTCACAACTTTTGTGTTTCTTGCTCCATTGCCAATATGCTTCATGATTTACTTGTGCACATTCAAGTACAATCGCATCATTCATTTAGGCACTGAGCTGTCAAAATTACTCGTATAAACCGGGGCAGGGACGACTGGGAATTCTGGCACAATTGGTTTGGCTTATATAGGGAGCTGTGTCCAAACCCTGATACAAAAATCAACAATCGAGGCAAAGACTTGTTGAGAACAACTTCATGTTCACACACAGGGGGTCTCCTCCAGGTGGGCCTTTAACACAAGATATTTGCTGAAACCATATGTATGTGCGCGAGAAAAAGGGATTTCAATCAGCAGCACACACACATTACAATACCTTTCCCCGCCGTGTCTGTTGGATGAACTGGAAAGTAGTCCAGCACTGCAGGGTCTGTCCGCTGACCAGGGTTGGGAAGACAGCTCATGGAAAACCAGCTCTCTTCACTGCCAGATGCATTCAATACACATATGTTAAAACAGAGATTTCTCTTTAATGTAAAGAGATGCTTTTAATTCCTTATTATTTAAGTTTTGAACTGGTTAGGATGATTGTAGGAAATTTGATGTTGAGATGGGATGGGACCAACTCACATCAGAGAGTAGCATTTTCATGAGACTAGTGACAACCAAAAATGCTCCACATATTCGCGGTTAGCAGTTAATGAATGCCGTTTGACTTTTCACCTGCAGGTAAAATTCATTGAAAGTGAAAGTAAACAATTCATATTGTAAAAAGATATGTGAAGCTATTTATGTTGCTGTGTGGCTATACCATTCTGACATTTGCACTGCATTGCAGGTTAAACATTCAATTGGCTGCAATTTATATTCCTAGAAATGACACTTCTAGGAATTCACTTCTCACTTCTTCCAGCATGAGTCTCTTCAGGCTTCAAGCCTGTTTCTATGTATCCAAATTCTACACATCAATAAGATTACAAAATAAATAAATCTGTATCTTCATGACTTGTACACAACTGTACATTGAGGAACTGACACCGTCCCTTAATAAAGTTGATACATTTATGTTTGCAATGTGCTGCAAACATACCAGTGCACCTCAGTCACTCCTTTAGAGGAGAGGGAAAAGCGTGCACGGCTGGACGCATGGCTAACGGCATCCAGATGTTCAGATGAGTTATGTCCCATGCTGAAATGGAGTGGGCTATCTTGGAAAAACATTGACACAATTTAATCCTCGGGAAATGTGGACAGCCTGCAAGAAAAACAATGCTGGTGTCAATTGCTTTTGACACAACTGTGATTGTGGAGATAGGGCAGAACGAACACAGCGACCAGTGCAAGCTTCTGCCCTCTAAATATAGCCCACTCACTTACATCTACACAATGTACATCTATTTGAATACTCTTAATAACTTCCCTGTGCCATTGTTAGCCTAATTCCACATCATATAGGCTCATGGGTGCACAATAACTCGGGTGCGTAACAGAGCAGTTGACGTTACGTGTAAGTTCAGCTGATCTACTAACTAAGATACTAATTAGACAAGAGTTTTGCTCCGTCTCCAGAAGCAAATGAATAGATTAAGCAGACAAGCCTGGCCAATCAAATTCAAACAGGCCAATTAAGCATCCTGTGATTGGCTGCGCCTAATGGGGCGGATATTCGAATATGAACTACGCCAGGCAAGACGTTGCGGCAGCAGCGGTTGATAATTACAATTAATTGGAGAAGACGATGGCGTCCGTTTTTCTTCACAACGGACTGTGACTGACTGATACAACAGAAAACAGCCTCTTTATTCGGACTGATGGGCGTCTTTCACGGCTACGTCGCACCTGCAACTAGGGCCATCGTTGCAGCCAGTCAGTACAACGAATATATCCTGCAAGTGTTACTTTGCTGCACAAATGGTTTCGCCGGCTTTCTTTCTTTGACGCTGAAGGTCAACGGATATTTGAGGTCGACGCTGAAAAGGTTGCCTTTAGGAGCCAGCGAGGATTTGACACCGGAAGGGAGGACTTCCTCAACCACACTCCTCCATTCACCGACTCTGGAAAGAAACGGCTGGAAATGCTTTAAGTGGTACCACAGCTGGAGGTACCTGAACCACTACTACAACCGAGTCCATTCAGCGTCGCATACCGTAACGGGACTTTTCAGCCATCCCTTGGCTGTGTGTTGTGTCGTCGTGTCTCACGTCTCCCTGGCACCTCGTGTCGTGCTGAAGGTGTGTGTGTGTGTGAGGGCAGCAGTCCTCCTCTGCATGGCTGTGACCAGACGTCTGGGCCCTCTCGGCTCCACGTTGTGGGTCCTCACAGGCTGTGGTCCCCCCACCAGGACTAGGATCTAGGGTCCTTCCAAACCTTGTTTAAAGCCTACTCCCAACTCTTTGTTTGTCCAAAGCAAACGACTTCATTTTGTTTTAAATACAAGTACCTTTTTAATGTATTAAATGTATGTCAATTGACTTTTACCTTTTTTTTCTTTTTTTTAAAATGACTATAAAAGTGTTGATCTAACTATTGATGGGAACATTTTCTACTGCGTTCAGGGGACATGTGGCGATTACAAACTACACCGTGACAAGTCTGTAAAGAAGTACTTGACACTTTTATTGCATCAGTCTTTGCCAATAGTTAACCCCTCCCCAGTGTAACCCAGCAGTTTCCAACAGATGTTGCCAGGATTTAGCGCATATCTGCTGCTTATGCTTTGTTCAGACCAACTGATAACCTGATTTGCTGTGGTTAGAGTAGGCCTACCAGTGATAACAGTCCAGTTGTTTTCATTACAATCCTTCCACTGGCTCAATAAAAAGCTAAGGTGAAAACAATGCCAAGACTAGACAAAGTGTAGGCTTGATTGCAAAAAAGCAAATGTCCTAGCCTACTCCAAGTTAGTGAAATCAAATGTGTGCAAACAAAAAAGGCATCTCCTAATACATCACCACACTTATTCAATGTGCATTTGTTCCAGGTTCAAAGAAAGCGCCCATAAAGCTGATCACCAGCATCAAAAACGATAAAGCATGTTTTGGTTTACTCCTGTCAATGCTACTGTAAAATAACACACTTTTTTGGTTTGACAGGGTTTTTCAAAAGACAAATTATTCACATTTCAAACAACTTCAATCATGAATCATTTACCATGTAGGATAAAATAAACAGTAAAATGGTCCCAACGTTGCTGTCACAGTGACTTGGTGGCACGGTGTGGGCTGGTGCCATTACTAGTGCAACATAGCTGCTTATATGTAACTTCATTTGATTAAAACAAAAGTTACTGGCTTGAGGTGTATCGTAAACCCAGGGAATACAGTAGTGGAAGTACAAATGTCAGTTAAAAGTTTCACTACAGAGAACTAACAAGAAAGTTGTTGAGGTGTAACCAAAAAAAAGTCAATCCTTACCAGGTAAATGCTACTAATTACACGTAACATGAAGACCATCCACCTGATGTGAAGAACACCAGGGTTGGAGGTCTTGGTGCATATGCCCAAAACTGAGGTTCAACTTCTGACAGTGGCCCAAAACCCCACAGTTAATCAAGTTGATGCCTCTTTTCTAATAACATGTGCTTACAAGTAACTCCAGTGAAGAACAAAAAGCCTCAAAGCAACACATAACAGCACTTCATTTGATTGGAAGGAATTGTTTGGAACTACTTAGGACGGTCTTCGACTTCACTGTGTAGACACTTGCCAACATAAAAGAAAACTGATCCAAAATATACTCAAAGATTGCACTAAAAAAGGAAAAGGAACTCAGTAACTTAGGGTCATCCTAACATGGAACATAACATACCCAAATCCTGTCTGCCGAACGTACCAAGACAAGAACAAAGTAACAGTAAATGAATGACCAGCTAAAATAAACTGGGAAATTTGGATTTATTCACAAGCTTTTAAGTAAGGCTGTGAATTATCCAAAACGTCCGCCTCCCAGCACTAGCCTTTAGCTTGAGTTGCTATAGGTTTACACTGAGGAAGAAGAAATAACTAAAGTACTTATTGAAAGGTCCAGCCCAAATCCTGCCACCAATGATAAACAGCTCATCTTCAAAATAACAGAAACATGACAATTGTTAAAGTGAAAAAAAAACAAAATGATTTTTTTTGAAGATGAGATCAACAATAACATTTAAAAACAGATGACAAAAGACACGTGAGAAAACACCCTCTTGCTTGGGGTCTACTTGTTTGAATAACCAAGTGTCCACAAGGGCTTTTCTCAGTCCACGAGGGCTGGGTTTCACTCTACAGTCACCGACTTGGCCAGGTTTCTGGGGCAGTCCACCTGTGTCAGAACAAAACACAAGCGCTTAAAGGTTAGCTCATCCAACAATCATAATACGTCTATCCATATCCATCGTCACAGTGTGGACATCAGAATAAAAAGGTTGACTCCCTAAAAATCTACTTGTACTGCAAAACTACCAAGTCTCTGAGGGAATTGATATGTATTACATGGCGAATACACACATTGTTCTGGTTGGTGTATTCCGATCAAAACGGGCCACTTAATTTGAATTACAGCTGTATTTTACTTCCTGATCTGTCTGCAGTGGCTTTGATTTGTTTTTTGTCCCAAAAAAAACATTTGTTTTTCAGAACTGTGTAATTTGCCCAAGTGATGGTTCTGCTCCTCACCCTAAGTGGCATACTCCCGACTACCTCTGGGTTTGGCCTTCAATGTGCTGGATTAAAAGATTAATTTTAGTGTCCGTTTCATGTTGACTTTCCCCAAGCTTTTGAAACTTAGCAGCCTGCGCACCATCATAAAATGGGTTCTATAATGGATCTTGCAAACAGACTACAAATTAAACATTGCTCCTCCTGCTTGCAACAGCACTACTGGCCAACTCTAGGCTGAGATTGAACATCCTCACCGGACAATGTTTTACGTCCTTTAAAAAGGACAATTCCGGCGCAAAATGAGACCATATGATCATAACACATGTCCACCGAGTTGGACCGTTCTCTGGGATCAGTTTTCATTCTAGTCGAATGGAACCAAAGTTCTCGAAAACCGCTAATTAGCTTATAACGCTAGCTGTGGGGGCAGATATTCATGTAAAATAAATCGCAATTCTAAACCACTAACAAGGCTCAAAATCGCACCACACTTCCACGGCAGCATAATGAGTGTCCCTACATGTAAAACGAAGCAATGAGAACTTGTGTACAGACTTTTTATTAAGAAAGTTTAGAAAGCCAGTGCCTTCACGAAAACAAGCGGGCGCCATCTTTGGAAAACAGTCACGACCAGTCGAGCGACGAACGCAGACGGGAAAAGCACAAACACAAACCATTTTCTTCTCTTCTCTATGCACATGCACTGTTCGCACTTCGCACACCTTCTACTAGATGGCACACCTTCTGATTCATTGACATCTCATGTGTACGCCTCTTCCGGCTCATTACGTTGCACGTTCATTCCTCGTCGCATAAAGTCCAAAACACACCGCCGCCGAACGGCGCGCGTCAAAACAGCCGCCCTTATTATTTTCTATGTACACCCCCACACCGGCGATGGCAGGCGTGCGCCGGCGCGTGTCGATGCGCCGCCCCGCTACACTTCACGCCACTGTCCTATTTCACAGCATCGCCGCGCGTCAAGTGCCGCCGAAAAGGCGCTTTTTTCTTTTCTTTTTTTCTTCTGCTCCAGAGACGACTATATTCCTGTTAAGGCGCCGCAGCGCAACGCTTCCTATGTGTGCTAGGGGCGGCACTTGACGCGCGTCATTGCTGACAAGAGCGAGATGGAGTCCGACGAACCGGTCGGCCCTCTGGATGGACAGTTCCAGTATAAACAAAATATTTGCGGGCCCTGCTTGCCCGCAAATTTGAATCGTTGAATTTTGAATCGTTTGACAGCCCTAATTTAAACATGTCAAGTATGTCAAGTAACATAAAGGTTTTATGTTCTGACGGCCAGTAGAAATGGTCTTGGGCCAGTGTGTTTCATGCAAAAAGTGTTACCGTTGAACCCTGAGAACAACCGGGTCGGGGGGGGGGGTTACTCACATCATAGCCGCGCAACACGGCCAGGTGGAAGGACAGCAGCTGTAGGGGGATGACACTGAGGACCCCCTGCAGACAGTCCACGCAGTGCGGCACCTTGATGGTGCGGCTTGAGTTGTTGATGGTCTCTTGGTCGTCCCGGTCGCAGATCACAATGGGCCGGCCCTGGGGAACAAAAAATACAATAGCAGAATGTTTTTTTGATTAATGCACTGATATCCCCAGCACCCCCGGTCCCCTAAGCCAGGAGTTGACGTAAGACGTGAGACGTAAGGCTGTATAGCGCCACCCTTGAACCACACCTGCCACTGTACTTTGGACACGTTTAAAGGCTAAATCCACATCTGCTGTGGACCCAGTGATGATATCATGCAGGCCAGAAAGCACCACCACTCCTCTCTCGTGTTTATTAAGAAGGTGAACAGATGAGGTGTGGAGAGGGTGCCAGCAGACCGTAAAAATAAAGCTTAGAGTCTGGGAGTTTTTTAGGTCACCCAAATACAGCAATGTTTTCTTTTCTGAAAGGAGAAGTCAGTTTTAATTATGAGCTGAGGCATAGGGTTGTGTGACCTACATTCAGAAGAGTTTAGGCTGTTGAAGTAGATATGTAATGCTCAGTACCACTCATCTGTCAGATAACTACTAACATTTAAACCCATTTGATAGTATTAAAGAAAATCTGATCTCATCCAAATGCAATGTAATGTAATTTATTCATTGACCCGTTTATTGACTTATTAATGTTCAATAAGGGTTGAGGCTGGATGTAATCGTAATACAGACCTCCTTATGCCAGTTGAAGCAGAAATACATTAGCCTAGACCAGATGTTTTCAAAGCGTGAGTTTTTCTTTTTATGAAACAATTAAATTGTATGATGGATGAATTGCACTTAATTTATTTATTTATTAATAATTAAGGATTATTTAGAAACATTTTAAGTTGATAATCTAAAACCATCACATATGTCCCTCTGGGATCGCTACATATGAAATAGTCAAATGTCAAAATATTGTGATTGCGTCTGCTGTTAAAATATCTAGCTGCTTTTATTGCTAATCGTGTATTTGCACTGTAGCTTACAATGGATATAAATATAGTACACTCAAAGTGGATGGCATATCGTCAAAAACCCAAACGCAGAAAGTAGGTAAAACACCACATTTGCATTCTCATATAAAAATGAGTTTGATCTTAAAAATCCTCACGATGTGGAGTACAAGGAGTTTGCTAGCTGTGGTATTTGAGAAGTGCTCAAATAACTGTTGCTCTTGACCAGTACATTAGTTGTAGATACCGCGGGGTTAACTTATCTTGCATAATTTCCGGGATTGACAAAGTGTTTGTTTTCTTGAATCAAGACCATTAAACCGCAGATATTCAACATATAATGCAATCTCACTAGAAATTATACAAAGAACATCTGTTGTCCACATTTGGAAGAAATATTAACTGCGCTGACCAAATGATTATGCCTTTTAAGCAACCCTGTCAACCACTCTCATGTGGGATGCAACATTATGTATCACACAACTAAACATGTCTTTTACAAAATATGCAATAGCTGCATTCAAACTTTCATTTCTCACATTCGCATTTCAATGGGGGTGATGTTGATCATATATGCAACTCTAGTCTACATTTTGCTCTGATTTACCACTTGTCATGATGTCATGACAAGTAGAAGGCAAGGATGCCCTCTATAGGTACACTGCAGACATTGGGGTTCAAACTCAGAACCTTTTTGGCTTGGAGTCCAGACACTCAAACCGCACTAGACCCCCCCATAGATACAAGAATGTCGTTACCTGGCGAGCGACCACCTGTTGCAGGGCGTTCTGACACTTGACGTAGGTGTGGTCCCTCATGATGATCATGATGACGGGCATGAGCTTGTCCACCAGGGCCAGCGGTCCGTGCTTCAGCTCCCCGGCCAGGATGCCCTCCGAGTGCATGTACGTGATCTCTTTGATTTTCTACCATGCGAAGGGAAGACCACAGCCAGGTGAGAGTCAGAAAATCATAGTTTGTATTTTCTACTAAAAAGGTGATCCTAATGCGTTTTGACAGTGCCAGGGAATGTTTGGACTGCTCACCAGTGCCCCCTCCAAGCATGTGGCATAGTGGTAGCCTCTTCCCATGATCAGCACACTTTTCTGCTGGTACAGCTCCTGCGCCAACTTCTGGATCTCATCGTCCAAACTCAGCACCTCCTTAATCAGATCTAAACAAAGGGGAGACACGTGGCGGAGAGAACACGCAATCATTTAGGGGATTGTTGATGGGATAAGTGTTTAGATTTGTTACATCTCGTTCAACTGGATCCGAGGCCCGCGGTACGGGCTGGCTGAGAAACATAAGCCTGGCTGCATGAGAAACATAATGTAGGGCAGGGAGGAGCTCCGATTAGGGGCGCCAGAAAGATCCTTATTAGTTTATCGTCATCATCATCATCATCATCATCATCATCATCATCATATGCTTTAGATCCAGAGAGGCACGCTAGAGGGCCCCTCCCGAGCCAAACACAGAGCTTCAAGAGCTGCTCTCGGCACTCTTGAAGCCTCTCTGATCCTCTTCCTCGTCACATTTGGCTTCATCGTCCGAGCAGAATTATTTGAACAAACTACTGAACTGAAACCAGCTGTTGGGAGCCCACAAAATGAGACCTTGGATGACCTTATGTTTACTTCCGGTTTTCTAAGCACCCTGGCCAGTCCATGAAGCTCATCTTACCCGGCAGAATTCTCAGGCCCTGGATGATTTCACACCTCCTGGGCTGCATGGAGATCCTGTCGTCACACATCAGCAGGGCAAACATGATCAGTGCCACAAACTGACTGGTGTAGGCCTGCGAACACACGGTATCTCACACACACACACACACACACACACACACACACACACACACACACACACACACACACACACACACACACACACACACACACACACACACACACACACACACACACACACACACACACACACACACACACACAATAAAAAAAGGGGTATGCAGTACAAGGCCAAGGCAGAAGTTCCCCACCTAACATCTCAATTCCCTCGATGACTCAAGAACCATTTAGGTCATTGTGAACAACGCCTTAATATTGGTTTGGCAGCAGTGGTTTAGTATCTTTCTTTCCAAGTGGTAGATAACGTAACCGATTGTCTCTACCATTAAGAGATTAGAAAGGGATACGACTGCAGTGGCAGAGATGGATTGCTTGACCAGCCGGTAGGACATTGGCTACAGCGAGTAGCCATTAAACTCTACTTCCATTACAGCTTCTGCTGTAAGGAGTACTCAGACAGACATAACAACAGACATTTTAACAGTTCCTTGTTCGAAAAGTGCCCTCATTATATTCACAATGTAGGTCTTCAACGGAAGGAGGCAAGGAGTACATCAGGTCATACATCGGGCACCATTTGATTACTTGGACCAAAACTCAAGCCTTAAGCAAGGTAAGGCAAGAACGGTGGGGAAGAGTTCAGCTTATCAAGTCCAAAAGCACCACGTTTTGAAAGTCTGCAAATACCACTACGCTCACAACCACCGTTCAAATGTGTGCGACGTTGCGCGTGCCATCATCAACATCACATTCCAAAGACCTTCCTTGCCCAGTTGGAATCGGTGCGCTCTGGTGAAGCCAAGTCTTTTTCACAGGACTCTCGGGAGTCGGAAACGCCAGCATCCCGGGCCAAGGTAACGGCTGTACAAACTGTTAAAATAAGGTTATTTTCCCTGACAGCGCTGTAGCCACAGGCCTTTAGAGCCCTGGACGGACCATGCCACTGCGGCAGAACACCAATCCACGCAGTCAATACTGCGGAGTTCCACCATGTTCGCACGTTAAGTACATATGGTTGCACGTAACATATTCTGCAAAACACGTCAACTGTTGCCTTACATTGATGACAATGTCTCATCAATGTAAGGCACCGACAGCCCTAAAAATGGGACCAAATGTATAAAAAATAAAAAGAGGGTCCTTCAACATTTAACAGCTGTTCACCAACAGAGATGATTCTATTTCATAAAAACAATTTGCAGCGGCAGCATTTTTATGGCATCAAAGCAATCTCCCTTTGGGGGATTAGAGATTTGGGAAAGATGTTTCATGTCGGCAAATCCTAACCACACGGAAGAAGTTTCCCTTTCTCTTCTGAAACAACCCCAGACAACATGCGCAAGTAATAAGAAAGGGAAGCATGTGAAGTCAATTAGCAACCAAGAAGCAATCTGTAGCGTGTGCGCATGCTGGGTGTAGCGGTGTGCATGCATGCTGGGTGTAGCGGTGTGCGCATGCTGGGTGTAGCGGTGTGCGTGTGCATGCTGGGTGTAGCGGTGTGCGTGTGCATGCTGGGTGTAGCGGTGTGCGCATGCTGGGTGTGGGCGTGAGGCAGAGATCCAAGAGAGTGACAGCATGGCGTCTCTGAGATGCGTGTGGGTCTCCAGGCTCAGAGGACAACACTCACAAGGGCTGTGGCTCCACCCCCCTCCCTTCCCTTCCCTTTGTCTCTTACCCTCCGTCCCTCTTTCTACTGTGTGATAAGTTTAATGCAGAATTAACTAGGGGCAGAGAGAGAAGTCAAATCGCACATTCCCCAAAGAGATTCTACAAGACAACAAGCAAAGAAGACCTGCTCTATACTTGACTGTGAGAAGACAGCTTTTGGTCTCATAACAACAGAGGGCCTTCAGTATCTAGACTATGGTGGTGTTTTCCGTGCTCACCTTGGTGCTGGCCACGCCAATCTCGGGCCCGGCGTTGATGTGCACGCCACAGTCCGTCTCCCTGGAGATGGAGCTGCCCACGGTGTTGGTGACTCCTACGGTCAGAGCCCCCTGCTCCTTGCAGTACCGCAGTGCCATCAGGCTGTCTGCTGTCTCCCCTGGCGGCCGCGGGGGGGGGGGGCAAAATGTGGTCATTTACTTGACAAGTGTACCACACTGCTTCCGATTTTTATTTGATTTGTCGGAGGAGTAAATTCATTGTGCCTTGTACAGGCGTTGAGATGTCAGCTTTTTAAAGGAATACAGAAAAACAGAAATCAGTATAGCAAGAAAGACAAAAACAGCATTGACATAGTCACGTTTCTTCTTTTAGGAGTAAAGCCAAAAGCACACAGAACACACATTTCTCTTCATATTTGTGTAGTGCGACCCAAAAAGGAAATAGAATCATATTATTTGAATGCAGCAAAGAACATGTGTGTGAATGTAGCAGGGCTAGAAAAGTCTAAAACATTATTTTGCGTCTGTTCCAACACAGCCGTGTGCTTTGGGCTTAACACTGGATCTCTTCACTCCACTTGACCTCAACAGACAAATGCTTTGATTTAGGTCGAGCACATTCTGTCCACATAGATTAGTATTCGTTACAGTTTTTGACACTTGATACATTTTTTGCACTTACCAGTTGCCAGCTGTGGGGAGTTTCTTATGCAAGTGAAAAGAAAAGAAATAAAAATAACGGACATCCTCACCTGATTGGCTGATGAAGAAGCACACGTCGTCACGGAACACGGGGGTGTTCCTATCCAGGAAGTCGCTAGCCAGCTCCACCATGACAGGAAGCTCTGTCAGCTCCTCCAGCACCTGCCGGGTCTGGTGGAGGAACACACACACACACACACACACACACACACACACACACACACACACACACACACACACACACACACACACACACACACACACACACACACACACACACACACACACACACACACACACACACACACACACACATCAATAAAATGCGATCAATATTATTCTAATTAGAATGATTAGGTTGATGGTGGCTTACCGCCACACCCGCATGGTAGCTGGTCCCACATGCAATGAGGATCAGCCTTCGACACCTCTGGATCTCCTTGATGTGGTCCTTCAGCCCTCCCAGCGTCACTGAGGAGGGAAACACAGCATCATCATGTCCATTCATTCACCTCCCGGCTGGAGAACCTCCATCGGGTGGGTTCATATAAATGAGCCAAAAAGGTACAAAAAAGGGGTTCAACGCAGAGGTGACTGAACTGGAACATTTGTCCGGTTTATCTTTCGCTGCAAACCTAGACTGACAACTGAAACAGCTGAAAACTAAGTCAAGATAATAATAATAAGAAATGCTAACTGAACAGACATGAACGCTGTGATTATGTCAAGCACATTCATTCATGTCACTGATTATTATTAAATCATTAGAGCTTGACAAAGTCTGGAATCTCTCCCACTCCCATTCTCTCACTCACCTGTGTTATCATCAAAGTTGACCCTGCCTCGCATGGTGTTGACCACAGACTCTGGCTGCTCGAAGATCTCCTTCTGCATGAACGCGCTGTAGTTGCCTGTGGGGTGGCAGGAGAAGAGAATACATATAAACAAAAGGGAATACCTCATGCCAACATTGTCAACATACAATTGAACCACATTTTGGCAATGTGCTCAGACAGATGTGGTTATTTATCAGTGGGGCAATCTTTTTTTTATTATATAAACATTTGTGGCATGAGTGAAATATTAACTTGTTTCTTGCCCACATCTGACAGTAATATGGGTAATGCAAATTAGGTTATTCAGGAGGACTGGCTGCAGGATTTGAGGTTGAGAGGGAGAGAAACTGTGAATGACTGGACCACAAAGGAATGTCTTGCCTCCAGAGTCAACATCAGCTCTATGCTGCCCTCTGCTGAGAAACATCTGGAACGGTAACACCATATTGTACATGAATGTGTCCTTCCTAGAATGTAATGTTTTTTTGCAGGGGGTGGGGGGGGGGGGGTCAGGGGTCCCAGGTGTTGTGCCTTGATGCAGGCATCTCCCTTGGGGGAGGGGGCCGTTACCACCTGGCTCTCGGCGATAAGGGCCGCTCCATCAATACAACTTTGAGTGCCTTTGTTAACATCAGCACCATAATGGCAGGTTCCAGAGCTAAATTACAGGCCAAGGTACCTGCCCTCCATTGACACATTGGGGTATGTGAATTTATACACCCAGGACAGGGTCTAGCCCCTACAGCCCTACTCTCTAGCCCCTGCAACTACAGAGCTACACACAGTGTATTTAAACTGCTACCACTACTAAAATATAGTAACATTTCACACATTGTTGGCATATCAGGACATCTGCTTGTAAATGTAAAGTGCTCGATACAGAGGTTTCATTAGCGGGACATTTATGGCATCTTGTAGTTTGTATGGCTTCCTCATAATATCGTCATGACCCAATTAAACTTGGCCGTTGAGGCCTAGTATTGACATTACACAGAGAGTCTGTAAAACAGCTCTGGAGCTCTTGTGTCTAGTGTTCTTGGTCTTTCATTATTGTCGCTCTGAATGCAGCAGATCATCATTGTGATCAACACCAGCTGAAGCACCAAAACCCACGCCCCTGGAAATATTATTTTCTATTGTTAGCAGCTTGTTTGTTCAGGACGTTGATCCATTGTAGCCTGCTCCGAGATCCTTTAGTGTACAGCACCTCAATTAGGGTTGGCCGATTATCTGATAGAATGGTATATCACCGATGTATAAAGTTATGACAGTGTCCATATCAATACCGTCTAAAATATGTCTCTCGTTATAAGCGCTTGTTTCATTTTTTTCACACTTATTCGAATGACTAACTGCCACTGATCTGGGGTTGTGCTTACTGTCCGCTGCTGTCATTTGAGGCTAGAGAATTTGATGTGCTTAGGATGTGCTTGAGCACTAGGCACAAGCCTATGATAGTAAAGGCAGTAAAATGGCAGCTAGCCATTTTACTATGAGTGAGCTAGTAAAAAAAACATGTGACAGCCCCTGCCTATGAACAACTAAAATGTGATTGCAGAGATTCAGAGAAGAAAAAGATTAAGTTTGGAAAACTTGCTTTATTCTCCGGCCCACGCAACATGCATCCAGCATGTGTCGGAGAATAAAGCAAGTTTTCCAAAGGAATTAATGAATGACCTTTAGCATACATTGAATTCAATTTGTTGACTATAAATCCTCAATTGAATTCCAGATCGAATTCCCTGTTTTTTCTTTTCCCCAAATGATCTCGACCTTTGTGGCTTTATGGTCGATATGTGCACAAAGCTAAGATTATACAAATATTGATGCAAGCGAGGTATAAAATGCTAGTGGATTTCTTAATCCACCTTAAAAAGCAGTTAAAATGAGCGTGAATGAGAAAGGTAAAATTGGGTCTCAAACTATATTGGCATACATGCAGAATATGGAGGAAAAAAACATGAAATACGATGCTATTGCTGTTCTCAAGCTGGCTGGCTACATCGCTCCATCTCCCGGTGAAACTGTTTATCACCCTGTTTGAGGCAACCAGATATAATGCTGATTAACTCTTATAGGCCTAGCCTACTAAACACAAAGTTTTGAATAGCAAGTTTATGATGGTCATAATTCATCGCTAGTCCGTTACTCAAACATGCCTAGAAGCCTCATACTGGATTTGTTAATGGGTTTATTATGAATGAAACAAGAATGGTGAAAGAACCGATTTGCAGACGATTGCTTCCACTTTGTGGCAGAAGAGAGTGTAGCAGCTCACGGCACATTGGAAACAGATGTGCCCTCGCTTAATTATACAAGTAACTTTTTTTTGGAAACCTTTTTGTTTTGGGGAGAGGTGGATATTGGATATTGGATATTGCGCAACCCTTATCTTAATCTTACAAAGGTATAGCTTTAAGAGTGTGCCGTTATTACACTAAAGCCAAAATGTGAACAAATTCAAACCTAATCTACCTTTTCAACTCCCACAGTGGAAAAACAATGGTCTGAGGATGACGGCAATGCGAACATTGTGTGTGATTAGTCAGAAAATCAAGACAGGCGTGACTTATTTTGAATTGTTTCTGCAATCGTAATTTCTGATTTCGCCTCTCCATAGAGATCTCACTGGTCTTAACTAATGCAACGTTTAGTCACCAAACTCAAACCGCATCAAGTATAAAACAAGTTGGTCTTTAAAGGACAGCCGAACAAAAAAATGTACTTCTTTTGCCGCCCGCTTCAGCGCCATGCTACCCCTGGAGCTCCACTGGGGGGGCAGCCAGGGCGGTGCACAACTCACCCTTCATGATCTGCTGCAGCTCCATCTGCAGGGTCTGGATGGCTCGGGCCGGGTGGTCTCCGGCGGTCCGCTTGATCCTGTGGATGGACAGACGCCCCTCGCTCACCGCCGCCACGTCGTCATCCTCCAGGAATATCACTCTGTTTGTGTGCTCGATCACCGCGCTGTAATGGCAACAGGGAGGAGGGGCATGGGGGGGGGGGGGGGGGGGGGGGTTGCCAAACACCAACTTCACATGAGCCAAGTACGCCGAGTCTTTGGCTTTGAGTAATATCTGGTAGCAGTGCTGATACCAGCCATTACTTGAACAATTTCTTCCACATGACAAACATATATAAATAATAAATAATATCAGGCAAATAATATCAAATCATTTTACTTCATTATCATTTATTAACATATTTAATATGGCTCCTTGTATCCTAATCTTTACATTTGGGTAATTCTCAATGTTTTTACCTTGTACTTGTCATCTTGTACCTGCTATAATCTGATATCGGCAGAGGTGCTCAACATGGTGGGATAGACACTCAGGGCAGAACACAGACCTGGCGTCAGAAGCAAAGTAGTACTCCACGGCCTTCTCGTCCACAGGAAACAGGCAGGTGTCCTGGTCCATCCTGGGCAGTGTGGTGCAGCCTTTCTTGTCCTTGCCAGCTTGAAGGGACAAGACCACAAGCAGCAGGGAGCCTCAGTTGGCTGAACTACATAGCCAAAATAGTTGATCACTCAAAAGAGTTGACCCCCCCATTTGGTTGTTCCTGCCAATTGCAGGGACTTACAGGAGCGGTAGAGAATGGGGATGTGATCAGTAGAGAGCTTATGGTCGCTTTTCACTCCAATCAAGAGAGGACCTCCCCTCCTTAATGAGGGAAAAAAAAAAACGTTAATAAAATTGTCTTTTTTTCGTATGTCACACCCTAAAAGTATTAATACCAATATTAACATTGCTGGTAACTAGTTTGTAAACCCAAAGGAGTCTTGATAACAGCAGTAGAAGTGCACCTGGTCACGACAGCCTCTCCCGGGTAATGGACGCTCTTGAAGACCAGGGCAAAAGCTCCTTCCTAAAAGAGAGATTATATACAATATACAGTAAACAAATTATCAAACCAGGGCTGCTTATTTATAAGTTGAGTCCAGTCCATTCAAGGAGGGAGCCTACCAGTTGCTGGGTCACCCTCTCCACCAGGGTGGCGAAGCTGATCTCGTCGCTCTCCCGGTTGTCGTACATGTACTTCACCAGCTTGGCGATGGTCTCCGTGTCAGTCTCAGACTCAAACTCATAGCCTTTGCTCTCCTGTGTGAGAGCAACAAACACAGGCGATGAAGACGCCAGGATAGTACACACAGGGCTCAAAATTGTGACTGCTTTGGTCACATATGCTCCCGAAATGTAATCTGTGCGACCTCAAAATATAATTGGGAGCATTTGTGTGAGTACTAATAATTGTTCTGGTGCGACTTTTATTTATAGTTTTTCCAGGCTAATGTCCCATTTTCTGTACATTCCCTAGTTAGGCTAGAAGAGTGATTTGAAATGCTTGATATCACATTTTTATAACAAAATCCTTTTAAATTAGGCTAAAATGCATTTGGTGACATGCATCATTGCAGTCAGCTCTCCTGTAGCGAATGTATGTTCTGCTTCACACCAGTTGAATTGGTTTTAAGTGAATGTAGTCCACATCACACCAGTTGAATTGTTGTTGGGGGACAAAACGGTTATGAGTAGTAGCTTTGGAAGTTTAAATCTAAATACTCATTGGAAACAATCAATGGCATCGTCTGCCAAGCCATGATAACAATGAACGCAGTTCTTTAGATGTATTTTATCGATCTGCTTACTGATTACTGTGGGCAAGTGAGCCACTGTTTGCTCAAACCCAAAGAAAGTTAAGACATAACAAACAAACTAAATAAAATAGGTCAATAAAGAAAATGTGAAACAGACTGAAATCATTGACATTTCAAACGGTGCGCCTCTGGAACGACTAGAACAGGGTGAGCATTCTGTTACTTGTAAACCGTACAGTACCGTTATATTGTCGTTCTTTATCAATTAAAGAAATCTACATACTGTATATTGTTGGTGCTCCTTACATTTTGGTGGGTGCTCCTAACTCTTTGAAGTTGGGAGCACCAGTGCTACCAAGTAAAAAAGTGAGCCCTGACACACATATCTCATAGACGTGTCTCTAAAGTATGACTTTTTTACTGTGTGTAGAAAGGGGAAAAGAAAAAAATGTGTGTACCAGGAATTTCCGCAGGTCTTTGTAGTTGGTGATGATCCCGTTGTGAATGACAATGAACTCTGCAAGAGCAGAAAGACCACAATAAAAACACAGCACCAAGAAAATTGCTGTTTTAACCTTTAAAAACGGCCTACCTTTAACAGATCAGACACCAATCTGACAGTCAACAGCTCAACCATCAACAGCTCAACAGACACCAATCTAAAACGGCTTCCTGGACTGGGTTGCACCAGCTATGCGCAAGTTTGTTACTACGTTGGTGCGTAAAGTCCCAACTAAGTCCTTAGTAACCACTAGTTAGTTTCACAGTTTACAAAATTCAGGTGCACCACCAATACGCAAACTTATGCAAGCTGGTGCAACTGGCTCAAGCGCATACAGAGCTGACTGAATGACTAACTGAATATTGAAAGAGTGACATCAACAGATACTTCATGTGAATGAATGCGAGTGTGGAGTGTTACTTCTCTCCCCATGAGTCAAACCACACACTGACCGTTGCTCTTGTCAGACCGATGTGGGTGGCTATTGACCGGGCTCGGAGCGCCATGAGTGGCCCAGCGAGTGTGAGCGATTCCCAGGTGAACATCAAACTCCACGTCCATGTCGATATCTTGCTGCTCTGAGACACACACACACACACACACACACACACACACACACACACACACACACACACACACACACACACACACACACACACACACACACACACACACACACACACACACACACACACACACACACACACACACCGTTTCCAAATTGATAAAGATGAGCCAATGCATTTTCCATTTGCTTTGAAAATAACTTGATCGCATAGGTAAACCCAGTGTCAGAGGACAGGACACTGGACACATGAGAGGAGCTTACTGTTGATCTCCTCATCCAGCGCCTGCACTTTACCACGCTGCTTGATTAGCGTGATAGACCTGGCGTTGGATTCCCAATCTTTCTCGTTACCACCATCGATTCCCACACCTGCAAAAAATCGAAAGCCAGTTTATGAATGTGACAAAAAAAAGGAAGTTACATATAACTTGGCATTATAATGCATTATACAGTAAAACTTTATCAACAACAATTATAAAGTAGTGTTAGTAATCGATAATTATCAAGCCATCGTAGGAAAATACATGTTACATTTTGACCGAAGACCTTCAAAGAGTTCAACTCTCCTAAGTGGAGCAGACAGATAAAAGGGCACAGACAGACAGACAGACAGACAGACGGACAGAAAGAAAGAAAGAAAGAAAGAAAGAAAGAAAGAAAGAAAGAAAGAAAGACCGTGAGAGAGTGAGAGAGAGAGAGATCATAAGAGACAGATTGTGAGAGGCAGACCGTGAGAGACAGACACAGAGTAGCAGGCCAGGCCAGGTACTGATAAGCCCCCCCAGGTCCTCACCAGCGGAGTCATAACCCCGGTACTCCAGACGGCGAAGGCCTTTGAGGAGGATCTCAAGGATGTCACGGCGTGTCCGCGGCACATGGTAGTTAAGATAAGCAAAGATTCCTGGGGCAGAGGAAAAGAGGGTAGTAGTTGAGGGGGTGAACAGTTTAAGAACAGCGAGCAGTGGTAGTACAAGTGATAATACTGGTTTTATTTGCATGCATTCAGGCAGCTTGACTGGCTGAACATCAACATGTAGTCTGTATGTATCTTTACTGTAAGTGTATACATTGCAATATAACATTTTTGAAATATCTCCATCTACTGGGTCTATAATAATAATAATAATAATAATATGCTTTGTCAAGGCAAGTCAAACACTTTGTTGTAGTGGTGAGGTGACACCCACTAATTATCAATAGGACATTGACATGATTACTTACTTGCTAAACATGTTAAACATGTCCAGCAGCAATGTCTGCTTCACAGGGTGAGTGGTATTGTGGAAGGAGATTGTCAATGGCAGTAAACCAATAAACAAGTGTGGCCCCTGTAGGCAAATGTCTTTCTTGGAAGCAGTGGAGTACAACCATCTGATAGGTCCGTAAAACTATATATGTTTCCTGATAGAGATACTGAAAATGAAAGAGAGGGAAACGGCCTTCGGACAAACTAAAACATTGTCTGGTGGTGATTTCATTTGACTGAGCTGATCCATTGCAGGAGAAATAAAATCCTCTTCCACAGAACAATACATTAACAAATAATATGTCTCTTACTTTTAGTTGAATAGCAAGCAATGTGTTGTAAACGTGTGTATAAATGACATCATAGGATACACAATCAAACAACATAATTAAACAAATACTAAAAACGTCATTACTTTATCCAACAAATAGCATTCGCTAAATAAGCATCAATCAAAAAAAGGACATTGGGTCATTGCTTTAAAAAGGGGACATGAACTGTGGCCATATGTCTGGTATAAGTGCAGACATTGATATTATAACGTGGCCATAGTGCAAACATCACCACAGAGTCTCCATTCAGAGGCCCAGCAGGACCAGGAGGAGGAGGAGGACCTGGTGCTTAGCCAAGAAACAAGTACAGAAAGTGTCCACACAAGGCATAGTATTGTTTGTAAAAGTAGTTTAACGAATGAACTTTGCCTTGAAGACTATTGGGATGTAAGTGTCACCGGTTAGGCCCACGTTACGTTATGGGTTACAACAGTAGTGATGAGGGCAGTTACATCCAGGACTGAATTGCCCTTTTTTCGCTATCTACAGCTGTGTATAAAGAGACGCATTGTGTGAATAGTTGACCCTACCTATGGCCTACATGCATCAGGACACTGTCTGCATTGCTGTTCAATAAGTAGGGAAATACTTGGATGGAGGAGGATGAGGATATGCCCACACAGTAGGAGGTATCTGAACCCTGCTAGGTCCTAGTGTACAGGCGGGACGGCTGCGAGGGGATACGGAGGGCTAGCGTCATACACACATCATTTTGATGGATAGGTTGGTGATAGGAAACCATACAGATCACCCAAAAGGGCAAACCATTGTTGAACACGAGTTACTATTTTAGTAAACGGTGCGTCGGTCAGCCACTCCTACCCGTTTAAACTGTATGGAGGTTACGTGTTAAACATGAAGCGATGCAACGGCGCGATAGCAATTCAAAGTATTTGCCATCACGGTTTTGATTCTCTGTGACCAAATGGTTGAAGCGTAAGATTATAACCTAAGTGTGAAATTGCCAGGCTGGGATCGTTAAGCTCAATACTCACCACACATGTCTTCTCTGTAGTTGTTAGTGACTGCTGCTCTGTCAGTCTCGCTTCCGCATCTAGTAAGGCTCGTCAGGCGAGATCCCGCCTCCGAATGCTGTCATCGAATCAGATTCGGGAGTCTAATTATATACCCTCGTCTGATTGGCAGAGAACCCTGTCACTCAGGGTACATCCGCCGACGCAGGCTCTCCTGACGTGGCATCAGGATGGAGATCCGGGGACATGCACATGTCAATGAGCTCTCGTCTAACACATACTAATATAATAATATTCATGATAGTACTTACATTAGGTATAACACAGCTCCAAATGTTTGAGCGTCATCATCATACCTTTAGTGTATCTAGTTAATTTTGTATATATTCAATAATAAATAAGGCACACAATACAATATATTATAATTGTATAATTGTTGTAACACATATAAACAAAGTCCCAATAAGCCGCATGAATTGTATTGGTCCTAGTAGTAAACATTCACCTGAGTAATGTGCATTGGTAATGGGGTAATGGGTAATGACATATTTCCAACAATATCCTTTAAGTGTTGTTTAAACCTTGAGCAAGACAAAATATCTTCCAGATAATATATAAGAGATTGGTGAGGCAGCATGAGTGGGATGCTGAAACATATCCCAATGCCAAATTGTAGATATTTAAACTTTGTTAAAGGGGAAGTTATTGTTAACCTTGCAGGGCCTGTTGAGACTTGTACACAAACAAGGTTAGTTTATCCTAAGCCAGACCAGGTATGTTGAGGTGACCACAGCAACTGAGGATACAAATTATATAGTAGTTTGTTATTTTATATTACATTTCTGAGGTAAGTGACCCATAATAACCAGTGTGAGTGAATGTTGTATATTAACTATAATTGTAAATGATAGGTACACTTAGCAAATGTAAGTCTTTATTTACACAAATTGATATATATTCTAAAAATATTTGTAATACTGTATGTTTACACATCACTATGTTGCTTGAAATCATCAGATACACTATATTTATTGATAGACGGTGTGCGTGGTCAATGACAGCAGAGCTGTAGGAGTGGAATCCATCTATGCAAGTTGCTTGCCATTGGATTCAAGCTTGAGCAATCTTCTCTTCTTCATCCTTTACCTGGGTCATGAAAGTCAGGAAAAAAATACATTCATAATTCAGATAGTTCATTTGACATTTCCATGTTTGATGTGTTTTTAAAATAATTGAACTTCTTTAGTTCAATGAAAAGACATTGGAAATCTGGAAAACCTAAACACTGTATTAAGTAAAAAGCATTGCAAAATGCAAGTATTTCATATTAGATAAGTATTTTTCTGACTTAAAGGGGCAGTTTCCTGACTTAATACGGCCCGTTCGTGGGAAAGTTTCACTTTCCAATACAATCTGTGTAATTAGATTTTGACACGTTTTGTAGCCCTTTGCTACGTCGTCAGTTGGTGAAAAGAAGAGTATTTTGATTTTTTGTTTTCAATCTGAACAAAAAAGAACACAAGAATGCCAGCCCCATTTTCCCTCCTGAGCATTTTGCAGCAGAGGTGCTGTCATGGGTGTAGGGTGCTGCCTGCAAACTAATAACAGGGTGAGTAATGAACCAGAGTCTCCTGATACATATGCAAGTCCCTGGTGCATAACTCGTCCCGTTAGTTTGTTGTTATTTCACAGGCAGCACCTCGGCTATTAAATGTTCTGGGGACGGTCTCGTCACAGGCGTTTTTGGGTTCCATAGGAGCAAGTGTGAGGGGGGGTTGTCAAACGTTGTCAAAACCCACGTCAGACTCGCTCGAGATAGGGTGCGCAGCCAATACAAAACTACCACTCTTTTAGCCGGAAGTAGCCGACTTCTTGTATATGACAGAGATTCTCACTACCCCAACGGTAGGCTCAATGTGTTAAATCGGCTGCCTCTTAAACCCCAAGAGAGCAGCAACTCGCATCAAGCACAAGGCTCTACTTATTTTTCCTATTCCTATGTTACATGCATAATAATCAGCACATTTTCCAGTACGGACCTGCTCCACTGATTCCACTTCCGGAACGTAGAACTGCAACATGTTCTGGATTCCGCTCTTCAATGTGATAATGGAGCTGGGGCAGCTGGTGCAGGAGCCCTGCAGTTTCAGTTTGACGATGCCGTCCTCAAAGCCCCGGTACAGAACGTCTCCCCCGTCCTCCTGGACTGTGGGCCTGTCGGACAGATGCACATCTGAAGTCAAGAGAGCTGATGACTTAACAGTATTCAGCAAAGAAAGTCTCTATGTAAGATGCATTTTTTTAAACTGCATCTACCGTATTCGAGTGTCCAGGAGCTCTTTGATCATAGCAACTACTTCGTCGTCATCGTCGGATGGTGCTGCCAAAAAATACACATTTATCAGCACATTTATTAAGCAATTTAACTTATCTGTTGGATTCATCTCTGAACCCACAGTCTATGTTCTTCTGGAGGAGATACTATTTTGGCGAGAGAAGATACTATTTTGGCGAGAGAAGAGAAGGTTTCTATTAGATCTGCACATGTACCTGTGTCTGGACTGGGGGTGCTGTCCTCATTGACCACAGGCAGTCCAGTGGTGAAGAAGTCCATAATGGCAGCAAATACATCTGGTTTGATCACCTTCCATTCTACATCTGCGTCCGACTAAGAGAGGACGAGAAAGACATTTTAACCAAACAACCAAAAAACATTATTTTGGTTTAGTTATATTTTATTATTTTGGTGCAAAAACCTTTGTTATGGTGATGAAGTCTGGACCCAAGAACACACCTTTGATGCCATCAATTCGAAACAACTGCCTAAACAACAAGAGGAATTAATGCTTCTGATGTCCCAAGTGTAGTAAACTATGGAAGCATTTTTAGGACAATCAAAATGAAATGAAACATGAAATGTTGAGAATGAAAATGCAATAGCACTAATGCTTTTTATTTTTCATAATATGAATGCATTATCTGAGTCATAAATAAAATGAAAATGCAATCATCCAATTTTGCATTCTCCAAATATGCCCCACGTTAAAGGGGACAATATTCAAATGCAAACTAGAAAATGCATTTCCTGCAGACGCGTGTGAATACTGGAAGCTGAATGATAAGCGCAAAGCAGAAATATAAAATGAATTGATCTGAAGAATCTGAAAGTAGTAGTAGAAGCTGAAATAGTAGAAGAAGCTGAAAGTAGTAGTAGAAGCTGAAATAGTAGAAGAATCTGAAAGTAGTAGAAGAAGCTGAAATAGTAGAAGAATCTGAAAGTAGTAGAAGAAGCTGAAATAGTAGAAGTAGCTGAAAGTAGTAGTAGAAGCTGAAATAGTAGAAGTAGCTGAAAGTAGTAACAACACTGCTGAACGTCCTCAAAAAGCAGCCCAAACTGGCAACACCCCCTGATCCTCAAAAAGCAGCCCAATCTTAGCCTAGAACTCTAGACACCCCCTAGCGGCAGCAAATTTATTTGGCAGCTAGGTAGGTCTAGCACGGCTCCGTCGGCTTTTTGGTGCTGGAAACACCAAGTATGTCAGACCAATCACAGCGTGAGGGGCGGAGTCGGAAGCCGGGCTACCATGACGACAGAGTTGCGACGGTTCCGTGTTAGAGGTAAACAATGGCTGCTGCTGCTGGCGAACGGCTGTCTTTCGAGTCGGCTTTGG
>JAOPHQ010001137.1:417500-489081 GCA_030340625.1 Merluccius polli | reverse complement strand
AAGCTGAGCAGTTTGCTATGAACTGTTAACTGAACAGTTAGCTATGAACTGTTAACTGAACAGTTAGCTATGAACTGTTAACTGAACAGTTGGCTATGAACTGTTAACTGAACAGTTGGCTATGAACTGTAAACTGAGCAGTTTGCTATGAACTGTTAACTGAACAGTTAGCTATGAACTGTTAACTGAACAGTTTTGTTCAGATTATCATCAGCCTATCTCCATGCAGCCCTAATCCAGCATGTTCTACTTGAATATGTGGTTCAGTAATGTGGTGTTGGAGTTGTGCTGGGGTTTAATGTGGTGTTGGAGTTGTGCTGGGGTTTAATGTGAGGCACATTAAAGTACAAAACTTGAAACAACAGTTGTAGCCTTGACTGTCTGTTGTGTTTGGTTGTGCAGTCAGGTGTGTTAACTTGAGAGGCGGTGAAACAGCGTAAACAGCTCCATGCTTATGTTTCCTCACGTGAGAGAACTTGGGAAAGTTGCATTTAAGATATATTGGTTAAGTTTTTATTTGCAGGCTGCTATGTGATGTTATGTTACTGAATCAACCAGATGGCAAAGCATAGTAATGTTATAAGCAAAGGGGCAGAATAGAAATGTTTTTCTTTTAGACTACCTTGATGCATTGGTGTCCCACATTATCCCACATTGTCCCACAAAAACGGAGTCTTTGTCCCACATCTGGTGAATTAGGATGTGGTCACCCTATGTACGAGGGATGTGTGATATGTGCAGTTTCTGTGTGCTACAGTTTGTCATGCAGGATGTGAACACCTTCTCTGCTGTGTGGCTTCATGTTTAGCAGACACTTTGTGCAATCAAATGGTGAATTAATGGTTAATTAATACTTTTTTTCTGGGAAAAGATGGCCCACCCAATGTTGTACTGGCCTGTCCAAAATACTATTTCTGCCTATGCTACTGAGCTGATATGGTCAAAAAATAATGTGTGATTATTAATAATGGGGTTAAACATTTACATTTACACATTTTACCCTTATCAAATAATTACAGCTCCTGCGATTCGGATGTCGATAATATTTCCATTGTTCCTCCCAAAGCAAACGGCTTCCAAGCTAGATACTTATCTTACAGATAATGTAACATAATGTGTCATGTAAAGGCAGATCAAACCCTGTGTGTGTGTGTGTGTGTGTGTGAGAGGCTCTTCAACCACACCTCCACCACACACACCTGCGTCTCCTTCGTCCTCATCCTGGTGGCCAGGAGGTGAACTGCACCGAGTGGATCCACCGCCCCCTAGTGGCTCCTCATGCAATAACAGAGTAACAAAACATGGCTTGGACAAACGGCCTCATATCTTAAGGAGCAGGTAGGGGTTAGACAGTACAGATACATGTGATGAAGGAGCATGTAGGGGTTAGACAGTACAGAGACATGTGATGAAGGAGCATGTAGGGGTTAGACAGTACAGAGACATGTGATGAAGGAGCAGGTAGGGGTTAGACAGTACAGAGACACGTGATGAAGGAGCAGGTAGGGGTTAGACAGTACAGATACATGTGATGAAGGAGCAGGTAGGGGTTAGACAGTACAGAGACAGGTCATTAAGGAGCAGGTAGGGGTTAGACAGTACAGAGACAGGTCATTAAGGAGCAGGTAGGGGTTTAGACAGTACAGAGGCATGTGATGAAGGAGCAGGTAGGGGTTAGACAGTACAGACAGGTCATTAAGGAGCAGGTAGGGGTTAGACAGTACAGAGACAGGTCATTAAGGAGCAGGTAGGGGTTAGACAGTACAGAACCAGGTCATTAAGGAGCAGGTAGGGGTTAGACAGTACAGAGCCAGGTCATTAAGGAGCAGGTAGGGGTTAGACAGTACAGAACCAGGTCATTAAGGAGCAGGTAGGGGTTAGACAGTACAGAGCCAGGTCATTAAGGAGCAGGTAGGGGTTAGACAGTACAGAGACATGTCATTAAGGAGCAGGTAGAGGTTAGACAGTACAGAGACATGTGATGAAGGAGCAGGGGACATCTTGCTCTACAGGATGCTACAGGTTTGGGGTTCAAACCCAGTACCTTTTAGCTGGGACTTGAACTCTACACTACACACACTACACACACACACACACTCACTCACTCACACACACACACACACACACACACACACACACACACACACACACACACACACACACACACACACACACACACACACTATTTTCCATGAGTGCATCCTGTTATCACCACGGCCATTAGATTATAGGTACTTTATTAACCATAATTAAACATATTGCATTGTTCACTATAATCTACTATCACAGGACAACATGAAGTGAATAATGAAGACTGTGTGTGTTGGGACATGTTGGAGGACATGTCTCCAGAGGACTGAGCCCCCGGTCCCCCGAGCCACCAGTGAGTCCAGGAAGAGCCAGCGGGAGGGACCGAAGACCGGGCTGACGGCAGGGGGCAGGACCCCATAGAGACCTGCTGGGATCCAAGGGGCTGGAAGGACATCCAGGTGTGCTGCTAGGAGAACCAACAGAGAGCTGAGCTCTGGAGAAACATCTGCTCAGCTTGGAGGATTTCCACTGAACCAACGGGAAGGATCATCCAACACACGACAACATCCAGTTGGACCCGCTGGTTTATTCCCATGATGCTTTATGACCCAATACAACACAACAGTAGTCCCTTACATCCACACAATAAACACAAGGACTCCAATAATACAAGTAGCAGACGTTACAAACCTCAACAGGTGTGCACATATCTTTAATAACTGAACATGTTGTGCTGCCGTGTTCCCAACACAACACAAGGATCAATATTCACTTTAAAGTCCTTCACAACATGAACACCAGTAGCTTTTCCCATCGACCGCATTCCTGAATATAATATTCATCTGCTTTAAATCAGGTTCCATGTTAGGCGGACAAAAACGTTGTCCAAAATATTAAACATATTGTAGTACTTTTTTTTGTAGATTCAACATCAATCAATATTTAAAATACATTTCAAATTACAAATTCAATCTTTGTGAAAGCTGCTTAGTAAACCCTATGGAAGATCTTAAAGTCACTTCCTTTCATGTGAAAAATATATCAATAGATTTGATAAAGACAAAGGTTGTAGCTTGCTCATGAATATTCATTTCTCTGATAGGCTGAGACGCGACCTGCCATGCGGGGGTAATCAATACAATAATGAACCGATCATAAACAATAGGTAATCAATACAATAATGAACCGATCATCAACAATAGGTAATCAATACAATAATGAACCGATCATAAACAATAGGTAATCAATACAATAATGAACCGATCATCAACAATAGGTAATCAATACAATAATGAACCGATCATAAACAATAGGTAATCAATACAATAATGAACCGATCATAAACAATAGGTAATCAATACAATAATGAACCGATCATAAACAATAGGTAATCAATACAATAATGAACCGATCATCAACAATAGGTAATCAATACAATAGAGAACCGATCATCAACAATAGGTAATCAATACAATAGAGAACCGATCATCAACAATAGGTTATCAATACAATAGAGAACCGATCATCAACAATAGGTTATCAATACAATAAAGAACCGATTATAAACAATAGGTAATCAATACAATAAAGAACCGATCATAAACAATAGGTAATCAATACAATAAAGAACCGATCATAAACAATAGGTAATCAATACAATAATGAACCGATCATAAACAATAGGTAATCAATACAATAAAGAACCGATCATCAACAATAGGTAATCAATACAATAATGAACCGATCATCAACAATAGGTTATCAATACAATAAAGAACCGTTCATCAACAATAGGTAATCAATACAATAATGAACCGATCATCAACAATAGGTAATCAATACAATAATGAACCGATCATCAACAATAGGTAATCAATACAATAATGAACCGATCATCAACAATAGGTAATCAATACAATAGAGGACCGATCAACAATAGGCAATCAATAACAACAATATGATCATCAACAATAGGTAATCAATACAATAATGAACCGATCATAAACAATAGGTAATCAATACAAGATGGATTCTCTATTCATACCTGGATAGTTTTTGGCTGGTTTAAAGCTTAAAGCCCATCATAGTCATTGGTCATGTACTGACCTGTCTTTACTACAGTACTACATCACCATGGTAACAATAGCCTCAATGTAGATATGTCCCCTTTATTCATGTCACACATATTACCTGATTGTGTGTGTATATATATATATATATATATATATATATATATATATGTATATGTATATGTGTATGTATATATATATATATATATATATATATATTTTTTTATTTTTTTATTTTTTATTTTTTTTTTTGAACGAAGGTAAACGATTGAGAATTGATTTAGTTAGGCCTACGATGTGTAACTGTCAGAGATCAATGTGTAATCGATGTGTAACTGTGAGATCAACTGAAGAGAACCCGAAACTTAAACTGTGATTCTGAATAAATATAAATGCTATCGAAATTTCGTTTGGATATCGTTATTATTGAATGTACAAATCTGTAGATTAGTGACATTTTTTGAATTAAGGTGGTTGAAAAGTGAATGAATTAGTTACGACGTCTTAAACAGTGGAAGGTCCGCCGGTTACAATGGGACGAATGGCAAAGCCGTCCGCCCAGCCTCTTGTTCTTCCAATGCTTGATTTATATTGGAAAAATAAAGGTGGAAAAAGTAGAATAATTTGAAAAGTTGAATGAATATGAAAAATCTGAATAGATAGCCATAATGTCGTAACAAATCTGAACATTTTGATATTTGAATGGTTTCTGTAGCTGAAAGTATGAAGAAGGAGAAGAAGGCCAAAAAATGTTCAGAAGAAGAATAAAAATAAAAACTAGAAAATGCATTTCCTGCAGAAAACGCGTGTGAATGCTGGAAGCTGAATGATAAGAGCAAAGCAGAAATATAAAATGAATTGATCTGAAGAATCTGAAAGTAGTACTATAAGCTGAAATAGTAGAAGAAGCTGAAAGTAGTAGTAGAAGCTGAAATAGTAGAAGAATCTGAAAGTAGTAGAACTAGTTGAAATTGTAGTAGTAGCTGAAATAGTAGAAGAATCTGAAATAGTAGAAGTAGCTGAAAGTAGTAGTAGCCGAATTAGTAATACTAATAGCTGAAGTAGAAGTAACTGAAGTAGTAATAACACTGCTGAACGTCCTCAAAAAGCAGCCCAAACTGGCAACACTGTCTGATCCTCAAAAAGCAGCCCAATCTGGCAACACTGCTGAACGTCCCCTCGCTCGAGCGTCAACGTGAAGTCAACTGAAAAGGAATCAGTTAAACTGTGAAACTCTTAATAAATATAAATGCTATCGAAATTTTGTTTGGATATTATGGGATATACAAGTCTGTAGATTTGTGACATTTTTTGAACAAAGGTAAACGATTGAGAATTGATTTAGTTAGGCCTACGATGTGTAACTGTCAGAGATCAATGTGTAATCGATGTGTAACTGTGAGATCAACTGAAGAGAACCCGAAACTTAAACTGTGATTCTGAATAAATATAAATGCTATCGAAATTTCGTTTGGATATCGTTATTATTGAATATACAAATCTGTAGATTAGTGACATTTTTTGAATGAAGGTTAGCGGTTGAAAAGTGAATGAATTAGTTACGACATCTTAAACAGTGGAAGGTCCGCCGGTTACAATGGGACGAATGGTAGAATATGACGATTTGAAACTAAAACTGCGATACAGAAAAAAGTATAACAGCTATCGAAATTTCGTGAACACGGCCAGATAGATACAAATCTCTAGATTCGTTTAATTGTTTGAACGATGGGAAACGGTTGAAATTTGAATTAGTTACGACGTAAAGCAGTGGAAGTAAACAGTGGAAGGTCCGCCGGTTACAATGGGACGAACGGTAGAATATGACGATTTGAAACTAAAACTGCGATACAGAAAGAAGTATAACAGCTATCGAAATTTCGTGAACACGGCTAGATAGATACAAATCTCTAGATTTGTTTAATTGTTTTAACGATGGGAAAAGGTTGAAATTTGAATTAGTTACGACGTAAAGAATGTGAAGTATAAGCCGTCCGCCCATTGATTTGTATTGGAATAATAAAGGTGGAAAAAGTAGAATAATTTGAAAAGTTGAATGAATATGAAAAATCTGAATAGATAGCCATAATGTCGTAATAAATCTGAACATTTTGATATTTGAAGCTGAGGTTTCTGTAGCTGAAAGTATGAAGAAGGAGAAGAGTGCCAAAAAACGTTCGGAAGAAGAATAAAAACTAGAAAATGCATTTCCTGCAGAAAACGCGTGTGAATGCTGGAAGCTGAATGATAAGCGCAAAGCAGAAATATAAAATGAATTGATCTGAAGAATCTGAAAGTAGTACTATAAGCTGAAATAGTAGAAGAAGCTGAAAGTAGTAGCAGAAGCTGAAATAGTAGAAGAATCTGAAAGTAGTAGTAGAAGCTGAAATAGTAGAAGAATCTGAAAGTAGTAGAACTAGTTGAAATTGTAGTAGTAGCTGAAATAGTAGAAGTAGCTGAAAGTAGTAGTAGCTGAATTAGTAATACTAATAGCTGAAGTAGAAGTAACTGAAGTAGTAATAACACTGCTGAACGTCCTCAAAAGGTAGCCCAAACTGGCAACACTGTCTGATCCTCAAAAAGCAGCCCAATCTGGCAACACTGCTGAACGTCCCCTCGCTCGAGCGTCAACGTGAAGTCAACTGAAAAGGAATCAGTTAAACTGTGAAACTCTTAATAAATATAAATGCTATCGAAATTTTGTTTGGATATTATGGGATATACAAGTCTGTAGATTTGTGACATTTTTTGAATAAAGGTAAACGATTGAGAATTGATTTAGTTAGGCCTACGATGTGTAACTGTCAGAGATCAATGTGTAATCGATGTGTAACTGTGAGATGAACTGAAGAGAACCCGAAACTTAAACTGTGATTCTGAATAAATATAAATGCTATCGAAATTTCGTTTGGATATCGTTATTATTGGGGTCCGCCCTTTATTACGACAGCCCGTTATTACGACAACCCTCCATTACGACATCCCGTCATTACGACATGCCTCTATTTAGACATGCCCCTAATCCGATCTTTTTTGGTACCGCTATTACGACAATTTGGTACCGCTATTATGACAATTAGGCCTACTACAATTTGGTACCGCTATTACGACAATTAGGCCTACTTTTCATAGAAAGTGCAATAGAATAATAATAGTTATTAATATGACAATTAGGCCTACTTTTCATAGAAAGTGCAATAGAATAATATTAATAGTTATTAATATAGAATAAATGTAGGCCTACCTCTATCATCCCGCCCACATCCGATCTTTTTTGGTACCGCTATTACGACAATTAGGCCTACTTTTCATAGAAAGTGCAATAGAATAATAATAATAGTTATTAATATAGAATAAATGTAGGCCTACCTCTATCATCCCGCCCGCACCCGCAATGAGCTTCCATTTGCATCGCGAGTGCAGACCTCTACTCCAAACAATGTTTTTCACAATAATTGATATCGGCACACATTTCAGTCAAAAACTAGGTGATTTTGAACCGGCCATGTGAATAAATGTTAGGCCTACACATTATGTAAAAGACAGGGAGCTCTCCTCATTTTTATTCAGCTCTCAGGGGGAAAAGGTTGAAACTCCATGCATCAAACAAACTCGGTGCGTGCAGGCCAGCAGTCTACTTAAAAATATATAAGAAGAAGCACGAATAAAGCTCTAGGACCTGAAATTTGGACTTGTTCGTTAGAAATCAATTTAATTAGAATTATGGACTGCCTTTGAATGAAGTTTAATCGGACTTTAAGTTGATTGAACAAAGTTTCAAGGTGTAGGCCTACCTTTTTTGCGCTGTGGAAGCCTAATTTAAGAACGGCGAAATAATATTTTTTGAAAAGGATACTCTGATTTTGTTATGAAGATTGTTGCTTTTGGATTTGATATGGATAGGCTAGTCCTATATATTACCAACTAGGGGCAGCCTCGAAGTTGGATGATTGGCTCTTTTTAGAAATTGTTTTCCCATGTATTTGTCACACCCATGCATAAGCTGCGTGTATGCTAAGTCCAGAACATATGGGTATAATCACATTAATTAATTAATTAAAAGTACAATGATAATGACAAATATTAATGGCCTCATGTCGGAATGGCAGGACGTTTGAAAAAAAGTAAAGTGCCGCTACTCAGACAATGGGGAAAAAAAATTGTCGCAGTAGTGGGACGCTTGGAAAATAATATTAATGCCGCCACTCCGACCACTAGACGTCAATGTCTAAGTAGCGGCATGTCGGAATAGCGGCATGTAACCGTTATTATTGAATATACAAATCTGTAGATTAGTGACATTTTTTTAATGAAGGTTAACAGTTGAAAAGTGAATGAATTAGTTATGACGTCTTAAACAGTGGAAGGTCCGCCG
The DNA here is from genome assembly GCA_030340625.1 of Merluccius polli. Classification (NCBI taxonomy): domain Eukaryota; kingdom Metazoa; phylum Chordata; class Actinopteri; order Gadiformes; family Merlucciidae; genus Merluccius; species Merluccius polli. Next base: position 480,606 of record JAOPHQ010001137.1, on the reverse strand, counting down.
GTTACAATGGGACGAATGGTAGAATATGACGATTTGAAACTAAAACTGCGATACAGAAAAAAAGTATAACAGCTATCGAAATTTCCTGAACACGGCTAGATAGATACACATCTCTAGATTCGTTTAATTGTTTGAATGATGGGAAACGGTTGAAATTTGAATTAGTTACGACGTAAAGCATTGGAAGAATAAGAGGCTGGGTTTTGATTTATATTGGAAAAATAAATGTATACTACTATTTACTATTGCGGGCACCTCGTCCCCCCCCCCCCCCCCCCCGGCCGTAGGTCCGCGGTGTGTTTGTGTTACTATTGCGGGCACCCCCCCCCCCCCCCGGCCGTAGGTCCGTGGTGTGTTTGTGTTACTATTGCGCGCACCGCCCCCCCCGTCGGCCGTAGGTCCGCGGTGACGCCATGACGCTCGAACGTGAACGTCGTTTTACGGCAGCGGAAGATTTACGACAGCCAGCATACAGACAGTAAACAGACAGTGAGCAACGGACTTCACACGATATTATTCACAACTCGGATTAATTTAATGAAACCCATTGATTCTTTTGATCGGTGGACCCCTTTTGATTGGATATTATGGGATTTTTTGAACGAAGGTAAACGATTGAGAATTGATTTAGTTAGGCCTACGATGTGTCAGAGATCAATGTGTAATCGATGTGTAAACTGTGATTCTGAATAAATATAAATGCTAGATTGATATGTAGATATGTAGATTAGTGACATTTTTTGAATGAAGGTTAACGTTTGAAAAGTGAATGAATTAGTTACGACGTCTTAAACAGTGGAAGGTCCGCCGGTTACAATGGGACGAACGGTAGAATATGACGATTTGAAACTAAAACTGCGATACAGAAAAAAGTATAACAGCTATCGAAATTTCGTGAACACGGCTAGATAGATACAAATCTCTAGATTCGTTTAATTGTTTGAACGATGGGAAACGGTTGAAATTTGAATTAGTTACGACGTAAAGCAGTGGAAGTAAACAGTGGAAGGTCCGCCGGTTACAATGGGACGAACGGTAGAATATGACGATTTGAAACTAAAACTGCGATACAGAAAAAAGTATAACAGCTATCGAAATTTCGTGAACACGGCTAGATGGATACAAATCTCTAGATTTGTTTAATTGTTTTAACGATGGGAAAAGGTTGAAATTTGAATTAGTTACGACGTAAAGAATGTGAAGAATAAGAGGCTGGGCGGACGGCTTTGCCGTCCGCCCATTGATTTGTATTGGAAAAATAAAGGTGGAAAAAGTAGAATAATTTGAAAAGTTGAATGAATATGAAAAATCTGAATAGATAGCCATAATGTCGTAATAAATCTGAACATGTTGATATTTTAATGGTTTCTGTAGCTGAAAGTATGAAGAAGGAGAAGAGTGCCAAAAAACGTTCGGAAGAAGAATAAAAATAAAAATAATAAAGATTTCGATATCTAGAGTGTGAATGCTCCAGCATTCACACTAATAATAAAGATTTCGATATCTAGAGTGTGAATGGGTTTCATATTAGGGTTAAGGTTTGATATTAGGGTTAGGGTTTCAGAACGGAAGTTCGCAATGACTCAGGACCAAGACTGGCGTGTTCGGCTTCCCCATAACCCATGGGGCAGACATCGGCTCTGAGTCTTTACGACCTTCAGAAAAAAAGTTATTCAACAAAAACTTACTACCACTTACCCTAATGTTAATGGGTTTCATATTAGGGTTAAGGTTTGATATTAGGGTTAGGGTTTTAGAACGGAAGGTCGCAATGACTCAGGACCAAGACTGGCGTGTTCGGCTTACCCATGAACCATGGGGCAGACATCGGCTCTGAGTCTTTACGAACTTCAGAAGAAAAGTTATTCAAGAAAAACGAACTACCACTTACCCTAATGTTAATGGGTTTCATATTAGGGTTAAGGTTTGATATTAGGGTTAGGGTTTCAGAACGGAAGGTCGCAATGACTCAGGACCAAGACTGGCGTGTTCGGCTTCCCCATAAACCATGGGGCAGACATCGGCTCTGAGTCTTTACGACCTTCAGAAAAAAGTTATTCAACAAAAACTAACTACCACTTACCCTAATGTTAATGGGTTTCATATTAGGGTTAAGGTTTGATATTAGGGTTAGGGTTTCAGAACGGAAGGTCGCAATGACTCAGGACCAAGACTGGCGTGTTCGGCTTCCCCATAAACCATGGGGCAGACATCGGCTCTGAGTCTTTACGACCTTCAGAAGAAAAGTTATTCAAGAAAAACTAACTACCACTTACCCTAATGTTAATGGGTTTCATATTAGGGTTAAGGTTTGATATTAGGGTTAGGGTTTCAGAACGGAAGGTCGCAATGACTCAGGACCAAGAGAACCAAGAGAACCAAAAGTTATTCAAGAAAAACTAACTACCACTTACCCTAATGTTAATGGGTTTCATATTAGGGTTAAGGTTTGATATTAGGGTTAGGGTTTCACAACGGAAGGTCGCAATGACTCAGGACCAAGACTGGCGTGTTCGGCTTCCCCATAAACCATGGGGCAGACATCGGCTCTGAGTCTTTACGACCTTCAGAAAAAAAGTTATTCAAGAAAACCTAACTACCACTTACCCTAATGTTAATGGGTTTCATATTAGGGTTAAGGTTTGATATTAGGGTTAGGGTTTCAGAACGGAAGGTCGCAATGACTCAGGACTAACACTGGCGTGTTCGGCTTCCCCATAAACCATGGGGCAGACATCGGCTCTGAGTCTTTACGACCTTCAGAAATACAAGTTATTCAAGAAAAACTAACTACCACTTACCCTAATGTTAATGGGTTTCATATTAGGGTTAAGGTTTGATATTAGGGTTAGGGTTTCAGAACGGAAGGTCGCAATGACTCAGGACCAAGACTGGCGTGTTCGGCTTCCCCATAAACCATGGGGAATGTTAATGGGTTTCATACATGGGCGTCACCATATTATAATTGGGGGGGGACATGTAATATGTCATAATATGTCCCCCCCCACTCTTAAAAAGGTGATGACGCCCTTGGCTACAGCCTTCAATAGAACTACTGTCAGGGAGTTCTTTGACAATCTGGCTGTAGTGATGGACAGGTGACAGAATGAATTATTTAGTTGCAAATGCTTTACAGAAGCTTTACCTGTAAGATTTGGCTTTGATTATGATAAGGTTCTTACTTGCCTCTCATCTTCAACAGGCATGCATTCCCTCCACACATGATCTACAATGTGGATGAAACAGGTGTCTTTACAGTACAAAAGCCACGGCAGGTAAGCTACACATGGAAACTGCTGGTGCATATTAAAGTGCAGTGGACAGTAAAGTGCTGGTGCATATAAAAGTGCAGTGGACAGTAAAGTGCTGGTGCATATTAAAGTGCAGTGGACAGTAAAGTGCTGGTGCATATTAAAGTGCAGTGGACAGTAAAGTGCAGTGCATAGTAAAGTGCAGTGCATAGTAAAGTGCTGGTGCATATAAAAGTGCAGTGGACAGTAAAGTGCTGGTACATGTATAATGCTGTGGTAATGCTGTGAATCTGTGAACTGGACAAAATGGACTGAAAATAAATACAGTGTTGTGGAAGTGCAGACCAGTATTAGAATACTGATTGCACATGCCATTGATTATAAACTTTCTATTTGATCAGGTTGTGGCAGAGACATGAAAAAAGCAAGTTGGTTCTGTCACATCCGCTGAGAGAGGAGAACTGGTGACTGTGGTGTGTGCAGTGAATGCTGCTGGGAATGCCACACCTCCCATGTTTGTCTTCCCCAGAGTCAAGTTTAAGGACTGCTTCATGGTAGGAGCACCTCCAGGAGCCAAAGGTACCGCCACCAGAACGGGATGGATGAATGAAGACATCTGGCCTGAGTTCCTTCATCACCTGATACAGCACACTAACTGCACTCCTGATCGTCTCATACTGCTAATCCTGGATAATCTTAAAGCTCACATCTCACTCAAGGCAATAGAGATATGCAAGAGCAACGGTATTGTTCTGCTCACCATCCCACCCCACACGTCCCATCACATGCAGCCTCTCGACGTGACCGTGTATGGCCCGTTCAAGTCCCAATACAGCCAGGCTCTTGATGGGTGGATGAGATCTAATCCTGGCAAAACAATCTCCATCTACCAGACTGCAGGACTTGTGAATGAGGCCTTCATGTCAGCAGTGACACCACGCAACATCACTTCTGGATTTAGGTGCACTGGGATTTTCCCATATAACCGAGACATTTTCCCTGATGAAGCGTTTGCACCATCCATGGTGTCAGACCGGCCAAATCCTGAGCTGCAGCCTGCCATTGCAGATGATCTGGATGGTCCACCCCCCGCAGATGATCTGGATGGTCCACCCCCCGGAGATGATCTGGATGGTCCACCCCCCGGAGATGATCTGGATGGTCCACCCCCCGCAGATGATCTGGATGGTCCATCCCCTGCAGATGATCCACCTGCAGACGAACCACCCACTGCACCCGCTGATCCATCCACTGCACATGGTCCACATGGATGTGCCTCACCAGCTGACTCAGATGTGCCACGTGTTCCCAGCCGACCTAGATATGTGTCTCCTCATGAAATCCTTCCACTTCCCAAATGCCCTCCCAGAACACAAACCAAACGAAAGCGTGTGAAGACAGCCATCATTACTGATACTCCTGAGAAGCAGGCAATTGAAGAGGCTTATAAAGAAAGACAAAAGAAACTGGCAGGGAAAATCATAGTTGCGTCTCTGTCCCACTTGATGATGATGATGATGATGATGATGATGATGATGATGATGATGATGATGATGAGAGCTCTGAGGATGAGAGAAGTGATCCAGAAAACAAAGATCTGTCCATGGGTGACTTTGTCATGATTAACTTTACAACCAATCACAGGAGCGTCCGGTATATTGGCATGGTCGAAAAAGTTGAGGATGATGAAATACTTACCCAATTCCTTAGAAAAATTCAGGGAAACACAAAAATGTGGGAGAGACCCACATTTGCTATAAAAGATAAAGATGTGGCATATGTTCCCAAAGCAGATGTGGTAAGGAAGCTGCCTCAACCCAAGACGCCTGGAGGGACCACACGTAGAGAGCAGCTCTTCGTCTTCCCCTGCAGTCTTCAGGGCTGGAATATAGAGTAGTTGTAGACGCCTAATTGTAGAGAATGACTGATGCTCTAATTGTGGATCTAGTCCTGTTGAGTCCCAGGCTGTTCTAGCTGGCTGTAAGGGTCCTGTGTTCTGACCCCCAGACTGTGTTCTGTTTGCTGAAATTGTTTTTATTGTATTATTATTATTATTATTATTATTATTATTATTATTATTATTATTTTAAGTGTGTGTGTGTGTGTGGGCTGTGTTCAATTGTACATAGGCTACTGGCATTTTTATATTAAGGCTTTTATATACAGTACATACAAAATGAATATTTTGTAGTGTATGAGTTCAACACTACAAGGTGATTTCTATCTAATTTGCAACAAGGTGATTTCTATCTCATTTGAATGTTAAAGGAGCTATATGTAGGATTGCGTCCTCTCTGGCCAAAACTGTTATTGCAACCACGTTGTAAATACTGTACAGCGTGGTACTCCCTCCCCCTCCCCCCCCCCAGAGTAGCGGTTGCCAGATTCCCCGTTCCCGGATTACTCAACACAACACTGCGTCTACTAGAAGGAGCAACCATGACAAGTGTTTTACATACTGTTCTTTAATTTTATTTAGGTAAAGAACATAGAATTGCCTCTGTGTATGAAGTGTGCTATACAAATACACTTGCCTTGCATAGATCCCTGATAATATTGACCAACTGCATCACCGTCACCGGGGCTTCATAGTAATGTGTCCGAATAGAGCAGCCCTCTCGGACACACACACATGCTGTTACCGCTGTTTTATTAGCATCCACACTTCCAGACCATCACCGGGGCTTCATAGTAATGTGTCCGAGGAGAGCAGCCCTGTCGGACACACACGCCAGCTCTGACCGCTGTTTTATTATCATCCGCACTCCCACACCGTCACCGGGGCTTCATAGTAATGTGTCCGAATAGAGCAGCCCTGTCGGACACACACACATGCTGTTACCGCTGTTTTATTATCATCCGCACTCCCACACCGTCACCGGGGCTTCATAGTAATGTGTCCGAATAGAGCAGCCCTCAACGGACACACACGCCAGCTCTGACCGCTGTTTTATTATCATCCACACTGCAGTCGGTGTGCAGTAAATGGCACCCTCAATGGTGTGAAATCCTTACATACAGTCATTGAGCAAACGATACTGACTTCGTGAAAACGCCCATGAGGCAACGACGCAATGATTCGCTTCAAACATGTTTTTCTAGCAAAAACTGAATAATGGCGATAAGCCAAATATAATTCTAAAGATATACTGCAATAGTTCACTCCAGTGGAAACATGGACCATTTTCATTACCCAACTAAAATATATTTGGTAGGCTAATAGTGCAATGTAAACATGTTCACTAATGCATTTAGTAACGTCAGACATTTCTGACCCGAAACATTTGTAGCTGCAGCCTTCCTTATACAGTAAATGGCTGCAGCTCAGCCTATCTGGCAACCCGGATGGCGACACAGTACTGACTTCGCGATTGGATGCTAGGCAGAAGGTGGCGCAACAGACCAAAACACAAAATGAAAACAAAACAGTTTTCCTGGTACAGAAATATTGCGTTTGAAATTAAATATTCTGGCTGGACTACTATTATGTCTGACATAAATACTTGAAATTAACATGATTCCTCAATGTCTATTGACATATTAGGGTCATTTTATGATTACTTTGAGTACATTTCTTACATATAGCTCCTTTAATTAAACATTTTGAATTACATTATGTTGTATTTGATTTTGTTTAGAATTACTTTCAAGTGCTTAGGAAAAAATGTGCTTAATTGACCAATCCCCATGATTCTGTTACTTGTCCAACATTTGTTCTGGAATGTGAGGTTGTCAAGCTAGTTGTCAGGATTCTAACTGTTGAAACATATGTTGTTATGGTAGTTTCAGAGTGGAAAAAGTAAGTGGATCAGTTTACCCCAAGCTGGTTCACTTTACCCCATTGACTTTTCTGGTCTGTGTCAATTTACCCCTAAACTGGGGTAAAGTGAGACACAAGACCACTTTTTAAAAAAAACATCATATTTTCACTGCCCTTCATCCTGAATACATTCTAATAATTTCCATTGCAAGAAAACATCCTGAATTAATGGGAAATGTGTAAATTTAACTGATATATCATTTCAGCTCGCTTGGAGGGGAACAAATGTAAAAAATGTCTCACTTTACCCCACTCTCCCCTACTCGTTCATTCAACTTTCAATCTATAACCCATGTTGAACTTGTAAAAACTACAATCGAATCTGAGATTTCTCAATGAGAATCAGGTGAAAGAGACAAATTTAGCCGTCTAGCTCCATCTGCTCCCATTCATTCTGCACTCATGGGCGATCGCCCCCAGTGGAGCTCTGGTGGAACTGCAACCAAAATTCGGTACAATGGGACTTAATAGGGAGTGGACAGGCTCTCCGTAGACGGGCTCTGCTATAGAGCGTAACAGTGACCGCCCCCTTTTTAACAGCTCCGGTGCCGGTGTCGTGCCAAAAAGTGATTGTCTGCCAGAAATTGATTGAAGGCCAAATACAGTTACTCAAATGTGATTTCTGCCTAAATATGACTTGATCTCATTCATAAGCTTCAAAATATTAACACTGGAGGTCACAGGACACCTTGGAATTCTTTTAAAGGACCATTACAACACAAAATAGGCATTTTCACCTGCCAAAAACTGATTGAAGAACAAACGTTAGACTTTCGAAGACACGTGCCTTTGCTATAATTACATTATAATACAGTTGTGTGTATCTGCATATTATGGCCGTTTAATCCAGAGAAAAGCAGACGTTTTTGCGCTACCGCTCAACGGGCTGCTGTGCGCGCTCCCGCGGAAATCAGATTCTGGCAGACAATCACTTTTTGGCACGACACCGGAAGTAAATTTCCCATGCATTTATCTCGTCCACTTTTCGTAGAATCCTTATAAAAAGAGTATTAAGCCTTTAACCAAGCCGATCGTTCGTTATGGTAGTCGTGACCATATTATGTTTGATTCGGGCATAAAAAGAATTTGGAAAACGGAAGAAAAAAACGGATTTTGTTGACCGAGTGAGGAACTACTCATCCCGAATCAAACAAGATCTTACGTCATGAAGGGACTAGTTCAACAGAAAACAAAGTGGCTAGAAGAATTGACTGGAATTTTAGCGAATACGTTTTCTTGGTGGATTAGCATGACAGACTCCTTTTTTATGAAGTAGAGAAAGGAGCGGGATGAAACTTTAACAGGGTTCACCTTATGGCCTACTTTCTCTACTCCGTCAGGGCTTCACCCTTCGCCATGCTGCCGTTTGGTTTATTCTGGGTGCACACAGTCCTCGACCCGAGGCAGACCGGTGTTGTGCCAAAAAGTGATTGTCTGCCAGAATCTGATTTCTGGCTGCGGGAGCGCGCACAGCAGCCCGTTGAGCGGTAGCGCAAAAACGTCTGCTTTTCTCTGGATTAAACGGCCATAATATGCAGATACACACAACTGTATTATAATGTAATTATAGCAAAGGCACGTGTCTTCGAAAGTTTAACGTTTGTTCTTCAATCAGTTTTTGGCAGGTGAAAATGCCTATTTTGTGTTGTAATGGTCCTTTAAAAGAATTCCAAGGTGTCCTGTGACCTCCAGTGTTAATATTTTGAAGCTTATGAATGAGATCAAGTCATATTTAGGCAGAAATCACCTTTGAGTAACTGTATTTGGCCTTCAATCACTTTTTGGCACGACACCGGCTCACGGATCACCCAGACCAGTGTGTAGTGGGGCTGAGGGAGGGACGGTCTGGAGTTCTCCCGTGGAAACGGAAAAAGCTGTATGGGAGGCTAAATAAAATAAAAATCCATTAAATGTTCCTGTCTACTTTAAATTAATGGTCCGCGTCGGTAAATATATAGTTTGCGAAAAAGTAATGGCTCCGTTGACTCCTATATACACGTGTTTCTGTTAGGCTGTCTTTACACGGTGAAACCTTAACCCAACTTTAGTTGGTGAAACATCAGCCAAACCAAGTTGCACTTGAGCATATGGCGGAAACCCTGCAACGCACTGGAGCCTTGTCCGAAACTCAGCCGCAACAGTTGCAAAACTCAACTAGCCAATCAAAACGCTGATAATAACGTGTCAGACGATTACGCCAAACTCCCGTTGATGCGGTATCATTTCAACTGATAATCTCAACTCATAATTTCATACTGTTGTCACAAGGTGGCAACCGAGAGCTATTCATGTATTGTCCTTGAATCAAAGGGAGAACCACCGGAGGCTCCGTGAATAGAAACGTTCAGCCTCGTGTTTCTCCTCCTGCATATCATTAAGCATTAATCTCTCCCTATTCTCCGGTCTCCTCCTGCATATCACTAAGTGTTGTTGAAAAATTGACCCCCTGAAAGGTTGTCGTCACTGATGACTGTTAGACTGTACACACATAGTAGACAAATGAACTGATGACTGTTAGACGGCACACCCATAGCGGACAGATTAACTGTCACTTCTGACCCAGGTTGTACACACATAGTGGACAAATAAACTGTCACTGATGATTGTCAAACTGCACACACACAGTGGAAAAATGGACTGTCACTAATGACTGTCAGGCTGCACACACATAGCGGACAAAGTAACTGTCAAGTATCACGGATGACTGTCAGACTGTCCACCCAAAAAGCTGACAAATGAACTATGAACTGTCACTGAACTTACCACCACCCTGGAAAACTAAGAACTGAAACCAGACGGCAGGAAAGCCCTCGCAACAAAGAACGTATCCCAACGACCTCTATCTGGAGTACCAATGGGGAACAGACACCTCATGATAGAAACTAGCTGGGGGGGGGGGGTCAAACCGGTTAGGCGACCTTCTGATTATAAGAAGAAGGATCAGTCTCCCCCTCAGTGCGCTTTTCCGGAGACAGGCAGAGGTGTCTCAGTTCTCTTGCGAAATTTCGGTTCCGAACGGCGAAGTGCCCCTCACACTCTGTATCATTCGATCAGATGTTGTAATTGTAATTTACTAAATTGTTAAATAAATCTAGACAAATAGGTGAAACCTCCTTCGTTGTACCGGCCTCTTCTCTTTTTACCATCGTCCGTCTTTTTGTTTTTAACAACATAAGCATTAATCTCTCCCTATTCTCCGGTCTCCTTCTGCATATCACTAAGCATTAATCTCTCCCTATTCTTCGGGACAGCCACTAGGACTCCAAGCAGCCAGTGCCAGAAGAAAAAGCGATATAATACGTCCGAATTTATGTTATCAGCGAAAAAACGATACGACACAAGACACAAAGCAGCAAATGTTAGAATGACACTTCCCACTTGATTTAATCTACTGCGAAAACAATACGACAGACGAAAAATTATTAATGAAATAAATTATTTAAATTGTGTTGCATGATATTTTTTAATTGCTTCGTGTAACTGTCAAGTTGCATGGAAATTATGTTTCATGCTATTTGCAACCTGCAGCTAGTTGGGTGAAAGTTTCCCTGTGTAAAGCCTCAGGTCTAGACATGACCCATATCTCTAGTGCAACAATACTAGTAGTAATGGTGAAAAAAAAAGTGGTTACAATAAATCCAAGTGACAGTGAATGTAATCTGAAGTATTGACCGAGTATTGATAATACACACAGATATGCAATTACTGAATCATTCACTGATTTGTTTAACGAGTGCATTTGAGATAATAAAAAACCTAACCACTTTATATATTTTATATAGGCTATTGTTTAATAACAATATTGAAAGAAAATGTTTTTGTGTAGAGTATACAAAATAAAAGGGATTTTTCTTTTATAAAACTGAATGGCAACACTTTGAGCCTCCCTTAAAAATAACGGCAATTCGGCAAAGCTCATGTTTCCGTTTGCCTTTGTGGCACATTCAACTATTTCAACACATGATTATGCCCAGCTCCCGCTTCAATGTTACCGTCGCTTGATGTTCCCAAATATTACTCAAGAGTACTTTGTGATTGAACCTTAATTCTTACAAGTATTAAATCAATAGGGCACACGTAACCAACAACACATTGCTATACCGCTCAGATTCAGGTGTGGTTTTGATACCTATCCCTGATTAAGTTATTGGACAGTTGAAATCATTATTCATAGAATAATTTGGGCATCTTGTCCTTTCAAGCACCCTTTGTCTGCTTTCATTGTCAGCCAATCTGAGCAGCCGTCTGCAGAGGGTTGACCCAAGCCAGGAAGAGATTATTTTCCCTTATGCGAGGGAAACTAGTGGGCTGCCACCACAATCCCAAAAAGTAAAAGGGTTTTGTCAAGGCACAGGTTTCTTGAAAGCAAAAAGGTTTGCATGTTGTCACCATAGCGGGGTAGGAGTCGCCTCCCTTGAGGTGTCTGTTGAATGCCTCTGCCTCTGTTGTTCAACTGTTTCTAGATTGCTCTGCATGCTTTGCAGAATGGAGCACCTACCTGCATTCTCCTCTATGTTTCAAGGTCTCCTTGCCTTATATTTTAATATTCCTCCAAGACAACACACCCCTGTCCCGTTTTCCCTGTCATGCTACAATGGCCAAGTGACAAAAATAAACGTGATTCTCTTATCCATGCCCTTTTTTTTTTTACGAACAAAATAATTTACCAACATGAGGAAAGGTAATTAATAATAACACCTCATGAAATTTGCCTCAATTAAAAAAAGGAAATGACATGAATGAAAAAGGAGGCCTCTTTGTGGCAACAGCAGCAATATGCTTCTCTATGCCTGAATGCATCTCTCCTGCATGTGTGTGTGAGGATCACAGTTTGTCTCTGTCCAATAGCTCCTGCAGTTCATGCTGGATGTCTTCAGGCAGCTCCAGGGGCGGCAAGTCGTCCAGACACAGGTCCTCCTGCGCGGGCATCTCCAATGGCGGCAGCTGAGGGATGGCGATGTCCTTCCCCTTCCCCGTGGCGGTCTTCTCCTGCTGCGCTCCTCCCTGCACTGCGCCCACTGCGTGTGGCAGCACCCACAGCTCGGAGCGCTCCACCAGGTCGGCCGCGTCGGCCACCTCCGAGCTGAGCCTTGCGTTCTCGGCCCGCAGCTGCTGGTTCTCGGAGGACAGCCGCTGATTCTCGTCCATCAGTTGTCCAAGCAGCCGTCGCAGGTAGTCCATAGTGGTCCGCTGTTCCTCCAGGCGGGTCTTGTCGTCCTTGGCGGTCTTGGAGCCGCCGGGGCAGCGGGGGGCAGCCGGGGCCAGGAGAGGGCCCGCCGCTTGTCGGCTCTGCAGCTGGTAAAGCAAGGTGTCGTACTCCCTCTCTGCGCCCCCCGCACCCTCGGCCCCGCCACCGGACACCCGGCTTTGATGGGCGGTGGGGGGGAGCGGCTGGGACGGGGCCGCTGGAGCCGGGTCGGCGGTGGGCCGAGCGGGGACGGAGGTTTTAGCGGCCCCTCGGCGGGCTTCCCTTTTCCAGCGCTCTTGGATGAGCCGCTGTTGCTTGACGTGGCTGTCCTTCTGGAGCTCCATGGACAGACGAGCCTAGACACATCAAAATATCAGTGTTAAGAAAATCTCCCATGAACAACAGTACAAACATAAGAGAGATGTTTGACTTGACCTAACACCACTGTAATCCACTGCTGAATGCGCTAAAGCTAGTTCAAATAAAAACAAACTATACAAACTGTTGAATTTCTGTAAACAGAAATTGAACTGTCAGCAGTAAAAACGTCTTGTGAGACAATCCAGATATTAAAATTTGCGTTCAGAAAATTCCAGCCAGTCACATTAAATAACTAAGTATAGCTCTTGCTCTTGCTGAATCCAGTCAGTAAAGTCAAGTAAGGCAAAAACACATTTTCCTCTAAGAAAAGCCTTCTGTGCACATTTCTTTTCATCTTTATCATCGTTATTCGGTCCATTTTGAATAAAATGATTTTGATTGCTTCGTTGGTTGCTACACTTTACTCAAGCACTGCCGTTGTTTTTGAAATTCTGCAGATGTGATGCTCCTTGCTTCGCCATGAACTGAAACTCCCTTCCCCTAGCGCTTGATTCATAATGTATCAACATTTATATAAATGTTGATACACTTCACAAAGTTTGTGAACTTCCTTCGTCTTGCAATTAGCGCATCTATGTGCTATTTTTACCTCAGAGAAAGTCCATCAAGCTAGCAGCACAACAAGTGAAGCAACCAAATCTGTAAAGTTCCCCCAGTGTAGCACCTTTGGCAGGTGGAGCGAGGTATGTAATAATTAGCCCCTTTTATACAGAGATCCTGCAAAATTGCCTTTAAGAAGATCCGTCATTATGCTGGCATTGAACCACAACAAAGCTGTCATAATGCCCCCCCTCTGTGCTTTTACAGCATGCCGGACATTTGGACACACGACACGTTCAATATATTAATAATAAACTTTGAATAGAAAATTAGTGCACACCGGCAGATGACATCACACCGTGTTGGACTGTGGGTAATGTAGTCTTCTCTTATGTACGCAACAGCGACTCTTTCACAGGCAGTGGCTCACTGACTGCACCGACACATTTAAGTGTAATTGAGATTTCTGTTCATTTTTATACTAGTAGATTTACTATAATGCTGCACTAAGTGGTATTGTGGTTTTTATATGTTGTGAATGTGAATGTTAAGCTATTGCACAACTTTGAAGTGGAATTACTACAATGCTGCACTTAGGGGAATTTGTAAGAGCTAAAGACATCTTTTAGTTTGTTTACTTTTTTAGTTTGTTAAAAACAAACAAAAACCAATCCTGCACTAAGTGGAAATGTGATGAGACATATTTGTTGTTTGTTTACTTTGTTTTGTAAAAAAAACATGAAGGAACAGCTTGGATTCAGGCAATTGTTTTTCTTAATGCATTGCAGAGCTATTCAATTGTCAAGCATATACATTGGATTGATTTCAGAACTTTAATGTACTTGAAGTGTGCACTGTAGTGATGGGTCGTTCGCGAACGAACCAGTTCGAACGAACGACTCTTTAAAGTGAACGAACTGACCTCGTTCGCCACTCTCGTTCGCGTCGTTCGTCTCGTTCGCTGAGTCTCTCTGACGCGCTGATTCGCGGCGCCACTGATTCGCGAGTCGTTCGCTGACTGATTGACTCGAGGACTGAGATGTCACTCACGACTCGTCATCACGAGAGCCAGCCAATGTATGTTGTTTGTCTGTCTGTGAGTCTAGGACGCTTTCGAATGGTTGACACATTAACAATACCACTTTCACATTTGAATATTGCCTTTTACATTTACATATCAGTGATATTTGAATGTCTCGTCAATCTGTCTCATTCTTTCATGCTTCCTTCTCACGCACGCAACCCGGCCGGGACCCCCACCTTGGTGGATCTTGGTCTTGAGTGGGGGTGGCCAATGGCCATCTTCACAATAGTAAATAAAATATGCCCAGAATAAACACAACTGTACATCATTAACTTTAAAACTCATCATTGCTAAATCAAGTCTATTATCTTGCTGATATACATCCAATAATCTACTACGCCCCCCCCCCCCCACACACACACACACACACACATCCCGCTGCGTTTGGTTTGTCTAACTTTACCTTGAATTGGGGGAATGGGGCATTTTGATCCTGACATGTCATTATGCATACATTAAATAAATCTGTTGAACTCAAATTAAATACATATGTTAACATATTCAACCAGACACAATGTTGTATTTGCTATTAACACATTTATTAACACCATCAAGCACCATTGCACGATTGTGAATCGTGATTTCGTGATTAGTTAGTAAATGAGAAGAACGAGGGAGTCCGAGACCGACTCAGCTGCATTCGTGATTCGTTTGTCTGACCGACTGGGCTGGCATTCGCCGTTCGCGAATGACAGCCGAGTTGTTCGCGATTCGCGAATTGAGAACGAGGGAGGAGCTAAGTGAACGACTGAACGACTGAACGAGTCAGTGAATGATTCAGCGCTACCGGAAACACGAACGAACGAACGAACGAACGAACGAACGAACGACTCTCTGTGGCGAACTGAACGACGCGAACTGATTCGCGCAAACGACTCATGAAATCCATCACTAGTGCACTGTGCAACTGTATTATCTAGGAAAATACAAGTATCGGATCGGGACTTGGTATCAGCAGATACTCGGAAATTAAATGACTCGGATCAGGATCGGGGGCAAAAAAGCTTGATCGAGACATCCCTATGAAAAACACAAACATACGATAACCAAACCTTTCATAAAAAAGAAACGAGAGTAAGATGCAGTGCACCCAAACATGCACACGCCAGTCTAATATGCAAAAGTTCTCACCTGTTCACACTCAGTTAACTTCATCGCATCCCTCAATAGATCTGGGAAAGAAAAGGAGTGAAGGGAAAATGAGAAATAACATATGAGCGAAAAGGAGGACTGGAAATATAATGTACATTTACAAACACATATCTATGTCACAATTATTAAATCCGATTAGCAATGTTGTCAAACAAATGTTAAAATTGAATTAAGCTAATTGGACTTTCTGCTTGCCTATATTTAGACATTAGAGAAAGCCTTAATGGAATGTAAAGTCTGTATACTTTCCATTTAACCTAACCTAAGTGCCAGTGAACCTAAAATCATGTTTTGTTTTTGTTTAAAACATATCAGTATGTCTTCTATGATCTTGGACATGGTAATCTATGCCATTTTGTTATCGTTACTGAAATAATACAGTAAGGGTGCTCCAATCAGGATTTTTGGGGCCGATCGCTGGAAGCAGTATCCCGATTCCGATCCCGGATCACCAATCACGGGGTCTATTTGAAGCCTAAAATAGAAATTTTAGGGATGTCTCTAGCGATTTCCCTGACGTTTAAAAAACAGTTAGGAGTTGTCTACCTGCAGAAGTTTAAATCTAAATAATCGAGACGTGACACAATGATCAGTTTTTTTTTCTCTTCTCATTCATTTTATCGATCTGCTTACTGAGTGAGCAGCCATTTGCTCAAACTCAGTAGGCCTAAAGAAAGTTACGACATAAATAAATATAATCCGCCGGATCATGATTTCTTTGTTGTTTAGACATTTGGCTGTTACTAAACGTTAGTGAATTAACCTATTTTAGTCTCAACAACAATATGCAATGGCGAAGGCTTTATTTCTCCAGAGCCGTTTGTCCGTTCTGGGCTACTGTAGAAACATGGCGGTGCAACATGGCGGCCTCCGTGGAAGGCGACCTGCTCCCCATGTAGATATAAACGGCTCATTCTAAGTGAACGAAAACACAACAATTATTATTTTCAGGTCATTATACACTAATTAAAACTACTTAGTCCATTCCACTAGATGCCACAACATTCTACACACTGGACCTTTAAATGAAGTCATGAAAAGACCAACTGATCGTGAACCGCAGTTACTGACTGGGGTAAAGAGCACTGTTGAGAATTGTGAAGCAGAATAAAAATATTAAATTAATGATTAGATGTTTAGTTAACAGCGACTAAAACAGACCACAAGGCAGTAATGTTTTGACCAGAGGTACCGGTGTCACATGGAAGTGTCTTAAAAAACAGGACGTAAAGTATTAAGAAAACTTGTTATCACGAGTTTAAATGTGATGTTCCGGTCATTTTTTGTAGAAGTTTCTACAGGGACAGTGAACCCAAAATAGTTTTTTTTGTTTTGTTTTAAATGTGGTAATAGTAGCAGTCCAGTCTGTTCAGTTAAATACCCAGTAATGGCCAATACTTCAAACAGTCTCAGCAGTTTAGCTGTTCCCCCTGTAGGCTTGACTTTGAGGAGGTACAATGTTTCAGTTGGAACGTGATTAGTGCCAGACACACCTGCAGCACTGCTGTGGCAGGAGATAGCCTCTTCATACTTTGCAGCTGCTAGGAGACGATCTGCCTTCCTAGACTGCTGGTGAGCCTAGGGGAGTGTTTGACATTGACAGCCATAAGGAAGTGGTTCAATTGAGGGGAAATCATTTAAAAAGGGCAGAACAAAACCGAAATCATTAGAAGGAAGAAAGAGGAGGGATGTTTGAGAGTGACAGGAGTGTAAAGGCAAAGGTGGGAGGAAGACATAGATGATCAAGTAATATAAGAGGACAGAAAGGAGAGAAAAGGCAAGGCAGACAACAAACTACAACCTAATTTCCATCAAAACAAGTTGTCCACCAAATAACATTGGTCTCTGTGTACAGCTGGCTGTGAGAGAGTGCGCAGGCCGCAGGGACTGTCTACAAAGTGCAACACCGAAAAGAGATACTTGAAAAATATTCAATAACTTCACTCTTATACAGTGTAGTGTCACCAAAATCTCTTCACAGATCAATGGTCTGCTGCTGTTTTACTACAACACTTAGTTAGGAAAAATGTTCTTTTGCATAATTTTAGGGAATTTTTATTGGGAAAAATATTCAATAACTTCGCTCTTATACAACCACCAGGGTTCTCCTGCAAGTTATTGAATATGGGTGTCATGATTCTGATTTTAAATCGAAGACCGATCGAAATGAGCTTTCGATTTTGAAATCAAAAGCAGGATTAGTGCTGGGCGGTATACCGGTTCACACGGAATACCGGTGTGTATTTTCGTTACGGTATGAATTTTTAATATACCGGCATACCGGTGTATTTGATTACACAACGTTCGGAAAGCTGCGCCGCGCAACACTGTTTCAGACGGACCCTTTTCAATGTTGCGCAGCGCGCTTCTAAACACGCATGTTACGACCAGAGCGTATTCTCGGACGACTGCGAGGCAAACCTAGGTTAGTGCTGGAGTTACGTTGCAGTGATGATGGATAGGATAGACATTGAAGAAAGTTCCGAACTCGAAGCTGCAGAACTAGTAGAACATGATGACACGCAACTTGTGCCAAAAAGAGGAGCCGTGTCTGCTGTTTGGAGGTTTTTTGGTTTCAAAAAGACCGACATTGACCAAACAAGTCGAGCAGAGTATTTAATATCTCCCGTATGCAGGCCATAGCGTCTTCATAGCGTCAACGTCTTTCCTAGTGTAAATCTAGCCTACACCCTCCAACCAATCGGAGTAATTCTGTTTTTAATGACTTCATCATGTAACTTTCCATCAAGTAACTTTCCGTGATCAACAATGTCGGTAAATGGGCTGTGCTACAGCAGTAGTTGCGTGGTGGTGTTTAGCGCGTGTGGCCTTTAAATTAAAAAAAAGCAAGAACGAACATTCTGAAGGGGGACAAAAGCGACTAAGGTGGAGTGGACAAGGCGGATTCCTCTTTGTGCGCTTTCGGTGTGAACGCACAGTTACTATATTTTTTTGATGTCAATATATACCTCGAAAGCCCATATTAAGGCAAATTGTGTCTTCAAAACAATTTTTTATATTTATATTTTCCTTGTTTTATTTAAATTTACTTGAATAATAGTAATGTAGGCCTACCTAGGCTTGAACTTGAAGCAAAAGTATAATTATTGCAAGTTGCACTACTTTTTGTATTGGTTTGTAAGATGTTTGTGAAATTTGCACAGTAAAAGTTTTGTATTTTGACTGCAATTCTCTTTGCCTATGATTCCTCACTTCATTAGATTCATGAGTGGCTCAGCATAATTATCTGGCGCCAAACCTTTATTACTACTAGTGTGGAATTATTCTACAATATTCATCATGCTGGTAAAATAGTCCATCCTAAGTCAATCTACAGCAGTAATTCCTCTCTCAACCAGTAGAATATGTTGTGAACACCTGATTATGCATGAAAAAAGAAATACCGTGATATACCGTGAAACCGTTTGAATCTAGAAAAATACCGTGATATCAATTTTTGGTCATACCGCCCAGCACTAAGCAGGATTGACGATTAAAACTTTTATTTTTAATATAAAAAATACAAGTTGGTTTTGTGGGGTGCCCCTGTCATTTAGTGGCTCTTCTTTTTGTTTGGCCTTAGTGTTGCACATTCCTAAAGAAATATGGTGGTTATCACATATACTATGTAGCCTATCTTTTTGAAGAAGAATTTGAAAATGTAATTGACAGTTGTCAAGGCATAAAACCAATGATCTGTTGATCTTTACCAATCAAGACTCGTTAGTCTAACATTGGCATAGCCGTCAGTGTTGGAAAAAAACCAAACAAATAAAAAAATCGAATCGTGACCTTAAAATCGAAAGTCAAATTGAATCGTGGATTTGGAGAATGGTGACACCCCTATTATTGAATATTAGTCCCAATTGCTTCCGTAAGCCGGTTACTGTAATGGGGAAAATGCACTCACAATCCTGTGGACAGTGTGAACTGTGAACGTGATTTCTCCACCATGAACAGGGTACAACTCACACAGCTCATGATTGCTTTTGATAGCAATATAAATCTATCCTTACACTAAAGAATTTAATAAAGACAAATCTTCACTTTTGGCAGGTGGAAACAGAACAGGCTGCAAGGAGTGCACTTAGGAGGAATGAAGATTTTTAATAAATGGGCCTCCTGTGACAAAATTTCCACATCATGATGCCATGGTGAAATTTTTCTCCAAGCCAAGGAAGATAAAGTGCAGCAATGAATCATTCACACTGTGTTCATGATGTGCTGTTTTGCAAAGGTCATAGGTTACATAGCTTATTTTTATGCAATAAATGCAGTGTGTTAAGTCATCCTATCCTTGTTTGTTTTAAATAGAGATGTTCCGATACCATTTTTTCCTTTCCGATAATGATGCTGATACCTCAACTTGCGTATTGGCCGATACCGAGTACCAATCCGATACCAGTGCGTTTAAAAAATATATATCTATTATTATTATTCTTTAACAGCTGTATACTACTCAACCTGTATGGCTGTACAAATTATTGATATTGCTATATGGCCTGGCTCAGGTTAAACCCTTTGTAAAACATGAACAAATACATACAGAGAGAATTAATGCCATAGAACTTTCTTTTATCTAGTTTGACATAACTGAAAAAGAACATAAATCTAAGAAAAAAGAATTCCTTTAATACATTAAGTGCAGCCACAATTTAGTATAATAAGGCATTTAAAATTGAAATGTCTTATTTTACTCAATTGTGGCTGCACTTACTGTACTAGTACTGTATCTAAATAGTACAGTAACAGACAACAGAAGTGAAACAGAAACTTAAAAACAAAATAAAATCAAGGAATAACAATTCCTTTAAAAAATTGTTAAGGTGCAGCCATAATTTCGAAAAATAAACAAGACATTTAAATAGTACAGTGACAGTATAAAACAGCAGTGCAACAGCAACTAAACATTCAAAATAAACAAGAATTACTATTACAGTATAAAGTAAAACAGCAGCAGCTACACAGTCAACAAAAGTTCAAACAAGGAGGCTATATATTGCAGTAGCAACTTAGCATTGCTCACAATTTCAACAGCGATGGTAGGTTCTTCTTCAAGAAGATGAGTATTTCTGCTCTCTCCCCTAGCCTGTTCCTTCTTGCATCAATAATGTTGGACGCTGCACATCTCACTATCCACACTGGTACAGGGAGCACAGAGAAATTTTGCAGCAGTGGCAGCCAGGGTGGGAAAACAAACTTGGTTGCCTCCCCAGTACTGTAACGGGCTGTCTGAGCGTGGGATAGTTTGCTCTGTCAAATATGTCTGTATTTGAACATATGTGCCTGTTCTACTCGCCCCACATTCCTCACCACGCTCCTGCAGGATTTCCTCAAACAGGCCCTTCAAGCTGCTCTTTCTCCTGCTGCTTGGCTGTGCTTCTTCCATACGGGGGACGTTTCCACTGGTAGTGGTTCTTCAAATGGTGCCAGAACGGAGATGGTTTTCTCCAGCAAACCTGTTCCATCTTGTAGCAACGTCTTGGTGCAGACATTTGGTTGGCATTTGGAAATCTTTCTGGATAACGTCCAGGCAGTAGCCAGTGGCAAATGTTTAAAGTGCCCGACTATATTTCTACCATTCGCCAGTGCATTGCTAAGACTTTGCTGTGATAGTTGCCGTTCGTGCACCATCAGCTGGATCGAGTTCGCAAAGCATCCCAAACTTCACACTTGCATATCGTCCATCACTTTCTTCATGTTGCTTGCATTGTCACGCAAAATAACATGAACGTTGAACTTAGGGATGTTCCATTTTACCAGCATCCCTTCAATTGATTTGGCAATTGATGTGCCAGTATGTGACCAACAGAATTTGTTTGCTTGCAGCACCGCACTTTGAAGAGCAAACGTCTGAGTGTCCACCCATTGTGCCGTTAAAATCAGCAAAGACATGGCGCTCCAAATGTCAGTTGTAAAGCTAATCGCCTACATGTCTTTTAGCCTAAATGAAATGTGTTCACTCACTTGTTGTTTGGTGAGGGAAGTTTCGGAGATAAATTTGCAACCTGGCAAAACTGTACCTTGGCTCCAAATGTGCCATTAAGTGGCAAAATCCCACGTTTTCGACGACCGACAGTGTTTGGTTGTCTAAAACAGTGGTTCTCAACCGGTGGGGCGCGCCCCCCTGGGGGGGCGTGGACACTCTCCCGGGGGGGCGCGGGTTCAAAAAGGAGGACAAATACGCGTCCGGCTTTAGGCCGGACTGTCCGGTTTTTCAAAGCCCTGTCCGGCGTCCGGCGCCAAATACGCCGGACGCGTATTTGTCCTCCTTTTTGAGAGCGCAATAATAACACACCGCGCCCCCCCCCTCCCCCCGCCGGTCGTAGGCCCGCGGTGTGTTACTATTGCGCGCACCCCCCGTCGGCCAGAGTGTTAGAACCGCGCGCGCACCCCCCCCCCCCGTCGGCCGTAGGTCCACGGTGTCTTACTATTGCGCGCCCCCCCCGTCGGCCCTAGGTCCGAGGAGTGTTACGATCGCGCGCGCCTCCCCCCCCTCTGTCAACAATCGCGAACACCCCCCCCCCCCCCGGCAACAATCGCAAACACCCCCCCCCCACCACGGGCTGAGGTGTCCTCCTTTTCAACAACTCATAAATGGTCACCCTACCCACCCCCCGGACTGCAATGAACCAGTTTTGGGGGGGCCCAGCCTGAAAAAGGTTGAGAACCCCTGGTCTAAAACAATGAATTCCACAAGTTTGTCGGTTATCTTTGTCACTTTTGGGCTGTCTTTGGGGAATTTATCACGTTGTTGAAATGCGGTTTCCAACATTTGCTGCTGCAGTTTGTCCTTTTTTGCCCCCTTTGCCTTCGTGAACTCATCATGCTGTTTCATGTGTCGCGTCTTCAGATGCTTTATGAGATTGCTAGTGTTGAAATTGGCAACACTAGTGCCACCCCTCAAAATTAAAGCCTTACATACTGTACATGTCGCTGTTTTACTGGTGGGACTTTCCAGTATAAAATATTGCCAAGTTACTAACATTATCCTCACTCTTGTTAACTTTACACTCTCCACAAGCACTGTGTCATGATGAGAACGGATCAGCGCATAGACATGCATACTCGCCGATACCCGATCCAGCATTTTAGACAGTATCGGAGGCATTTCCGATACTGGTATCGGAATCACATCTCTAGTTTTAAGTTTGGAATACACAGAGCGAATAAAACTTTTAATGCAAATATATGTTGTAGATCGCCTGCTGCGCCATCTGACCGAAGCCGACGAACGGCAATATGCCATCCCCCGCGTTTCGTCTGGTTAGGGTTTTTTCAGTTTTTTGGATTAATACTGCATTCACATAGCCTAGAACTCTAGACACCCCCTAGCGGCAGCAAATTTATTTGGCAGCTAGGTAAGTCTAGCACGGCTCCGTCGGCTTTTTGGTGCTGGAAACACCAAGTATGTCAGACCAATCACAGCATGAGGGGCGGAGTCGAAAGCCGGGCTACCATGACGACAGAGTTGCGACGGTTCCGTGTTAGGTAAACAATGGCTGCTGCTGCTGGCGAACGGCTGTCTTTCGACTCGGCTTTGGCCGCGACTCTTCAAGACTTTAAGTTAACATTTTATTTGAGAAAAGAACAAAGAACGGCACTGAAGTCTTTCCTCGAAAAGAAATATGTATTCGGAGTTTTGATTAATTACGTAGTCAGAGCCGTCGCTCTGACTACATCACCTTCTTCGTTGCTCTGATTGGTTGTAGCGCTATCCTATTGCGTGCAGAGGGAACTTGAAAGACAACCGTTTATCCCGCCCACACTGCCAATGGAGCTGAGCCAGACCTTACATCTTTCTGATGTGGGTCTGGCTTGCCAGGCTAGCATTCACATGGATTCAGGCAGATGGTAGATGGCAGACGGGCAACACCTTCTGGTCAGCATGGGAAAAACAAACAGTCTGAGGGAATGACAGGACGGCAAAACGAAACACGCATGACGATATGTTGCTATGGTGATGACATTGTTTACAAAGAATGGAATAAAATATATTAAATACAATTATTTCTTGTCTATAATTTTATGTAATTATTCCAGTAACGCATGTAGCTATAAAATGCAGCTTAATTAATGGATGTTAAATTCCCTCCAAAACGTAAGGCAATTTATTAATTTCCAACATGGATAGTGAAAAGAGAGCTGCACTTGGTGTATCCCTCGTTTGTTTGTCTGAAAAAGATACAAAAAACAAAACAAAAGCACATATGTGTGCATCCTATTTCCTAATGCCGTCTACTGTTTCCGCCAGCCTCCACTAAAATGATATCCGGTTTTCTGTCTACCATTTGCTTGAATCCATGTGAACACAGCATTATCCGTGTCACAGGGCCTCTTCGTCTGTGTGGCAGAGGAGCCGAGCCCTGCCCTCGGTGAACACAGAGAGCAGAGGAGAGAAATGGCGTGCCTGACAGCCCATACATGACACCAAAACATAGCAGCATAGTTTTTGTTCTGTTCATTCGGCATAGGCGCTGTGAAAAGGCACTTGTAGGGAAAACTTTTTGCCACATTTTGGCAAATTCCATGATATTCCGCGTTCTACAGTTGACTTCAACTGTTCGATCGAGGCTAGTGGGTAAGGGAGATCGTGCCTCTGCGGTTGCAGCTCCAAAGCTTTAGAATAGCCGTTCGCTTTTGATCAAATGTTCCCCGTCCATTGACACTTTTAAAGGGATAGTTCTGATTTTTTTAAGTGGGGTTGTACTTATTTGGGGGTGGCCTTCTGGTAATACACTGACTCTAGATAAGTACCTTCTACTGTAGGTAATACACTGACTCTAGATAAGTACCTTCTACTGTAGTAATACACTAACTCTAGATACGTACCTTCTACTGTAGTAATACACTGACTCTAGATAAGTACCTTCTACTGTAGTAATACACTGACTCTAGATAAGTACCTTCTACTGTAGTAATACACTGAGTCTAGATAAGTACCTTCTACTGCAGTAATACACTGACTCTAGATAAGTACCTTCTACTGTAGTAATACACTGACTCTAGATAAGTACCTTCTACTGTAGTAATACACTGACTCTAGATAAGTACCTCTACTGTAGTAATACACTGACTCTAGATAAGTACCTTCTACTGTAGTAATACACTGACTCTAGATAAGTACCTTCTACTGTAGTAATACACTGACTCTAGATAAGTACATTCTACTGTAGTAATAGACTGACTCTAGATAAGTACATTCCACTGTAGTAATACACTGACTCTAGATAAGTACCTCTTACTGTAGTAATACACTGACTCTACTGTAGTAATACACTGAGTCTAGATAAGTACCTTCTACTGCAGTAATACACTGACTCTAGATAAGTACCTTCTACTGTAGTAATACACTGACTCTAGATAAGTACCTTCTACTGTAGTAATACACTGACTCTAGATAAGTACCTTCTACTGCAGTAATACACTGACTCTAGATAAGTACCTTCTACTGTAGTAATACACTGACTCTAGATAAGTACCTTCTACTGTAGTAATACACTGACTCTAGATAAGTACCTTCTACTGTAGTAATACACTGACTCTAGATAAGTACCTCCTACTGTAGTAATACACTGACTCTAGATAAGTACCTTCTACTGTAGTAATACACTGACTCTAGATAAGTACCTTCTACTGTAGTAATACACTGACTCTAGATAAGTACCTTCTACTGTAGTAATACACTGACTCTAGATAAGTACCTTCTACTGTAGTAATACACTGACTCTAGATAAGTACCTTCTACTGTAGTAATACAATGACTCTAGATAAGTACCTTCTACTGTAGTAATACACTGACTCTAGATAAGTACCTTCTACTGTAGTAATACACTGACTCTAGATAAGTACCTTCTACTGTAGTAATACAATGACTCTAGATAAGTACCTTCTACTGTAGGAAATACACTGAATATGGATAAGAACCTCATACAACTCCACAAATCTGAACTATCAATTTAAGTAAAAACTCGACTTGCTTGCATGTTTTCAATGGCCTTTGGTTGCTCTTAGTGGTCTTGTATTTTTTTAGTATTTATTTGGTGTCAAGTGGTATCATTTTGTTGTTTTACATTCGTGCACATATTTCTATTGCCTTTTATTTATTGCCATGTATTATTATTGTGCCTTTTTACTATTATTTGTGTTTTAATTTGTTCAGCACTTTGGTCAACTCTGGTTGCTTTTAAACATGCTTTATATATAAACTTGATTTGATTCCCA
Source organism: Merluccius polli (assembly GCA_030340625.1). Classification (NCBI taxonomy): domain Eukaryota; kingdom Metazoa; phylum Chordata; class Actinopteri; order Gadiformes; family Merlucciidae; genus Merluccius; species Merluccius polli. The sequence goes on along the minus strand of JAOPHQ010001137.1, from coordinate 454,966 downwards.
ATAAAAAAATAACCAGGAGACCTGGTTTAAGAAGCATTATGCAAAAGAACATTTTTCCAAGCTAAGTGTTGTATTATAACCAACAGGAGACCATTGATGTGTGAAGTGATTTTGGGGACACTACACTGTATAATATTGAAGTTATTGTATTGTTTCTAGTATCTTTTTTCAGTGTTGCACTTTGTAGACGGTCCCTGCGTACTCGTCTTGCAGCCAGCTGTACATGGAGACCAATGTTATTTGTCCAGCTCGTGTTGATGAAAATGAGGTTGTAGCTCGTTGTCTACCTTACTACGGTGGGAAAGAGGCGTCGTTTGCGTTTTAACGTTTGCTTATGAGTTATTGATCCGGGAAGTTCCAATATGTAAATATATTTACTTTACCAAATTGTTAATTCGGTCCTGGCTTTCTTCGTCGATTACAAAACACAGCCCTAGCCTGCCTGGCTTTAAGCTCCCCAGTAGACAACATGAGACGGTTATCAACAACTATGCAAGCTAATCCTGCTAACTTTAGCCGTGTGCTAGCTACTAGCAACTGAAACGTTAGCTTGTTATTCCCACACCAATGGATACTTACGAGGTTGAGGGGGCTGTCCTCTACCTCCATAAAGTCGATTCTTCGGGAACCCAAAGTACATGAACTGTATCTCTGGAGGACTGTCATCCACTGGAGCCAAACTATACCGTGGCTGGGGAACGAAGACCGTCACAGCGCTGGTTGGGTGGTCAACGGTCGGGTTGCGACAGCTACGTCACGATACGTCAGTGGGGGGGGGGGTACTCTACGTCATTTCCGGAGTATGCCCTCGTCAAGTCGTGCTTTTTGTTTTCAATTTTCAGTTCCTCATTACCTACATCAAGAAAATGAGAATCACAAGTATTTCCGTTTAACGTTGAACTTCACCGTAGGACACACCGTTTCAACAGCAGCAGGGCTGGAGCTGGAGACGGGCCAGTCTGCCGAGAGGGGAATAACTTCCTTGTTTTGGACGGACATGAGTTAACCTTACGCTATTTACCTATGTACATTGATTGGTTTGTGGTTTAACAAACATCTTGCAAATGACATTCGCATAATTGAGAGAAATATCAAGTGAATGTCGAGTCCGTGCCACAGCGCCAGTCTTCCTGCTCGTCGTGATGAAGAAGAGAAGTCATGCTTGCTTGCTGGCCACGACTATGGCCTCCGTCTTCCTGCTGATGGTGGTGTTGTATGGCACCATCAGCAGCCAGCACCCGGAAAGCTCGCATTTTAAACACGATTACCAACTGCTTGGGAGACCACTGTTCAAACTGGACATATCGTGGCCGAAGTACCCTGAGCTGTTCGGTGGTAATGTGTACGGAGTAGCTGTGAACCACTATGCTGAGGTGGTCTATGTGGCCCAGAGAGGTAGGCCTAAACATGTCTAATATATATTGTGATCTCGACCTATTCTTCGTAAATGGCATCTCCTTTCCCCCTACTGCTAGGTGATACTGTACCCAAGGTCCTGGTCTTCACGACTACTGGAGATTTCCTCATGTCCTGGAACACCAGTACCTTGGAGATGCCTCATGGGATCTTCGTAGCCGACCCCGAATCATCTAACCCCACCGTTTGGATTACGGATGTGGGAAATGGCCCTTATGGCCACTGCATTAAACAGTACTCACCATCTGGGAACCTCCTTCAGGTGTGATGTTTAATGTTCATGTTGAAACAAACCTTAGGGAATGTGTCTAAAAGACGCCAATATAATGAACAGCTGCAAACTGAATGGCAGGAAACAAAGTACAACATTGGCATTTGGAAATATGTGTAAATATGTAAATGATGCATGCTATTCATCAGTTATTTTTTTAATCTACATACTGTCAATAAGCTATTCAATGGGAGACAATGTCAAATACTTTACACAAAATCTACATTATATCCAAAAGCATATGGCCGTCTATATTGGGATTGTTCTATGCTGTTCTTCAGGTGCTGGGCACGCCAGGGACGTCAGGCACTAGGCTAAACCCCCTGCAGTTCGACCAGCCGGCTGAGGTGTTTGTCCACAGCTCTGGGGAGATCTACATAGTGGACGGCGACGGGGGGGCCAACAACCGGCTCATCAAGCTGTCCAAGGACCTGGAGGTGCTGTGGGTCCACGGGGAGAGAGGCCCAGGCCTGGCGCAGCTGTACATCCCCCACAGCGTGATGGTGGACAGCTACCAGAGGGTATGGGTGGCCGACCGCGGCAACAAGAGGATCCAGGTGTTCAACGCGGCCACCGGGGACTGGCTGGCCACCTGGGGCAGCTGCTTCACGGAGGATGCGCCCTACTCCGTCAGGTTGACTCCAGACAGGAAGTACATGGTGGTCGCCCAGCTGAACACCAATCAGGTCTCACTGTTGGAGGCCCCGCCCGTGGGCGCGGTCGGCCAGTGCCGGGTGGTGAGCGTGATTCGGTTGGCAGATGATGTCAAGCCACATCTGGTGGACGTGGACCAGAAGACCGGCTCTCTGTATGTGGCGGAGATAGGTGCAGGGCAAGTCCAGAAATATGTCCCCTTTCATCAGGGTGGAGGCTCCTTCTACTGACAGGCTACAACCTAACTTTGTTCCCAGGCATTCGCATCTCACAAAGGCAAGCGCCTGGAATATGAAGCTTTGAATGTGCAGTCAGTGGCGAGAGAACGATGGACTTCGGAGGGAGGGATAACCATTTCAGTTGCATGTTTCGGATATCGCCTTGTCAAATTCTTTGTCCAAAAACTTGGAAATTGCATTATGGGAGTAGGAAGGATCTGAGCTGACCAGATGCTAGCCAGGAAGGACCCTTCAATGACGTGAAAATCTCAAGATGGCTGCCGAGGACAGGTGTGCTTTGCTGGGCTCTACACCTACCTTTCTATTTTACATTTTAACACAGATTTTATCAGTTTTTGATGGTGTTTTTCGACATGAACGCTGCAAATCAAGGAGGTACTTGGATAAAGGACCAAAATCCACCAAAAGGTACAGTGAAAATGGACCTGTTCTTATCCTACTACTTTGCCTGTGGTTGCTGATTGCTCCACCTGTTCAAGGTCTTTGTTTGGCCAGAAATCAGTCAACCTCTCTTGGACATTCTGCACTTCTGAATAGTTCACCAAGACTAGTATATTTTGGGCATGGACAATTAATTATATACTCCATATTCTGACAGACAGCATTGTTTGGAAGCTCTAACAAAACTAAACCACAGATCAAGAGAAGCAAATGGTTTGCCTATAAAATCCTGCTACTTCTGCTGCTCTTATGTGGGGATATTCAGCTGAACCCTGGTCCATTAGGGAACACAAATTTAGACCAAAACTGTGATTTGGTAGGCATTTCTACTGGAATGATTGAACCAACACATGCCATCCCCCTTGGACTGTTGGCTCCTGAGAGGCAACAAAGCATTATTACTGGCTTTACTCTCCAGCCACTGGAAGAGATACACCAATTGTTTGTCTCCACTAGACCAGGCCTGAGTAGCAATTGGCCTGCTACCTTTAGCCAAGCTACCATTAGGACTGGCCCAGGCTCTAGTAGCAGCAGCAGGCAAATTTCCATCAGCCCAGTTGTCACCAACACAGCTATCATCAGGCCAAGCCCCAGCAGTAGCAGCGCAGTTATCACAACGCCACCTACCACCAGGCCAGGCCTAGCCTCCATCGGCAGCAGCCCTCCTACCACCAGGCCAGGCCTAGCCTCCAGAGGCAGCAGCCCTTCTCCTACCACCAGGCCAGGCCTAGCCTCCAGCGGCAGCAGCCCTTCTCCTACCACCAGGCCAGGCCTAGCCTCCAGAGGCAGCAGCCCTTCTCCTACCACCAGGCCAGGCCTAGCCTCCAGAGGCAGCAGCCCTTCTCCTACCACCAGGCCAGGCCTAGCCTCCAGCGGCAGCAGCCCTTCTCCTACCACCAGGCCAGGCCTAGCCTCCAGAGGCAGCAGCCCTCCTACCACCAGGCCAGGCCTAGCCTCCAGAGGCAGCAGCCCTTCTCCTACCATCAGGCCAGGACCAGGCCCCAGCGGCAGCAGCCCTCCCTCTACCATCAGGCCAGGCCTGGCCTCCAGTGGCAGTAGCCCTCATCCTCCCCCTACCACCAGGCCAGGTTTGGGCTTCAGGGGGCAGCAGCCCTCCTCCTCCTACCACCAGGCCAGGCCTGGGGAGAAGGGAGATGGTGGACAGTATGATACACATCAGTCGCATTAACAAGGCAATACTCAAGCACCGTAAATGGAACATTTTTAATACGGTTAATAACTCTAGACTAGTTTGGGACCCTCGCAATAAACCTAGTGGACTTTTAGGTGGTCACATAAACATAAGAAGTATTTTATCAAAGTGTGAGCAAGTACAACATCTGCTTCAAGAATCTAATTTTGATTACTTGTCTATGAGTGAATCCTGGTTAAATGAAAACTCGCCAAGTGCTGCTCTATCTGTGCCCGGTTTTAACACTTTTAGAACTGATCGCAAACAGGGGAGGGGTGGAGGTGTAATTTGCTTTGTAAGGGATACGATCTGTTGCAATGAAATAGAATTTATAAATTGTGAACTGAAATGTCTGGGCTTGAATATTGTACTTTCACCGGTGATGTCATTTACTCTTATCGTGATTTACCGCCCTCCTTCATCAAATGTTAGTTTTTTTGATAAGTTCAGGGATTTATTAAAGCAATGTAATTTTAACAGAGAAGTAGTTGTGATGGGAGATTTTAACGTCAATTGGCAAGATAGATCAGCAAGACAGCAACTTAAACAAGTAACGGACAGCTTTAGCCTATCACAAATAATTCGGGGACCAACTAGGATTACCAACTCTTCCTCAACCCAGATTGACCTATTTTTTAGTAACATGCCAGATAGAATAAGTAAATCATATAATCTTTTAACTGGGCTGTCTGACCATAACATGATTTTAGTGGCTAGAAAATTAAATGGAAAGAAAAGTTCAGTCTCAAGGCTGAATCCGAGTGTTATGAAAATTCCAAACAACAAAAAGGAAGAATTCAAAAATGCTGTAAAGGATATTAAGTGGGATGATTTGCTTGAATCTAATGATGTGAGTTACACTAGTCAATGCCTTACCGAAACATTGCATAAAATAATTAGGGATTTCTCTGTGAAATCCCTAAGCAAAACTAAAAAGGCATCTCTTCCATGGATAAATAAAACTATATTCCAACTAATGAGAAAACGGGATCAGGCCCTAAAAGCATCTCTGAGATCTAAATTAACAACTGATAGGTGCAAGTTCGCATCATTAAGAAATAAAGTGACAAGAGAAATAAGAAAAGCCAAGGCAAATTATTTTCTAGACATAATAGCTAATTCTAAAGGAAATCAAAAAGTTATATGGCAGCAAATTAAGAAGTTAATAGGACAAAATAGTGCTAGAAAACATATCGAATTAAGGATTAACGGTACTCTGACAAATGAATCGTCTGTGGTGGCTGAAGCCTTGAATGACTACTTTGTAGAATCTGTTGCTAGTATTGCTAGCAGTTTTCCTTTGCAGCAACAACGTAGCATTGTGGCCCCAAACCCAGATGTACCTATTTTCAACCTGAAAAGTGTGACGGAATCTCAAGTATCGAAAGTGATTGATTCATTAAAACCAAAATGGTCTAAAGACATGTATGAGATGGACTCTGCTATGATTAAAGATCTCGGCTGTCTACTGACAAAACCGATTGCTCACATTACTAATATTTAATTCTCCAGGATTGAAGGAAGTTTCCCAGAACATTGGAAACCTGCTGTTGTTGTGCCCATTTACAAAAGTGGTGACCCTGCATCTACATCAAATTATAGACCCATAAGTATACTACCCATCATGTCTAAGATTATTGAAAAACTGGTGGCCGAACAATTAATTTCTCATCTAAATACTAATCAGCTTCTACATCCAATGCAACACGGTTTCAGGGCCAATCATTCTACAGAAACTGCAACTGTCTACTTCATAGAAAGGATTAAGACTCTAATGGACAGGGGTGGAGTTGTTGGTGCTGTTTTCTTGGATTTACGAAAGGCTTTTGATACAGTCAATCACAATATTTTGCAATCTAAATTTAGTCAATTTAACTTTTCTGAGTTTTCATCTGTCTGGTTCAAATCATATCTTTCTTCTCGAACTCAGTGTGTCAAAAGCCGGAACTCAATCTCTACATTCAAAGACCTTAGTACAGGGGTACCCCAAGGCTCGGTCCTGGGGCCAATCCTCTTCAGTCTATACATAAACGATCTACCATATGCATGTCAAGACTGTGAAGTAATTATGTATGCCGATGACACCGTAATTTTTGTGAAAGGTAAAGACCATTCTGATGCAGCTGCACAACTCACGAGAGCCATGGTTAAAATATCTGATTGGTTACATAACTGCTGTTTACAACTCAACAACACTAAAACGGTTGCAATGTTCTTTGCAAAAACAAACAAATTGCACAGAGAACCGGATGTCTTTATTGCAGGACAGAGGATCCAAATAGTAAAAGAATATAAATATCTAGGTATTGTGATTGACTGTCACCTCACATTCAAAAATCATATTTCAAAGATCTGTAAAAATCTCAAGTTCACTCTGGCAAATTTCCGGCATCTCAGGAACCACATGTCCACAGAGGCAGCGAAAATGTACATGTTTTCTCTCATACTATCCTACATAAACTACTGTCTACCCACCTGGTCTATTGCTAACATCACCACAACAACACCGGTTATTTCTCTATACAAACAAGCACTCAAAATACTAGATAAAAAACCAAGATTTTCTCATCATTGTGCAATTTTACAAAAATATAGACTATTAAGTTGGGAAAACCTTGTTCTTTTTAAAAACTGCTGCCTAATGTATAAAATTCGAAATAACTTGGCACCACCCCCACTCTGCAATCAAGTCCATTTCCGCTCCTCTGTAACTGGTGCTACTGGAGGGGAAGCCAGAGTTACCAGAGGGACAGCCAGAGGAGACTGCAAAATCCCGTTTAGAAAGAGCGCATTTGGGCAATCGGTTTTCTCTTATAAAACAGCACCTGAGTGGAATAACATCCCACAGAACATTAGAGAGTCCATTTCATACAATGTCTTCAAATATAATCTTAGGAATTGGTTGATCGATAATCAAAGATGTGAACATTGATGTGTATACTATCAATGTGGGGATGAACTGTGTATATTGTAAGGGTTGAATTATATATGTTATATGTTATTGCTGATGTGTTTGTACTTGTGTTTTAATCTTTTTTTACTAGGTACTAGCCTATTATTTCTGGCAGGGGGACTGCCAATGTAAACTAGCCTTTTGGCTACAATTGGGTACATTTACATTTTATTTTATAAAATGTTTCTTAATGTACATTGTCCCTCTCTAACAAATAAAAATAAACTGAAACTGAAACTACTCTAGTGATGGAGACACCGGGGTTAGCACCCCTACTCTAGTGATGGAGACACCGGGGTTAGCACCCCTACTCTAGTGATGGAGACACCGGGGTTAGCACCCTACTCTAGTGATGGAGACACCGGGGTTAGCACCCTACTCTAGTGATGGAGACACCGGGGTTAGCACCCCTACTCTAGTGACGGAGACACCGGGGTTAGCACCCCTACTCTAGTGACGGAGACACCGGGGTTAGCACCCCTACTCTAGTGATGGAGCCACCGGGGTTAGCACCCCTACTCTAGTGATGGAGACACCGGGGTTAGCACCCTACTCTAGTGATGGAGACACCGGGGTTAGCACCCCTACTCTAGTGATGGAGACACCGGGGTTAGCACCCCTACTCTAGTGATGGAGACACCGGGGTTAGCACCCCTACTCTAGTGATGGAGACACCGGGGTTAGCACCCCTACTCTAGTGATGGAGACACCGGGGTTAGCACCCCTACTCTAGTGATGGAGACACCGGGGTTAGCACCCCTACTCTAGTGACGGAGACACCGGGGTTAGCACCCCTACTCTAGTGATGGAGACACCGGGGTTAGCACCCCTACTCTAGTGATGGAGACACCGGGGTTAGCACCCCTACTCTAGTGATGGAGACACCGGGGTTAGCACCCCTACTCTTGCGATGAGTGCCACGGGATCTTTAGTGACCACAGGGAGTCAGGACCTCGGTTTTAACGTCTCATCCAGAAGACGGTGCTCTAGACAGGACAGAGTCCACGTCCTGGGGCATTGGGGATCTTACATAGGCCAGAGGGATGAGCGCCCCCTACTGGCCCTCCAACACCTCTACCAGCACCAACTGGTCTCCCATCCAAGGATGGACCAGACCAGCCCCGCTTAGCTTCCAAAGAAACCAGCGGTGCGAGGCAGGTAGCCATGGTGCTGGCATGGATGGTACAGATGGTACATGCTGCCATGACAGTGGCTCTCTGTGTGGTGATAGCTGGTTTATCCTGGGTGCCATGATTGCTCTGCACCACAGGTGTGCAGCCCCACCCAGACCAGAGTCCAATCAGTCTGACTCAGACCAGGTGAGGCTGTAAGCCAGCGATGGAAATTAGTGCTGCACACAAAACAGTTATTCGCCTATGCCACACAGCTGTTTAGAAATACTTTGTTTTTTCACTGCATAATTTGTTGTTTGAATGTGAATTTCATGCTTTTCTCCACATACCAAATCGGCTAGATTAGTCGTCCCAGGGTGATTAAACTGAGAGAATGGGCTTTATTCTTTGGATCATTTTAACAAAAGTTATTGTGAACAAAAGTGATACAGGCAGTTACAAATAGGTTTAATCAGATGTGATGAATGCAGTGAAATAGTCAAATAGCTAATTTTGTTAGATTTAACTTTGTGTATTCTGTCTTGTGTATTGTTTTTCAGTTGGCAATATATTGTATTATGTTTAGGAACCTCGTGTGTAGAAACTCTCCTCAAACTTGTTTTTATTATTATTATTATTAATTATTATCATGTACATATATCAATTTAATGGACAGTTCCTTTATGTACAGGTGGAACTGAAATCACAGACAAACGGCATGCATGTGGAAACACAATTTGTTTCAAAAATGAAATATGAATGAAAGGAAATTATCTGTACAGTGGATCTATAAAAGTGATTGATTCATGAGGGCAAAATGTATGAGTTTAAACTGACACAATGACAAAAACAACTTAGTGAATGAATAAAGAGAGAATTGTCATACTAAAATCCTTATCGAACCTAATTATATGTTATTTTGATGCTTTGCCACGTCTCTAAAGGAGAACATTGTTTATACGCCAACAGTCCTATTCTAATATAGTACTTTGGCGTATAGGTTATCGCAGTGTGTGGGATTGGTGCACCTACATGTATTTAAAGTATATACCTACAGTGTATACTTGAATATGGATAGGAAATTAAATGGGATTGGTCGCTTTCAATGGATGTACATCTGCATTTGTTTGTCTTTTTTTATGAATGCAATGACTTAGCACACTTGATCTGAGACCCTTTTGTGTTCAGTATGATTTACTGCTATGTTTCACAATCAAAATAATGTGGTACTTTAACTTAAAAAAGGTGCTCCTAACGTATCTCACAGTTGCATCGACCATGACAACATTGTTACACCCTGTGATCAAAACAAACATGTAAGTCTTGTGCTATGATCAGCTAGATAAACGATGTGAATATCCCATGTGTGTTTCTTAAGGACCTCGTCGTGGAGGTCCACGAGCAGTACCGCATCGTACCACTAGATGGGGCTCAAGTATGACAGACTGGGTGGGTCACAGGTCAGAAGTCTGCTGCTCCATCACTGGCTCTATATTATATTATATTACCTGCTTGCTCTCTTCAATCACACACTCTTGTGCTTTTAGTGTTGGGGTGCTGGTTCCAAACCTGGGTGCACCTTTGCCCACTAGCATGCCAGTGGCCGAGATCCATGACTTTAAAGTGACAGCCTATATTGTTTGTTTTTGCACCATTAACGTTAACATTTATTAACCCTTATTTGTTCTTTAACCTGGCAGATATCATGTTATATGCCATATTTAAAATACATCGCTAATGTGTGTATTCAGTATAGGTGTGTGTGTGTGTGTTACAACTATTATGTTAAGTCTGTCTATTAGTCTGTTAGTATTCTATCTGAACCAGGCCTAACCAGGCTTTCAGGCAGTAGCCTATGCAACGGCAGCACCCCTCCCACACACACACACACACACACACACACACACACACACCTACACACACACACACACACACCTACACACAGGGCCGTCACCCCTGTCCCCTCTGTGACGTGGGGAGGAGTGCGTGGGGGGGGGACTCTGTGGGCGAGCCTGCAAACAACAGACAACATGTGAATTGAGTCATAGCTCATTGAATCAAAGATATGGGGAGAGAGAGAGAGAGAGAGAGAGAGAGAGAGGGGGGGGGGGGGGGGACAGGCAGTGCTCACAGAACAAGGAATGGAGAAGAGTCACAAACACTTTGTGCTTCATTGTGAAAATAAATAGACATTAGAAAATAATTATTCAGATAAATGGCAAAATAAAGTATGCAATATGAAAAATCTCCAAGCTCATTAATTTAATATGTATGTTCTAAAACATATTCCTTATTATTATTATTATTATTATTATTATTATTATTAATATCATATTATTTGTATTAGAAGTAGTATGGTTATGACAAAGAGATACTATAATGGACATATAGTAGTACAATATATATATATATATATATAGAGAGAGAGAGAGAGAGAGAGAGAGAGAGAGAGAGACAGAGACAGAGACAGAGACAGACAGAGACAGACAGACAGACAAGGAGGGTGAGACATAGAGAGAGAGACGGAGAGAGAGGGGTAAAAAGAGAAAGCGGTAATACGAGACGCAATAGGAACTGCAGTGGACTATATGAGGGACAGGAGGGGTCTGAGTGAGACAGAGTGAGTGAGACAGTGAGTGAGAGTGAGGGATATTGTCCTCTGTGTGGTGGGCACACAGCACAAAGCAGAGCAGTGTAGTGGCATCATGGTCCTTTTAGCTGCACAGCGCAGGGCTTCAAGTGTAGTGGCCTCTCTCTCTCTCTCTCTCTCTCTCTCTCTCTCCCTCTCTCTCTCTCTCTCTTCCCCCCCCCCCCCCCCTCTCTCTCTCTCTCTCTCTCTGCCACTCCCAGACTTTTACTCGACTCTCATCAGAGCAGGTGACACAAATGGGATGGAAAGTGTGGAGCATGTTGAGGGAGGTGGAGGTTCGTTCCACTAGCCATGTTCTGCTGCTTCATGACACGGTTTCGTTATTTTCACAATTTACCAATTTACCTCAAATCCAACATACTGCTCTTCTTCTTCTTCTTCTTCTTCTTCTTCTTCTTCTTCTTCTTCTTCTTCTTCTTCTTCTTCTTCTTCTTCTTCTTCTTCTTCTTCTTCTTCTTCTTAACAATTATATCATTAAATAACAGTGACTACAATTGAAAACAGAAATATAATATAATATTTCAACAAATATAAAGATGTATTGGTATAATTAATAAGAACAGCATTAACACTTACACAACAATGTAATCCTGTGCTTGTTATATAGTTTCCTTTTTAATAAATACAGCAGGAATGTGAATAATACCTACAACGATTGAATATTGCAGTAGTATCATAAATCATTCTCAAATGAAAAGAAATAAGACTAATGCAACACCGTTTTGAAACTTCCCTGATATTTTTTGATAATCCTGTTTAGCTGTCAATTTATTTTTTAATCTATCAACACTATAAATGATACTGATAAAATGATACACTACAAATGCTATTAGGATTTATTAAATTCTCGCTTCATTTTTGTATATTTCAAAGATTTTTTTCTCACTTACAAAATAAAACATTGCTACACATCATAGCTACTGGATATGTGTGCCGACGTTACATCACACATGTAATGTTGGGGATGAATAAAGATGTTGCAGGGTCAGCCCAGGCCGACCCTATTAAGGAACTTATCTTAACAGGGGAGTGGGGGTTACAACCTTAGCAGTTTCACCACCTACACACATTTTGTGTGTGTGTGTGTGTGTGCTCTTCACTCTGCAGCTGTCCAGGATGTGGCAGTCCCACTGACTGACTGGATAATACAGAGGAATGTGTGTGTGCATGTGTGAGTAGGAGTGGACCTATTCTACACGCTGGTCTTGTAACACCGACATACACACACACACACACACACACACACACACACACACATTTATTGTGTCATCGCTTTTCTCTTCTAATTCTCAAGAGAGAGAGAGACAGACAGAGAGAGACAGAGAGAGAGAGAGAGAGAGAGAGAGAGAGAGAGGGAGGGAGGGAGAGGGGGGGAGAGAGGGAGAGAGACAGAGAGACAGAGAGAGGGAGAGATTGGTCTGTCCACATACAGTCTGATTCACAGTCACATTATTTTTATTTAGCTTTGTCTTACCACACACACTCACACAGACACACACAAAGTTGCACACACACACACACACACACACACACACACACACACACACACACACACACACACACATACACACTTGCGTTTTTCCATGCAGATTCCCGCCCCTCTATAGTTTTGTGCTATGATATGTGTGAGCTGAAAGGGGGGGGGGGGGGGGGCGTGTGGGAGTGGTGGGCTGGCTTTAGTGTTGGGCTGTATAGGGGAAGCCCACGCAGTCCTCCCACCCACATGAGGGGAAACACCTTCTGATACACACCAGGGTGAGGCAGAAGACCTCAGGCAGAAAATGCTGATGTAGTGTCAATTCACTGATGCATCACAAAAATTGTTGATTGATTACATGGATAATCAAAAACATGATTTGATTCATTTGAGTCAATTAAAGGTGCTGTAGGTAAGATTTAAGAGCTATTGTTTGAGTGTAATTTGTTGTCTGTTTCGACTTTGCTTAGATATAGATTTCAGCCCACTCCCAGCTCATTTCTGACCAATGAGGGCATTTCGCCCGTCTTTCACATTCATAGGGCGATTGGGCAACGCCCCACCAAAGGGGGAAAGGGAGGGAATTTTTCTATCACAAACTTGAACATCGTTCAATTATCCACAAAGGGGGGGGGGAGCTGGTATGAGCGGAAAATGTGGCTAGCAGGATGCAAAGTAAATAATGTGAATAATATGTAAATATATGTTATGTGTTGTGTAGTATATGTGGAGTGTGTGTTGTTGATAGCTGGTTTACAGCCTCACCTGGCCTGAGTCAGACTGGTTAGACTCTGGGCTGGGTGGGGCTGCACACCTGTGGTGCAGAGCAATCATGGCACCCAGGATAAACCAGCTATCACCACACACACTCAGGAGAGAGACACAGTCATGGCAGTGTGTTACATCTGGGCTTGTACCATCTTGCCATCTCCAATAAATGCATTCTTCAAACCAACCTCAACCTGTCCGGTGTTGGAGGGCCCCAGCAAAAGCCACTGATGTGGCGAGTGGTGAGTCCTCTGCTACATGTTATCTTCTTTCTTCTACGTATCTGTTGCTCGCCATGTCGTAAGGATTTCACTGTTCAGAACGACCCTGTGTTGTACTGTGCATTTGACAAATACTGTAACACACTTTGACTTTTGATGTAAATAGTTCTAGTAAATACTAAATAGTATTTATTGCACATGATCAGCCCCACTGCTCTTTATTCTGGATTTGCTGCACCTAAAATAAAATGTTATCTGACATGAGTGAAGACCTTAAGTAAGGGATAATGCCCGACGAGGTGTCCATTATCAGAAGTTAATGGACGACGCGGAGGCGTGAACCGTCCGACGCGAAGCGGAGGACGGTTGCTTCCGCGAAGTCCATTAACTTCTGATAATGGACACCTCGAAGGGCATTATCCCGCTTATACCATGGTCACTTGCCAAAGAAAATAAATTAAGACCATTAATTAATATTTGCATGCGTTTTACAATCAAAATATAAAGTTGTTCACAAGCCATAATTTGGCTTCCCTAGTAACGCCTGAGGGTCTGACTAATACCTGGAACAATCATTACCCTCCCGTAAGGTTCTTATGCAACGGAAACGTAGTTCACTCCTCCAGTAAATAGGACGGACCTTAGATACGACTCGGCAACGGGAGGTATTCTAGTCCGCTCAGCTATGAGCCAGAGAGCTGACGTAATGCATTGTACATCGGGAATCGCGACGGCCTATACTTTCAACATAAAGTGTACATATTTATAATTTGAAATGTGTCCCAGCCTTTACACCACAGATACTATAGGGTCTATAGCATATAACCGCGTTTTCCGATTACAGTTTAATGCATTTTTCACAATTTACCAGCTGTCGTTTTGACGACTAATCACCGCGCCATTCGTTTCAATGGGAATCCGACGGTCTATAATTTCAACATAAAGTGTACATATTTATAATTTGAAATGTGTCCCAGCCTTTACACCACAGATACTATAGGGTCTATAGCCGAGGTCACTAACAGGCGGACCGCGGTCCGGGTCCGGACCCAGACGCCGTCCTATGCGGACCCAGACCTATAATCAATAAACTATTGAGGGATTCTACATTATGACGGGGCGCTTCTATTTTAACCAGCGCAGCTTTTCTAGTCTTTACGGCATTTGGTTAGCGGACCTTACAGACCAATTGCATGTGAGTTAAGTATCCCACGTGACGCTGCTCAGCCAATCAAATTTATGGGGGGGCGATCGTAAGCCACCCGCCCGGACCTACGACCGACGGGGGGGCAGGTAGACACCGCTAGACACACGGGACTCATACCGGTGATCGCGGCTTTAGTTCCCCGTGTCTGATCGCTGTAATTCGGAGCGTGAATATCGGTTGAATATCTAATATCTTTCTAACTTTAAAAAACACTTTAGTATTTTTAAGCCGATAGTCGCACATCCCTCGTAACTACGCCGTGAAGGTGAACCCTCCCGGACTCCGCTATTAACATGAACCGCTCCGCCGGAGGAGCCGCGCACGTCCACACGCACCGGACACCAACATACAAACACACATGTTTTACATTTGATTTTAAATAAAGTTGTCTGCAGTTATACGGTTAAATACGATTATTAAAACCCTAATTATGACAGTCCTGGACCGGCCCAAAAATGTGCATCGGCTCACCCGGTACGCCCGATGGCCAGTCCACCCCTGCTTGTCCCGTTAGTTAAACATAGTAATCCAATTGTGAAATCCGTGTTGTAATCGGCAGCATACAAGCTAGTTATCTTGAAAAGTAAATAAAGATTCAGACGTGCTGCGTGATGATGTGTTCAGGTTGGCTCAGTAAAACGACTATTAGGTTATCATGATGCGTTCAAGTGTAATGTAAAGAAAAGGGAAATTGAGATTTTGGCGAGAAACATGAGTAATACAGTTGTATAGTATATTAAAAATCTGGAGGATCATGAAAGGCAGACATGTTAATTTTTCTGCAAAAAAACCCCTGTTAAATTATGAGATTATATTTTATTTCCTTTTGTGTGACCCATATACATTATGACTTATTTTTCATTTGGTGCTGCTGATATATTCTTTCTATTGTTAGTTGTATGTCATTTCGAAGTGGCCTATTACATTAGCCATGTTTATTGAAGGCTAGAAACGTTTTTGTTATGCTCACTTGTTAAGCAATACCAGTTCTGTTGAAAACAAATTGTCGCGTCGTCTTTCCACCAAATAATAGAAAAGTATCGATAGTGGTATCGATAAAGACTCGGATCGATAAGGAGTATCGATAAAGGTATCGATATCAATAAATATTAACGATCCCCGTCCCCTAGAGACGAGTGAGCGCGAGACAGGGAGAGATGACGGAGAGACGAGTGAACGGGAGACAGGGAGAGAAGACGAGTGAACGGGAGACAGGGAGAGACAGTACACATGTATACTTCAATGATTAGTGACAATAAATATTTTTGAATTGTGAATTTGACTTTCTTTAATTTAACAGTCAGTTGCAGATGTTGATACAACTATAAGGCTATATATATATATATATATATATATATATATATATATATATATATATATATATACATATCCGGACCTTCGCTTGAGGAAATTTTCTCTCACTGGACCTCTTGAAATTTTAGTTGAATACCCCTGGTCTATAGCATATAACCGCGTTTTCCGATTACAGTTTAATGCATTTTTCACAATTTACCAGCTCTCGTTTTGAAGGCTGAACAGACAATTTGACTGGAAGTACTTAGTAGGTGTCCCTATAGAGCGTAACAGTGACCGCCCCCCTTTTTAACCGCTCCGGTGCCGGAAGTAAATTTCCCATGCATTTATCTCGTCCACTTTTCGTATAATCCTTATAAAAAGAGTATTAAGACTTGAACCAAGCCGATCGTTCGTTGTGGTAGTCCTGTCCATATTATGTTTGATTCGGGATGAGTAGTTCCTCACTCGGTCAACAAAATAAAGTACCTTTGGCTTTTCTTCCGTTTTCCAAATTATTTTTATGCCCGAATCAAACATAATATGGTCACGACTACCACAACGAACGATCGGCTTGGTTAAAGGCTTAATACTCTTTTTATAAGGATTATACGAAAAGTGGACGAGATAAATGCATGGGAAATTTACTTCCGGCACCGGAGCTGTTAAAAAGGGGCGGTCACTGTTACGCTCTATAGCCAGAGCTAGCTCTGCAGCAGCCAATCAGAATCGAGTATTCCCTCTCCGTTGCCATGGTTACCATCTAGCGTTTGAGCCAGCGCAGTAATCTAACTGTAATCAGGCAATTTGACCCGAACGTCTTTCCTAGGTGTACATTAACACTTTTTAACCTACACCTGCCAGCCAATCAGAATCGAGTATTCACGCCGACCATGGTATAATAATAATTAATTTGATTAATGGTAAAGCAGGTATCTCTCTGCATTCAAAGGTATTTGTGAGGGCTAACTGATAGATGGCAATTTATCTGTTGATGACCACAGTGGATTGTTCAATCTGTAGAGCCAAAATAAATGTATTCAAGACATTCACAATTAACTCCTGGGTGTAGCTGTCCACAAATAATGTACGGTAGCCTAAGGAATGATCCTCATATGTTGCCATCTAGTGGTTACTGCTACATGAGGTGACCAGAAAAAACAAATGCAATGTGACAAAGTCAAGTTAGCTAGCTGACTTAGGTTAATTTACCCATTCCCCCTAAGGGTCACCTTAGCCATCATCGCAACCGTTGCCCCCCTGTAGAGATTTGGAGCCGCCACTGCATTCGGCCCAGTGTCATCATTTCCACTACATAGGGAGGTAGGGAGCAGCGAAGGACGGGAGCTTTTCTTTTGGGTCGTTTATTTTCCAGTGTTGGTCTCTTCTGCACTTTTCTGCTCTCTTTACAATCTAATGACTTACCTACAGCAGCTTTAACGCCAGGAATTGAAATATACCATGTATATTAGGATAAATGTAGCTTGTATATGTAACCTGCGTTGTGTATTTCTTGTGTAGTATTCACTTGGACACTCAGCATGGGATGCAGCGCGTTTTATTGCCTGTACAATGGGTCAGCAAACAGGTATAGACATTAACTGGTCCGCCTGCAGCAGATATAGTCTTTTCTGCTCTACTAATTATTATGTGTTATGTAAACAAATAAACACAAATAATTAATATATATAATTACTATTACAATACATACAAATGATAACACAACATCCATTTTAAATGATAATCGCGCTGAACGCTCATAACCAGGTGCGCACTCCGCTCGTGTGGCGACCAATGGTATTACATGTAAGACACAATAATGGCGGCGACACACACGAGGGAGATTCAAATACCTACACAAGACATAGAACTAAAACAACTTATTAGTTACCTGTACAATGGGTCAGCAAACAGGTATAGACATTAACTGGTCCGCCTAGACAAAATAAAAACAATAAGACAACTTGCACCACAGCCATGTAAATGTGCAACCGAAAAAACGAAATGAAATAAAAGAAACAATACCATGCTCATATCTCAATAAAATGAGTTAAATGATGACATATAAGCCAAACATGAACATCAATGTTAAACATGACCATCAATAATCATTTTAGGCGGACAGGTTTCTCACTCAACCTACCTGCAGCAGATATAGTCTTTTCTGCTGCAGGATACCCAGAATGCAACACTATACGTATACGTAAGTATCAAAATAAAAGTCTCGACCCAATGACACAGGATTTAACCACTATTTTAATTATTTAATTGACTCCGTTACATACACCCCCCTTAAATCCTGCTAAATTGGGAACATACCGGTAAAACACCCACCAAAAAAACGGATGATCCTAGTCCACAAAACCGAAGAAGAGAGAAAGAAGGAGAGAAAAAAAATACATATATATATATACATAGGCACTAAAAAGTCAGTAAAACTAAATATCACTAGCTGTCGATTACGGAATCCTCCAACTAAGGAGTACTTAACGAATGGGATGGCGCCATTCCCAAGACCAAAAGTAGACCCTTGAGATGCCTGTTACACCTCAAATACTGCTAGAACTGATACTTATCTCCAACTGTGTCTTACTGACTGACTATACTGACATCTAGTACCTACATATGGAATCTCAAAACAAACTTTTAACTAAATAAATGAAAGAGTTCACTGTAGACTCTGGAATGTCAAGGACTTGCTCATTCATTTCACAAATGAGCCTCTCTGGGGGGTTGACAGCTCTGCCCCGTCTGGTTCTAACTACTGTGTCCCCAAAACCCAGAGGTTGAGCGCATACTGTTAGCGCATCTGTGGCTACCTCTTCATGTACAATGACTACGGGTTGGAGCTCAGCACTGTGTCGGCCATTGATTACAGGGGGAACACCACTGTCCTCCAACCTCCGATCACTGCCGATGACACTTGCTGAGTCAAATGGCCCAGACATACAATCAGACACATCATGGGTTTCAGAGAGACCAGTCTGCCGATCCTCCATCTCAGAATCATCAAGGCTGGCCAGCACCCAGTGTACAGTCCGGTCAACACTGCCATCAATCTCCCCTGGGAGATTGACTTCGGGAACCATCTCCTCACTGACATCCATCTCAACTGGAGAGTTGAATACAGCTACCACTTCGTCACTGCCACTGATGTGGGTCTCTATTCCATCGTCAATCGGTAAGAAGTTCACCGGAAGCAGTAGATTACGGTGAACTACCTTCAGTTTGTCAGAATTGACGTCTTTGATCTTGTAGACATTAATATCAGGATTCGCAGCCACAATTTCGTACATTGTCGATTCCCATTTGTCAGCCACTTTCCTTCTTCCTCTTTCACCTCTGTTCGCAACGAGTACTCTGTCACCAATGGTGAGAGGTGACCCCTTGACCTTCCTGTTATAGAGCCTTGCGTGTCGAGTCTGCTCTTTCTGACTGTGTCGTCGTGCAATTTGCACCGCTTCACGCAGGTCTTTCTTCAGGCGGGATACAAACTCATTGTGGTCCACCACTACATTGTCGGAAACCACAGTTTGAAACAGGACGTCGACTGGGAGACGAGGGACTCTACCGAACATCAGATAGAAAGGTGCAAAACCCGTCGTCTCGTGCTCTGTACAATTGTAGCAGAAGGTGAGTAACTGTAACATCTGCGGCCACTTGGCTTTGGACTTAGGAGGCAACGTTCTGATCATGGATCCAAGGGTCCTGTTGAACCTCTCAACCACGCCATTGCCCATGGGGTGGTATGGCGTTGTGTGCGACTTCTCGACACCTGAAAGAACCAACAGCTCCCTGATCAACTTGCTCTCAAAGTTCGCTCCCTGATCAGAATGAATCCTCCTAGGGAAACCGTATATGAGAAAGAAATCATCCCATAGCTTCCGAGCCACTTGCTTGGCGGACTGATTTTTACATGAAAATGCATGAGCCATTTTGGAAAAATGGTCAGTCACAACAAGCACATCCATGGACTTTCCGTCACTGACCTCTGCAGACCAAAAGTCGATACAGACCAGCTCCATCGGCTCTGATGTGCGGATGCTTTCGAGTGGAGCGCAAGCATCGGGCTCTGGTGTCTTCCCAACAACACAGCGATGACAGTTTCTCACATGGTTATCAATGTCTCTTTTCATGCCAACCCAGAAGAATCTCTGCCTAGCCAGAGACAGCGTTCGGCTCTTCCCTTGGTGACCAGCGGAATCATGAATTCCATTCAATACTTGCGCTTTAAGGGAGTCAGGCACGACAAAGAGAAAAAGTTGTCTGTTCATGCCTTGATCTTTTCTCACCTTGCACAGAAAGCCATCATGAATTACCAGCCTGTCCCAATACTTCAGGAGCTGTCTCACACTGGAGAGCTCATCTGTTCTTTCCGTTTTCGATGGTTTCCGGCGTCTCTCGATATAGTATAGGACTCGGCTGATGGTACTATCCTGCCCTTGTTGATTCACAAGACTGCTGTGAGGAATAGGGGAGTCAATCTGCTGCAATTGAGGAACAGCTGGACTCATACCCATGACTTCACCCAGACCACCACTGGAGTGAGCTTCCAGAACAGCTAAAACATCTGGAGCTCCAACCGAACCAGTGTCTGAAGCTTCGTTAACGGATGTGTTGTCTAGATTTTTTCCTGATCTCAGGACCATCTGATGGTTGTTGGAGTACCTGAAAGCATTTTGGACTGTGTCATCCACAACACCACTGACATTTCTCAAGAGTGACATGTACGGCTCAGTAACTATGCGGTGGCTTACGCATGACTGGACGAAAGGTTCTCTGCTTAAAGCATCTGCCACAACGTTTCTAGGGCCCGGGACATACTTTATGTCAAAGCTGTATGATGCAAGTTTAGCCACCCATCGCTGTTCACAGGCATCCAGTCTGGGCTTTGTCAAAATGTAGGTTAAGGGGTTGTTGTCAGTCCAGGCTGTGAAATGTCTTCCCTTTAACCAATGGCTGAACTTATCACAAACAGCCCACTTTAGTGCAAAGAACTCAAGTCTGTGAGCAGGGTAGTTCATCTGTGAACGAGACAACGTTCTGCTGGCAAAGGCTACTGGTCTTGCTATCTCCTCACCAGGAGGGATTTGAGAAAGAACTGCTCCAACTCCGTCAAAAGACGCGTCAACAGCCAGAATGAAAGGCTGGTCGAACATTGGGTGAGCTAGGGTCACACTTTGTAGTAGATCAGACTTCAATACTTCAAAGGCCCGCTGACAGGCAGGTGTCCAGTCAGCAGGTGTGAGTTTCGTGACGTTCGGCCTGTTCTTTGGCTTTTTTTTCAACTTCCCCCGAGTCTGCTTACCGGACCCTGCTGTTAACTTGAAGAGTGGTTTGGCCTTCGCAGAACATCCCTCGATAAAGTGTTGATAATACAACACCATACCAAGGAACGATCTGATCTTCTTGAAACATGGTGTCTGCCCGTCAGCCTCCATCAGATCAACTCTCTGGATTTTGCTGATGGCCTCGACTTTGTCCCGATCCGTCTCAATACCTTTCTCACAGATTACGTGGCCAAGGAATTTAACAGAACGTCTTAAGAAAAAACATTTCTTTGGAGCCAGCTTCAGATTGTGATTCGACAGACGTGAGAAGATCATTTCAAGACGTTGAAGGGCCACAGACTCGGAAGGAGCGAACACCATGAGATCGTCCAAATAGCACAGGACACTGCTGAAGTTCTCATCGCCAAAGATTGACATCATCATTCTCATGAACGTGGCTGGACTGTTGGAGAGACCCTGAGGCAGCCTGTTGTACTCGTGCAGACCGAAAGGAGAAGAAAAGGCTGTATATTTCTTATGCTCTTCCTGCAAAGGCACATTGTAATAGCCTGACGTCAAATCCATGGTGGAGAAGAAGGCGTTCCCGCCAAGAGCAGCCAAAACATCAGACTGGTGAGGCAGCGGGTAGGCGTCTCTGACAGTCCGAGCATTCAGCCACCTGAAATCTGTACAGATCCTTAATTCGCCATTCTTCTTCCAGACAAGCACGAGAGGAGATGCATAATCGCTGTGTGACTTGCGAATGATCCCCTTTTCCTCCATATCATTCAGAGTTGTCCTCAGTTTAGCATACTGGCTTGGTGGTATACGCCTGTACGGCAACCGAAAGGGTCGGTCATCAGTCAGGTGAATGCGGTGGACAAAGCCATTGGCTTCTCCGCAGTCCATTTTGTCTCTTGAGAATATTGATTCATATCTCTCAATGGTCTGAAGCAGCTGATCTTTCCAGTGTGCTGACACCTCACAAGACTCCAGATCGATGTCAGGAAGGTCTAAACTGCACAGGGCACGTTTCATCTCCTCATCTGACCGTGGAGTTGAGGAGGGGCTGCTGTCCGTACACTGCACATTTGACTTGATCTGTTCTGGCTGTGGCAGGTCTTCCACAGCAATACATGGTGACACATCGGCTATCTTAGCATTTTTCCTCAGCACTACTCTGTGGTTGGTTGGGTTTATAACTTTCACCGGTATGGAGCCATCACCCCAAAGCGGTGTGATCACTCTGCCAACCATTATCTGCTTAGGTCTTGATCTTGACTTTGTCGGTTCAACGATG
This sequence comes from Merluccius polli, assembly GCA_030340625.1. Lineage (NCBI taxonomy): Eukaryota > Metazoa > Chordata > Actinopteri > Gadiformes > Merlucciidae > Merluccius > Merluccius polli. The sequence continues at coordinate 432,502 of JAOPHQ010001137.1, read as the reverse complement.
ACTGTGCTACCCACAGACAGGGCTGAAGACACGGGTAGCTTACCCCAAACCAGGTGCTCTGTTTGTGGCTCTAGCGTCACACTTCTCATGAGCTTTACAGTGCCCACTCTGTCTGGCACAGACTCACCTCTCCACCGCTCAGTGTTGGAGAAAAGGGACAAAAACTGAGAGCATTCATCACTCTGGTTGTTGCTGGGCATGGACATGAGCTTCCAATAGCCACTTGTCTCTCTCAGACACGTCAAAAGTCTTTTGATGACGTTAGTGCCCAGAATCATCTCCTCGGATTGACCTGGGACGACTAAAGTGGGAACAGTCATTGAACAGCCGTACACACTGACTTGGAGGTCATAGATTGCTGTTGGAGTGACACGATGGCCTCCACAGCCAACAATCACAATATCGTGAGCTGACTGCATTGAAATGCCTGGAATGCATTGCAACATGGCTTCAGCAGACTCACTAAGAGTACACGCCATGGATCCACTATCAATAAGCGCTTTGAAAGAGAGTCCATTCACTAATGAAACTGATGTGTAAAATAAACTATCAGACCTGGGAACTGTCTGCAAATTCTGAAAAATAACTGTTTTCTCTGACGAACAATCACTACTGTACAACTGACTAAGAGATTCATAGTCAGAAAAAGCCTCAAAGCTAGATACGGGGAGCACACTCTCACAATCTCCGTGGTTCTCCCCTACACGCAGATCTGTTAGTTTGACACCTGGCCACCGGGTGCTGCACTCTGTCCTCTATGCGGACATCTGTCCCTTGTGTGGCCAGGAGAGAAACACTGGAAACAGAGTCTGTTATCTTTACAGTGTGACAAAGCAGAATGAGAGGGGTCTTTGCAAACTAAGCACGGTGTGTCCTTAAGTCCTTGAATACGGGGTAGACCACTTGTCCTTCTACTCGCTGGTCTGGACTGAGCATTATTCATAAGAACTTTCTCCAGCATACCAATCATCCTCTCCAGGGCAGAGTGATCAGCTGATGCGGACTGTGGTGTTGACTGAGTGCTACACAGAGGAGCTGGGTTACTGCTCACCTCCATCCTGTTCACAGCCACTTCCTTCTCCACAACAGCTCTATCTTTCCCCATCCCTGCTGCTCTGATGACCTTCTCTGAGTGGTACTCGTTCAAAACCTCTTGCACTTCTGCAGCCGACCACTTGTCGATGGTCTTAGAACGAAAAGTGAGTGATAGACCTGAATCTGGGCAGTTCCTAATGAACATACGCGTGACCTCAATAGACAGGCTGTCTTGCTGTTTACCCTGTTCCATGAGACACTCAGTAGCAATATCAGCAGCACAGTTAAGGCGAAGCCAGTAGCCATAGGGGTCTTCCCGTGGCTCGGGGAAGGTTGTGTAGAAGTCTTGCAGAGGCAGAGGTGAAAACTGCTTGCAACTGTAATGCTTCCTTAAAAGGCTATATATAGAGTCTGGGCTACGTCTGATGTCAACACCACTTGATTTAATACCCACTTTGACTACATCCTTGGCCTTGCCCCTTAAGTGAATGAGAATCTCTTCACCCTGCTCCTCAGTAGATAGGCCTCCCTTCTTTATGAAAGTTCGCATTAGCTCAATCCACTCTTCAAGAGTAACTGAGTCTGAATTCTCACCTCTAAAAGTAGGGGGATCTCTCACCTTCCTCTGACTCACTACCTGAACCTGAGATGAGGATACAAAGTCCTGAGCTGGAGTGTAGCTATCACTGCGTACACTTGGAGTAGATAAAGCTGCTGTTGGACTAGACCTATTCAAGTGTGCGAGAATGCTGTCTGCTAACTGTTGACCGATTTGTTGCACGATGCCACTCATCTGGCCTACAAGATCTCCCGTAGTTAAAGGAGTGGAAGTGCAGGGGCCCCGGTGTGTGAGGAAGTCATCTTGCTCTGTGCGGGCAGCGTGTGGTGTGTCACTAGCTACAGGACGCGGAGTCCTCGCTGCCATCCCTACAGTAGTACCCACAGACGCACTAAGCTGTGGGAAAGGTATAGGCAACCCCAACACACCTCTACCTCGACCCACACTAACAGGAGCCAGAAAGCCCTGAACTCCAGTAAACTGTGAGCCATCCATCACAATGGTAAAGATGTAGAGAACAATAAAATAATAAAAATAATAAGACAACTTGCACCACAGCCATGTAAATGTGCAACCGAAAAAACGAAATGAAATAAAAGAAACAATACCATGCTCATATCTCAATAAAATGAGTTAAATGATGACATATAAGCCAAACATGAACATCAATGTTAAACATGACCATCAATAATCATTTTAGGCGGACAGGTTTCTCACTCAACCTACCTGCAGCAGATATAGTCTTTTCTGCTGCAGGATACCCAGAATGCAACACTATACGTATACGTAAGTATCAAAATAAAAGTCTCGACCCAATGACACAGGATTTAACCACTATTTTAATTATTTAATTGACTCCGTTACATATACACAAGTGAATGTCTAAAATTAAGCTGATTTGTTTTGCGATTAACATTTATGAGAAATCACAAAAATTAACATTTGCACACAAAAGTTATCATTACATTTGTACACAAAAGTTATTTGTGCACTTGTGCATTCATTCTTACATCATTCTGAGGGATTTTGATGTCAATACGAAGGACTTCTAACGAACCTTCACTGGCATGTGTTGGTGGACTAATGCTGGTTACTAATGAGGGGCTAACATGTGAGGTGACCAAACGTAACAAAGTGGAGATGAAACATTGAACAATATGACTGTGGTTCGTTTGATTATTACCTGAGAAAAGATATGGCACTGCAATCAAACTTGATATTCACCTAGATTTGCAGTCATCTTTAAATAAGCTAGGTGGTGACGTCACAGGAAAGGTTCGTCTGGTTTGCCAGTAGGAGTTGTTGAAGTAGGCTTGGTAAAATGGATAATGTTAGTGGAGAGAGCAAAGGAGACAGCAAAAGAAAAAGAGGAAAGTCCTTTTGTATTGCCCCTGGATGTTCAAATGAGTACTATTGCACAAAAGATTGAGTTTCTCCCTCTGAGGAAACCTCAAGTGATGCACCGCTGGCTAGCTGCTCTAAACGCAGCAGACTGGGTTGACGAGTCTGCAGTGGCCATTTTGTGAGTTTGGATTATGTGGGGAGGGAGGCTTTGATGAAAGATTTGTTCTTCGGACCACAAACCGGCTGAAGCCATGCCATTAGTTTTTAATTTTAGTGGCTACAGTGTAGGGGAGACAGGCCAGTTCATAGGGACCCAACAGTCTGTCCTCCACTACAGGAAAAAGGCAGATTTACTGTAAAAAATATAGTAGGCTATATAATATTGACAGTTTAACTAATTTTGTATTGTATTTTTCAGAAAGTGCTCGAGAACAAATTAAACCGCGTTTCCACCAAAAGATACCCAGACTTTTAGTCCAAGGAACTACTTTTTTAGGAACTAAAAGGTTTCTTCAGCCCGTTTCTACCGTGGTCTAAGACCTGTGAAGATTATTCAAATGAAGAGTTGCGGCAAGCGGGGGGGTTAATTGTTTTCATAATAAACTTGGCTATTTAGCAGCTATTTCAATGTTTAAACAAGGCCCAAATGTACCAAGGCTAATAATAACGGGTTGGTACTTTAAACATGAACAGAACAGGTAGCAATGTCTTTCTTTTTCACAATCACGCCTGTGTGATTTCTCCTCATAGCGCTAGTCCTGCTGTGCAAGTTCTTCAAAACTTTGCGCAATGTTCAAACCACCTTATTAGCTTTGTGATAACTAGAAGTAGAAATACTTTCATACTATGGAAGCTGTGTGTCTTGGACACTTTGGAAACTTTTAGGCAACATTGAAGCTCTGCCGTATCCGAGTCGGACTCGGACCGATGAGTGGCCCCGAAAGCCACTGAGCAATCGTGATTTTTTTTTTTTAAATGTGATATTGTAGTTTCGCTTTTTAAGTTATTAAAATAACACTGTAGAAATGAAGAGGAAAAAACGATCAGTTGATAAAAACACGATTCCGCAGCAGTGGTCTCCACCGGCTCCGATTCAGGCAGGGAAAGATACGCAGCACCATAGGCGTAGATTACGGGGGGGACGGGGGGGGACATGTCCCCACCACTATTTATAATTTGAATTTTGTCCCCACCACTTTTAAAAATGTGCAAACCAATTGCGACCAAAAAAATTCCCACATACTGAACCGAAACCGTCAAGTCTAAATCATGCGATAGGCGAGCACAATGACATCCTCACAGCATGCACACCGGCTGTGTGTGGACTCGGGTCTGCGGCTGAGTCCGCGGCCGGGTCCGCGGCTGGCGGGTCCGGTGCACCCCCCGTTGACAATCGCGCCGAATTTTGTTCCCACTCCAGCCCTGGTCCCCACCACTTCTAAAACCAAACTGACGCCCTTGCGCAGCACCTTAACTTGTAATCCTGTTTCTGGGTGTCGTTACGAGGCAGCTGGAAAATATCTTGAAGAAACAATCGCTGTTCACTACTTATGATTTGAGAGGGATTGGGATACAAGCCCCCTATTGGCACCACCCATGTCATGGTCTAGGGTAACCTGACAATGAGGGAGGACGGAGGCGTGATAAGCTTAAACAATAATTAGGTTTATTTGATAAACTGCAACGCAAAAGAGAACACTAGACTAACGTGTAGACAGGAAGCGATCAGTATCCAGTCGCGTGGTGCGGGCGTGTGTTGCATGTATGTAATGTAGTGAATGCGTGTCACATGTTACATGTTACATTGAACGACAGATAAACTATAGTAAGCAGCGGCAGCAAGCATGTGAAGCGCAAAAGCGACCAAGCGCCGGAACCAGGAACCATATATAGGCCGCGAACTAGGCGACCCCGCCCACCTCATCAGTCCTAATTGGGAGACACAGGGAAACAATCACAGGCAAGGCCTTGCGGCCGTCACAACCCACTTTTCCCAATGCGCTGACTTTCAAGTTCACTTCCACCGCTGTCGTCCGTCTCCATGGGAACTGGTCTTACCACTATAATATATAATATCTGCTCTTATTGGCTATAAAGCTTAGGCAATTGGGTTTTTGAGTTTGTCTGTTGTTCTTTCTATCTCATCAAAACTCCTGAAGTCCATTGTATCAACACTTAGCGTTAACCACTTTTAACGGTAAGTTAAACACTTGGCTAGTAAACAACCATTCTTGTGACGTAAGCCCTGACAAAAACAAAGATGGCGGTGCGTTCGGTTCCAAATACAACATAAAGACATAATAATAAATGGATTTTCTTAACAATGGCTTACTTATAAATGTGTCTTTTTCTATTTAATTTCCACTTCAATCCTTAAAACATCAATAAGAAAAGTCAAAAGCACTTGCCCTAACTCACAACCCAACCAATGTGGAAGATCCTGAAGGTGAGGTCATTCTGTGCTGATCCCAGACTCATCCTCCCAGACTCATCCTCCCAGACCCATCCTCCCAGACTCATCCTCCCAGACCCATCCTCCCAGACTCATCCTCCCAGACCAGTACTGTTTCTAGGCTGTTTGGGGGCCCTATACGAGATACAATTTTGGGGCCCCTATTTTGTCACGGCCCCTATTTTGTCACGCGCGATCATAACCCACCCCGGACCTAGGGCCGACGGGGGGGCCCTGGTGGCGGCGGGGCCCTATGCAGCCGCATAGTCCGCATATAGCTAGAAACGGCTCTGTCCCAGACCCATCCTCCCAGACTCGGTCTAATGTCATGGCAGCCATCAGTCCAACATGTCTGCTTTTCTTTGTGGTTCATCTTTAGGCTCACACATAGCAATTCATCACAGTCCTTTAATTGACAAACGACATCACTCTTCATGCTAAAATCAATAGTCCAAATAAATAAAAGGGAATTTAAAAGTTAGGCAAGTGGAGGCAGGATGATGATTTCATTGAGGGGTAGGGAGAGAATTTGCGGCGTACACGTTTATACATTTGCATTCGAGACACATAAATAGGACAAACATATTTGTTCTGTTCAGCAGATGGTTGAGGTTATTTCAGTGTCTACTCCATCTGTGAACGTGAAAGCAGTATCAGTATCATCAGTATTACACACAATCCGCCATATGAAATGTGAAATCTACCCTGGCTCAGGATTTTAATTCTGCTGTGTTGATGTGTGATGGATATTATGTTGAAGATAAGACATTTTTGAATGTTTTTGAATTATTTTTGCTGACATCTTCCAGTTAAACAAGCAGCAACAGTGTTGTGCTTACGGTTGTGTTTGGAAATTAAATGCGCTTGTGTATCACATGGTATATATATGATATACATGTGGTACACATAATATCTTACGTGTAACCGTATGCATTGTGCCATATACACAACATCGGATTTTGTTTGTTAATAAAAACAAATATGTATATGCCATAATATTTTTCGTACAAACTTTCCTCCTGTTAAAATAAAAAAACCTATTCTAAATGTCACATTTATAAGACAAACAGGAAACTGTGGGGATGTGATTGTGCACTGAAACAACTGTATGTGTGAATGTGTGTGCACACCTTGCACCAGCAGACAGCAGTGGGCAGAGACGGAGGAACTTCCCCTCTCTCTATTTATATCTGAGTCATTACAAACTGTAATGGTTCCACAAATTGTCTTTCCTATATTGCAATGTAAAAAATATCAAACTTTGTGACATAAGTCACAAGTCTCTGTAGTTCCTCAGAGGTTTTATGAATTTTGAAATGTATGAATCAGCTGCAAATGTAATTTATATTCCTGGTTTACCTACAGCCAAGCACAATGCTCAGTTGTTGAAAACAAAATGCCTGCAATATGGAATCTGTATATGAACCATTATTTTCCACTGCGCACACGCACACACGCGCGTGCGCACGCACATACACTGATATGTGAATATACTGTATGTGCGTACGTGGCCAAGCAATCACAAAACATTTCCCTTCAGAACACACCTGACAAGTCTGTGTGATGAATGAGTGACTTCTGACCCTGCGCCCCCCGACGCTCAGTCCCTGAAAGTTCCTCTTTAATGGCCGCTGCTGATGATGAGTATGTTAATCACATTTATGTAGCGCCCGCACACACACATGCGCGCGCGAGCACACCCACACACACAAACACACCCACACATGCACACACACACACGCACACACGCACACACACACACACAACACCCATGCTACCACAATACCCCTCTGTCATTTTCCGAAGAAGTTCACTTTTAACAACTAGACGATATAAGCCTCAATCTTCAGCCATGTATGTACACACACACACACACACACACACACACACACACACACACACACACACACACACACACACGGATAGCTGACTGATTCCATTATCTATGCTAGCTAATGACGGAGGCGCGTCTCCAGTTTCCTCCAGACCAGAATTGATAGAAACCGTAGCGGGCCGGAAGTTGGCCCTAATTGTGGTAAATGAGTGGAGGAGAGGTGTGATGGGGGAATTTAGCCGCCTTCTTTTATTTCATTTAGCAGCCGCACTCAATGAGTGGGCGGGCGGGGGGAGGGGGGGAGTCATCACCACGCATATAATTAGCAGACAGACAGACAGACAGCGTGTGTAGCTTAGATAAGGGTGAGGGATGGGGGAGGGGTGGGGGAGGGGTGCGTTCATGTACTGACAACTGGAGTAGGTGTGAAGTTGAGACAGCTGGGCTCTCTCACCTCTTTGCTGATAATATCCCATTTAATTGAATGCCATTCCATCGCTGCGGCACTGATTAAACAGTAATCACAGACTTATAGAATAGAATGGAATAGAACAGTAATCACAGACTTATAGAATAGAATGGAATAGAACAGTAATCACAGACTTATAGAATAGAATGGAATAGAACAGTAATCACAGACTTATAGAATAGAATGGAATATAACAGTAATCACAGACTTATAGAATAGAATGGAATAGAACAGTAATCACAGACTTATAGAATAGAATGGAATAGAACAGTAATCACAGACTTATAGAATAGAATGGAATATAACAGTAATCACAGACTTATAGAATAGAATGGAATAGAACAGTAATCACAGACTTATAGAATAGAATGGAATAGAACAGTAATCACAGACTTGTAGAACAGAGTGGAATAGAACAGTAATCACAGACTTATAGAATAGAATGGAATAGAACAGTAATCACAGACTTATAGAATAGAATGGAATAGAACAGTAATCACAGACTTATAGAATAGAATGGAATAGAACAGTAATCACAGACTTATAGAATAGAATGGAATAGAACAGTAATCACAGACTTATGGAATAGAACTGGTTTGCCTCAGAGTAGTTTAGTGGGATGCAGTATTGTGTTCCTTGTTGGTGATATGATGAAGTTTTGTGGAATCACTATAAAATAATAATAATGTGTTTCTGTTGCAGAAATGATTCCGTAATGCTAACATTGTTAAAAATGTTGAAGATGATACATCGTCAGTATTTTTGGATTATGTAATTAAATTACACACACATGCATGCGCACACACACATACACACACACACACACACACACACACACACACACATTATTATCACATTGTCTTTTTGTGTGGCATTAAAGAGGAACTTTTGGAACTGATTTCATCCGGCATGCGCACCAAATGAAGCGAATCCCTCCACACCTGCGTCTCGTCGTTAAGAAGCCACATTATAACATTTATTGGATTTCAACGCCACTGGAGGACAACTTGAAATGTGCAGCAGCAATAATAAAGTAGAACCTGATCCAGCGGTCCGAACACTATTTAGCAGGTTTTTAATTGGTGAGGGAATGAGAAGAGAGTGGAGACGTCGGTGGAAACGTTGTTACAGGCTTAAACTAGCACAACAGGGTATTGCCCATATTTAATTACATCCAGCTATTGTTTAATTTGCCTTGCAACGCTTCCGTCATGAGAGAGAAATCTGAAATGTGCAGATTTGGATTTCAGGCTAGCCTGGATTGGCATGTTCATATCACCGCTGAGTATGATATCACACAGCAGAGATCAAATGGATTTGTCAACGTGTGACTAATGATGGGGAAGTGAAATAAACCCTATTAGAAAATCATCAAGGATCCTTCCCTGTGCTAATGTATTCTGTGTTGTGTGGCTCCTAGAGAGGCCTGCCAGTCGAGAGGCGATCTATTTACCACAAGATTGAATAATGTCCATGATACAATCCCACGTTTAGAGATGCCAGAAATAGCAGAAAGCACCAGGAATGCAGAAAACTTCTGAAACTATTTTCCTTATTAGTTTTGTACGAATCCAATTATCATTCTTTACTCCATAAATAATTTTCCATAAAGCACACAACAGCAAACATTAGATAAACATAGTTATAAAGTAGGTGTATAGACACTAGGCTGAAAAGTGTTAGTTCCCATAACAACTTCTTATGAACTTCATATACACCACAACTTCCTTGGCAGCTGTTTCATTATACAGATAGACTGGTCTTTGTATAGGCCAATGTTTTTATAAAACATTGATACATGATATATTGTTTTCCAGTTAGTTATAACATCCTTAAAATCCAAAATGCATATAACATAGGAATTCAGAAGATGGATAATGGCATAATAATCATGTTTATTGACACTAAATGCAGACATGCGTCGTATTGTGAATGCATTTGATCTTTGAACAGAAATTCAAATAATTTATTATTATGATTAGTTTTTTGTTTCTTCTGTTTAATATTCATGGTCAGGCCTTACGCTGCTCTTAGTCGCCTTTAGAAACAGACTTGGGGCGGATCAATACGCACCGTTCATAACTTATCACCAATCAATTGTCCAGGCCCCAGTGATATATTATATATATATATAGCATCCAGCGTGGGTTGGCTTCAGACCCTTCACCAGTTTGGTATGCAGTAGGAGCTGTAAAGTATTTTGTCTTAATAGCAGCAATTTATATAATTCCAACAAGTATAGGCCCTGCTACTCGACTAGAGAAAAGTAAATGTCGCTATAATCAATGTGTTTATTTATTTTAAATATATCTCAATATGAGTTTGAACCGTTGATTGTAACGGAGGTATGACATAAAAACATCTCACTTTTTTTAATGACCACTTGACCTTTAATGTCGTTCAGCAACGAAGGATTAAGACTTAGAGACCAATACTTTGTGTGTGAGTCTAAATCTTCTGTTCCCACATCGTCATATCATGAGGAGAACACCGTTGTGCACCCACAGCTGAGCTCAGCAGCCCCTTTGTGTCCATGTGATGTGTATGACTTTTTCATTTAGTCTCCTTCCTCCGCTCTGCTTCCTCTCCCCCTTTGCCAGCCAATGAGGGGAAAAGTCCAGACGAGGCCATTATGGCTGACGTCTTGTCGCTCCCATCTTGTCCCATCCAGGGCAACAAAGGGGCTGCAAGATGGACGGCTTGCTGGGCGTCTGTGACATGTCGCAACAAATATTCTTTGAAAGATTTAATGTGCAACAAACAACAGATTTTGCAACAAATTAAGACATTTACAATTCATACTTGAATACAATGCAGCTTGAAATTAAACAACAACAATGAGTTTGAGTGTCAGGGTGGTTGGTTCTCATTCCTGTGGGTATTTGTGGTGTGATGTAATGGTTGGAGGGAAAGTGAGGGACCCACAGGCCCTGGGTTCGTTCATTGTTAGTACATTTTTTGTATAAAAAACATATAAGACATATATAGACATATATAATTACCAGCAGTCTCTATCACCTTTATTTGAGGAGTAGTCCTAATGCTTCAACCAATGACAACAGAGGAAGTTGTGCATATGTTTTTCGAGGACTCATTCTTTTGGCTGCAGGTACAGCTCCATATAGTCAGTTTGTTGGTATCGGACCTGTGGACTCCCATCATTTCAAGGACTTCCTGCACTAGTGTAACAAAAACTACAGACATGGCCATTATGGCTGACATAGTGTCACGTGCTGTCGTGTCCTGTCTAGGAAACAAAGATGAAACGAAGACAAAGGGGCCCCTCTCAGTGGTGGGACGGCCCTCCTCTCTCTCTCTCTGTCTCTGTGATGACGACATCACTTAAACTGCACATCACTTCCTGTTGCTGCCCTGTGCCGCTCGGCAGGATCCTCCCTGGACAGGAAGTGTTCAGGGGGTGCTTCCAGGTGGGTTGATGCCAGCTGAGCTCCTCCACAGAGCCTCCTAGGCTGCAGCCCCACAGTTAATGTTCAACCAAAGAAAGGAGAGCCTCTGGTCTTACACTGGGCAGAATGGAGCCTCATTTCCTGTTCTCCTCCTACTCCAACACTCCCCTCCCCCTCCCCTGTCACTTAACCAGCCATGCACCATGCACCTTAAATGCATGTAAATATATAATACATAAAAATAATAATAAATGACAGAATCATGTGTTTAAAGCTAAATAACTAATCATGTTCAAAGACATGAGGAAAAGGTTTGGAAATACTAAGAAGGGAATGAGAGCGTCTCTTCCCATCTGTCTCCCACCTGACAGCCAGTAGCTCAACCATGCCTTTCCACAGCTTGTAACCCAGCAGGCCTGCAGGCCCCCTACTGCTCGCTGTGTGTGTGTGTGTGTGTGTGTGTGTGTGTGTGTGTGTGTGTGTGTGTGTGTGTGTGTGTGTGTGTGTGTGTGTGTGTGTGTGTGTGTGTGTGTGTGCGTGCCTAATGTATATGTTGGTATATGTCATATGTTGTCCCTAATTACTGCAATCTGCATGACTTCCTACATCTAATGATGAAGGAATAAGTTGTTAACATTAATCATCGTTAAAATGAAATGTGTAATAAATGTAACAAATACATCGGACAAAAGTTAAATCAAGTTCCAATAGAAATCCAAGACCACCCTCCCATCTCCAAAGTGTGTGTGTGCAGGTTCAGCCCCTTGACTGCCATGTCGCAGGATATCAGAGGCGTGGGTCCATCCGTCTCTCTGGGTTTTTGTTTCCTCCCAGTGGGGACAAGACAGGAGCGACCTCGCGTCAGACTTAATGGCATAGTATGGAGTTTCTCTGGGAGGAAGTCACTCAGCTGCCTCCAGGGAGAGGGGAAGCACCAAGGTGGGAGAGGAAAACCAAAGAACGAGCAAATACAACGTGCACTGTGCCGGGACAATAGTTAAGCTCAGCATTTTAAAATCACTTTCTGAACAGAGAGAGAGAGAGAGAGAGAGAGAGAGAGAGAGAGAGAGAGAGACAGACAGACAGACAGAGAGACAGACAGAGAGACAGACAAACAGACAGACAGAGAGACAGAGAAACAGAGAGGGAGAGGGAGAGATAGACAGACAGACAGACAGACAGAACTCGAGAAAGTGTATTATTGGGTTGGATATATTTGTGAGAGTGAGACATCCTATCGAGATGAGTATCAAGTATAAAACACTTCAGGCAATTCATTGATGGATTTCAGTTTAAAAAATGAATCTGGGAAAATGATTACATGTAACACCCATTATTGGTCAAATATACATATCCCAAATAGATGTATAGACAAATATATCATATCATAAGTGAAATAGTGTCACAGACAGAAACATATGTGTAAAGTGGGCCGACTCTGGGGGCCATATCCCAGACACACAGGGGCCCCTCCACGTCAGCAGAAGGGGCCTTTGTTGTCCCCCGCCAGGACACCAGCGACAAGACGTCACTGATAACTGCTGAGGCCGGGCAGTGAGGAGGAAGTAAGGGAGAGAGAGAGAGGGAGAGAGAGAGAGAGAGAGAGAGACACACACACACACACACACACACACACACACACACACACACACACACACACACACACACAGAGACACAGAGAGAGAGAGACAGAGACAGAGAGACAGAGAGAGAGAGACAGAGACAGACAGAGAGAGAGACAGAGAGACAGAGACGGTACAGAGGTCTATGTCTACCTCACCTGAATGGGGCCTTGACAGTTTGAAACACCGGCAGCAATCCAGCAAGTTACAAAAAAACATTTCTCCAACTTGTCAATATTTTTGATATATTTGAATTTGGCTTTTTTTTAAGTGATGCTATAACTATACAAAAATAACCATACACTGTTTCAGCACTTAACTCCCTTCATGGGTTTGTAAAACAGGACATGAGACTAAATGTCAAACTGATAAACTTGTTGATTGGAGAAGTGTGCTGAATTCAACGGGTCTGAGTCTAACTGCATAACAAGGTGTCCAGTCCTGATCACAACAACACACTAAAACAGAGCTAACATTGTGGTTAGATGGGGCAGGACACACACACACACACACACGAGTGGACTGGGAGCATGTAGGGAACCTCAAATCTAGTACCCACCCTCGACCTAGCAGGTGGATTTAGCTGTAATGAGAGCTGAGGTGCGCTCCTAGGAGCCACATGAGTAAAGAGGTTTTAAGTTTGGATTTGAATTATCAACAGAGTCAGCTTCCCTGAGGTGGCAGACTGGTCCACTCCAACTCATCCACAAAAAGTGAGGTAGCCAGTAAACTATGGCTCAGAAGAATTCATCTGCAATGCTTTTTGTTTGTTTAGTTGGGACTGAGGAGCAGAAGGCAAGCACCTCAAAAGATGAACATTTAGTTATTTTTTGGTCTTAGAACACGTTTTGAATTAGCGATTAGAGCCACCCCACCACCTTTTTTTGATTCTTGAAATAATTGTAAGCTAACGTAGTTAGGTGGGGTAGCTTTGTGTAATGGTAGATATACGTCTGGTTTTAACCAGTTTTCACATAGGCCCAGCTTATTTTCAACAATTAGATCCTGGACCAAGAGCGCTTTAGTTGAAAGCAATCTGATATTCATAAATCCAATTTTGAGCTCTTCTGATTTATTAAAGTTAGAGGGAGTTGGGTTTCCACTCAGCTCTAAAGAAGAGGAGGTTGGAGAAATAGCATTGCAGATTTGCGGTTGCCTTCGCCTGCGGCCTCGGTGTAGGTTTACTATAAACCTCCAGTTGGCAGTCGCTGCTGTGGCCAATATTAAAACCTGGAGGCGCCTCAGTGTCAGCAGGCTGACTAGCTTAGCTAACCCACCCAATGTTCAACATTGGCTAGTATGTTGCTAGCAGCTTTGCTAATCACCTGCATACCAGCGTGCTGTGGGTGAATGTGTCACACCTAAGATATCTATCTATGTTCCCTGACTTAGGCGTCTAACCCAGTAGGCCCATCAGCACACCAGGGAGGCCCCACATGGAGGGCCGGTTATTTACATACCTAAGCCCTGCTCTTCACTATAGTGTGCCAGCCAACAGTTTAGGGACATTAACCTACTGTAACACTCATCATTACGCCTGATAGCTAGAGGGCATTAAACTATTGTCTAATATAGTTGTGTGTGTGTGCTTACCGCATGCCAGCACCCTAAGGTTAGCTTCTATGTTGAGCACTGGCCCCTGGTAAGCAAATAACATTAGCCGGCATGTGTAATCTAACTTTCCCTGTAACTATGACTAGCGGTTTCCCCCCCCAAAAAAAGACTTGCGAGGAGGGCTGCCTGCCTTCGCAACTGGTGCTGCCGACAGGGTGCCCTGGACGGAGCTAATGCTAGTGCTAGCGCTAACTGTACTGGCAGGTCTCTTCTCTATGCTGTCTGGAGTATCTGTCTTCATCTTTATCTGTCTCTAGCTGACAGATCTGACAGAGTCTCTCTCGGACAACTATCTTTTCTACGAGGGAGGTACAGGAGCAGGCCCGGTTCTAGACTGCTTTGATTGGGGGGCCAGTAAGAAATGTTGATTGGTCACCAACTGCTGCTGTGTTGAGTGCAGATTGATGTTTTATTCTTTATAATACAATGTAGGAGTCTACGGGTGTGTCTGATTTTTTTCCAGGTATTAGTCAGACCCCATGTATTTCCAGGGAAACAGAGATTTTGAGAGCGAATTGCCCCACAATATGAATACATTTTGATTATATATTTTATTTTGTTGGTAACCGTGGTATAATCGCAATATTACACTTGAGGGTGTGCTTTACCGTCATTATTGGCACTTCAGTGATGTTCTTGGAACTTGGCGCAAGTGCCTCGGTCCTG
>JAOPHQ010001137.1:412500-415000 GCA_030340625.1 Merluccius polli | reverse complement strand
GATGTCATTTGTACATTCATGTGAGATTAGGAAGTGAGCAGTTACGAAATTATTTATCGGTGGGCACATCTGTGAGAAATTAAAATAGATTCTATTTTTTATGTCTATTAAGGTTACTGACCTCCACCATGTTGATATTTACTCTGTTACATTTTGAAGAATAACATTTCATGTCATGATGAATTTTCAGTAATTCTTTTTTTTTTTTGAAGATTCAAATATTGTATTCAAGATTCATTATAAATAATTATTTTAATAATAATTTATTATGCTTTTTCTTCTGCCCTCACTACGCGTTTGCGAACATAGTGATGCAGCTAAGACAAAGGCTGACTTCAGGTGTTTTAATGGAAACAGTGTGGAACTGTAAAACTGTACAAAAACATTTATAAGTATCATGTAATAGTGATACATTTCTATTAAATAAGAATCTGAAAATAATAAAGAATGTTTATTCGAAAAATGCAATTGAAAGGTTTAGTTTTCTTTGGTGACACATATGGCGATAAAATTGCAGGTGTCGCCACGGAAACCCAGGCTATGTGGTACGTACTGCATACTGCCATTCACATTGAAGTATACAGCCAAGTATCCCAGAATGCATTTTGCACCAACCGGCAGCGATAAAAACTTTAGTTAGTAATTTGTTTAATGTATATAGATTATATTGCTATCAAAAGCAATCATGAGCTGTGTGAGTTTTAGCCTGGTACCGAGTTCATGGTGGAGAAATCACGTTCACAGTTCACACTGCCACAGGAACAGTGAGCACATTTTCCAGGTTTACACGCTAATTACGGTATTACGATATTATTATTATTATTATTATTATTATTATTATTATTATTATTATTATGATTATGCCATCCCACATGCCTCGTCTGTTTAGGGACGATTAAAGACAATCGGAGCGAAGCTAATAGGGAGGGAGGCTGTCTTTGTATTTATGGTTGATCTTTATGATCTATGTCTGAACATGCATGTGTGTGTGTGTGTGTGTGTGTATGTGTGTGTGTGTGTGTGCATGCCTCGTCTGTTTAGGGTGTTTTCGGTGCGTACCACTTGAAAACAATCCTAGTGGAAACGCGGCTGGCGGTAAAACCAGTTCACGGAGGTGTGATAGGATACATAGGCTAAATCCAACCATAACATTAGAATACAATAAAATAAAGGATGGATATACAAATTGTCATGCTCTGTAATAAAGCTATCTAATGCCGGAAATGAAAGGCATACTTTAGCGGTCCAAGTCACCATGGGTCTAGCGGTGTAACCTCTCTGTTCTCCTTTAACACCATCGCTTGGTTTCTTCAGCTAGACTGTCCCATTAGTTCCCCCACAAGATTGCTTAGTACACGAATATCCAATATCTTTCAAACTTTAATTCGGTTTGAAAAGATCAATACGCGATGAATCAATCAACAGACATTAAGTTGTGTTAATTTACTCCCTTTGTGTTGCATACAATCACGCCAGTCAACTGCAAAACAAGACTGAGTGAAAAGCTCGTCCAGATCTTTTTACAACAGAGATTATTTTGTTGTTGCGGCACTTTTTTATATGTTGGTCTCTCTAACATGAAATACATCTCCCCGTGAAACATTAGTATTGTAATCATTATTGTCTCTTTTCCATGATTACTGTCATTCCTACATGTTAAGCCTCTATAGGCAAGGCAAGGCAAGGCAGCTTTATTTATATAGCGCATTTCATACACAATGGCAACTCAATGCGCTTTACATAAAACAAACATTTAACAGTAAGAATTGAAATAAAAATAAAATAAATAAAATAAAAACAACTACAGAAGAATAGAAAGAGAAAGATATCGTGTTTTATTCGGTTATTATAATACACATACAAATGTTGTAAAAACCTGCACTGAGAGAATTTGAGTTGACTCAGAGATCTCTGAACGACGACAGTTATAAAACTGTCCCATGTCATCCATGTGGGAGAAGAAGGACAGACTGGCTAAACGCTGCAGTATGATACGCTCACAGCAGTGGACTCACATCGCGTCAGGAGGACAGGCATAGGCAACCATGAGTTTAACACAGACGCTCCCAAACGCAGGTGATTGTTGATTTCTGAATGAATGGACATTTGAACACGCTGTTGCACATTTGGCTGCTGCCGTCTCAGCGGTAAGATTTACTCTTCAGTGTATTCTGGCCCAAATAAATGTCCATCATGCCTTCCACTCAGTAAGACTTGGCTGAAGTTAGTCCTCATTTATTCATTCTGGGTAATGGAAATATCCTTGTTTGACCCACAGAACACATTTATAAGCAGTTAGTTTAGTTTGTAGGCTTTTGTTAGGTAACTTGGAGACCTTTAAGATGTTAAAAATCGGTGGAAGGTCCCAAATTATTTAGTACTGTTCTCTCATTCACCACATAGTATGTTTTAATGGGGGCAGTTTAATAGCCCCAGCATTGTTGATAATTGTACCGT
Source organism: Merluccius polli (assembly GCA_030340625.1). NCBI lineage: Eukaryota > Metazoa > Chordata > Actinopteri > Gadiformes > Merlucciidae > Merluccius > Merluccius polli. The sequence continues at coordinate 412,543 of JAOPHQ010001137.1, read as the reverse complement.
GTGTGTGTGTGTGTGTGTGTGGGGGGGGGGGTGTATGTGTGTG